>CM045560.1:9172678-9627737 GCA_024721245.1 Mitragyna speciosa
TTGTTGAGAAGGAACATTGATTGTCAATTTTTAATACAGCTCAGAATTCTAGCTTTGATGATACCAAAGGGGGAAGAAATGTTGGCATGATGAATATGACATGATGAACTTCCATTCATCCATTTTGTATACTTGCTTATTAGAGGGTAGTGAAAATGAGTATCTTTGATATATGCATGTAATTAGGGGGTTTATTCTTTGCAATTTTATGTTTATTTTCCTCATTAATTTTTTATGATAAAAAAGAGGGAAATTAAAGACCTTATGGTCTCAAATCATCTTGATTTTGATGATTAATAAATTAGCGTTGAAGTTTTATCAAGATGACTTTGCAACAAAACAAGATAAGGAAATTAAACTACAAAAAATTTGTCATTTGGACAACCATGTGGACATAGTAGGAAGAGATGTGGATGTCCAGATTACTAGGGAATGGCTGATAGTCAGAGAGCATTTGGACCCTCGTGCAGATGTCTGGACAGCCAGAATTGTTTAAAATAGATTGGTCAAAATGTGTCTAGATGCAGCTGTGGATGAGGTTTGGACGCAAGAAGCGGACGTCTGAGTCATTATTTTATTGAGTAATGACTAGTTCGACAGAAAAATTAATTTGACTATTGGAGGCCATTTCAACACAATTTTCGCTCCCTATAAATACTCAATAATGTAGAATTGATTGTAACTTTTGCATACTTAGTTTACAAGTGTTTTAAGAGTTATTTTGAAGGAAAACTTTTGTGTGAGTGTGTGCTTGTAATTCAAGGTGAGGTAGTTGGTTGGATTTGAGAGTGCTTTTCTAAGTGTAGTAGGAAGTTTTCAAGTGTAGCAAAGTATGAGGGATGAGAAAGATTGTAAAACTCTTTGGCTTGTCTCCGTGGCGCTTAGGGTGAGCAAAGTGGGAAATTTGGCTCAACAAGGGCTAGGAAGAGACAGCAAAGGTGATCCCTACTTTTATACATGCTGGTAAGCTTCACCAACTTGAGGAGAAGCACTTAGTAGATTGAATTCAAAGTGGTAATAATTGGGAGTAGGTGTAGGTATTGAGTGTAGTGTCGAACCACTATAAAAATTCGGTTGTTTTCTTCATTTTACTTTAGTTTTACTCTTATTGTTATTTTGAGCTTTACACTATTTATCTCTATCATTGTTATTGCAAGTTTGTTTATTATTATATTGGTTGCACTATTGTTGGGCCAACAATTACCTTACAATAGAATCAAAGCTAACTTTGATTAACCTAAATGACTTGGTTATTTAATTGTCATAAATTATGATTTGATCACGTAAGTGCTGTTCTTGTAGTTTTTTATTTCAAGAAAATTTATGGAAAAATCTAAGTGTTTGACTTTTCAAGAGAAGTTCCTATTTTTAAAAAAATATTTTTGGTTAAATAAACAAAATTCCTAGAGTTATTTTTTACTTTTAATCGGAGTTCTATGTTTTGAAGTTGTTCAAAAAAAGGATTAACAAAATTATGGATTCTCGGGTTTAACCCCAGAATCCGATAATCTTATTTAAAAAAATATGGAAAATGTTTTTAAAAAATATAGAAAAAAATAGTATTGGTCTGGCCTAATCGAAATAGTTCTTGGTTAGACCAAGCCCAAACTGGTCTGATTAGAAGCTAAAAGAAGGTAGAAAAGGAAAAGGAACCGGCACCGTGCATTGCAGATACTGGCAGATTTTGCCAGGCAGTGGGGCGGATTTTGGCCAGTGAAACTGTGGCTTATTTTGGCCGGTGATACTATGCTGACTGTGGCGGCTGGTGATGCTGGAATGTCCAGCACCCTCTGTTTTTTATTAATAAACTTGACCTCCGATTGGGACTAGAACAATTGGGCAAAATAATCAATTTAGATACAAGGTTGAGGTTATCCAATAAATATTTCAATAATAAATACTTGTACAGTCGAATATGCATTCAATGTTTATTTTACATTTAAGAAGTGTACATAAAATATAGTAGAGTTTATATCTTCTTCTGTGATTGACTTCACTAACCCTATCAAAGATTGACAACTGTTTTAACCCTAAATCATATAGGGCGCCAAGTCTAAACTAATTGAAAATGGCGCCAAGTCTAAACTAATTGAAAATTGCAAAGTAGTTACACCTTCACTACTTGTTCCCTTGAGAAATTTTTATTTCTACGCGCAGGCTGTTGCTTATGGCTTGGGCTACCACCGATGAATTACTTTTGCCAATTGATTGTTTCTACATTCCATACGGGCTGTTGCATGCTTTACTAATTCATCTTAGTTTGGTTAGAAAAGAATATGTCCAAATCAAAGGACTTTGTCTTGCTTAAAATACCAATAATCAAATAGATGCTTATTTTTCTTAATATGTTTACGAAAATGTGCTCATATACTATTTAAGCGGTGTTGTAAATATGATTAACAATATTTATTTAAAAGTCTGATAAATATTATATGTTTACACTCAAACATAGCATGGGGATAAGAACTAGTATCTCATACAAAAAAGAGATAGCATGCTACCAAATTGGGCTGAAAAAGAATATGAGACGTACATCATCTATTTACCGATACAAGCAATAGACAATGCTGTGAGATTTTGACTAAAAGGAACCAATGGTATCTAAACCTATTGAAGAGTGTCACATTGTCGCTCTAACTTTTAATTGTATCAATCAAGTATCCAAACTATATAATTTACATCGAATTGGTGTCACATTTAATTTTTAATGGAAGATCACGGCATGTGAAGACACGTGCCATGAACTTCACCTGACAACCGAGTTTGACACCAATTCGACACAAATTACATAATTTGGATACTTAATTAGCATAATTAAAAGTTAGGGTATCAATATAATACTCAGTGATAAGGTTAGGTACTATTTGTGCCTTTTACTCGTGAGATTTTTCTATCATAACTATCAAGAAAAATAGTAAATTTTTCAGTTTTTTATTAAAAATTAGTAAGTTAAAACAAAACTTATATTTTTCTACAAAAACTTATTTTTGTTTTGGTAACTCTTTCCCAACAAGAACTTGGGGATTTCTACTTTTCTGTTCGAAAATTTTGTTTAGATAGAAAATTGCTCGTAAATGTTGTTTAAGATTGAAACTTGCATGTGTCACTCATGACATCCCATCAAATTCTTTAATCTCACTTCAAACGTAAGTAATTGGCCAAAACCATGCCACTCCACCATTTTGTTTATTAAATATCTTTCTTCCAGCATGCAGGGGATGTGCTCAAACCGCTCGTTTACGCTCTATAAATTGAAAGCCTGCAGAAGTAATAAACATAGAAACAACTAGTACAAATTTTGAAGAGAAATATTAATATGGCCAGCCTGCAGCAACAACAAGAAGGGATTGCAGGCAGCAAACGCATTGTTGCAATAGATGAAAGTCCACCTTCCAATGATGGCAGCAAACACTTTAATATTGATCATGATTCTCAAGAACAGGTAGCTCATTTATACTTGTTGTAAGTTTCTATGAACCTTTGGATGTTATTAATGTTTCAACACGAATTTTGTTTGTTAAATTGTTGTTTAGAAACCTGGATGGAGAAAATTCTTGGCCTTTGTTGGACCAGGCTTTCTTGTTTCAATGGCATATCTCGATCCTGGAAACTGTAAGTCTCTCTCTCCCCCCGCCCATTTTTCCAACGTGTTCAAGCCAAGTTCGATTTTTACAGTTTCCATTCTCAACCCATTTTTTTCAAAGCCAAGTCCACTCTGACACAAGTTTAGAGTTTTGAGCTTGACTAAACTGTCATGTTACAGTGGAAACTGATTTGCAAGCGGGAGCAAACCATGGATATGAGGTAAGTACAAGTCGGTATTCTCAGTAATTGAGCCAAGGGCATCTTGCCAAAGTAACAAAATGGACAGTAATATATTCTACAAATGCAGCTGCTGTGGATTATCCTTATTGGATTAGTGTTTGCCCTTATTATACAATCATTGGCTGCAAATCTTGGAGTTAGCACTGGTAAGTCGACTTACATCTATGCAATTTGATTTTAGGTACCTTACAACTTATTGCTTTGATTTATGTATGTCTAAACATGGATTTCTGGTCTTGTAGGGAAACATCTATCAGAGCTATGTAAGATTGAATATCCCAAATATGTGAAGTACATTTTATGGGTGTTGGCGGAGATTTCTGTCATAGCTGCAGACATCCCTGAAGGTAATTAATTAATATTTTGGATATCTACATATGACTGAAATATTAAAAAAAAAATAAAAGAGTATTAGATAACTTGAGTGATAGGCGTAACCAATTTGAGATATTTTAAAATGAAATAAATTATTGTAAGAGTTAATTGTTTTGTCTTGCAATAGTGATTGGGACAGCATTTGCACTGAATATATTGTTCCACATTCCACTTTGGGTTGGAGTTCTTTGTACCGGGATGAGCACTCTGTTACTTCTTGCCCTGCAAAGATATGGAGTAAGTCAATTTATTGACAAAGCGTTCTTTTAGTTGCATCTTTTGAATTCTCACGGTGCAGTTTTTATCGCTACAAATTTTTCTAAGCTTAAACAAAAGAAGAAAAAGGATGATTATTACGGTCACAATAGAACTATACAAAATTGTGGAAGGAACATGCAAACCAAAATATATAAATCATTTCCTTTATCTTTTGTACTGTTTTGACCATGGAAAAGATGCACGTAGTTTCAAAGTGATAAAAGCTCAAGGACTAAACTAACCCAATAAACAGATGTTCGGAGTTCAAAGTGTCAAGAATGTTCATGGTTGTGCCTGTGAGCATTCTTGAGACATGGTTTTCATTTTTGTTTCCAGTATTCTAATTACTTGTTTTCATTAATACTGTTGGTGGAATAGGTGAGGAAGCTTGAATTAGTTGTTTCACTTCTAGTGTTCCTCATGGCTGCTTGTTTTTTTGGAGAACTAAGCTATGTAAAGCCTCCAGCAAAAGATGTACTCATGGGCATGTTTGTTCCGAAGCTCAAGGGTAAGAGTGCCACAGGCGACGCCATTGCCGTACTGGGTGCACTTGTAATGCCGTAAGTCCAACTAAGCCGTAGAAATAATATTGCCACAGGCGAAGTATTTCATTTTATTTTATTTTCCACTATTAGTCCCAACTTTTGGTTCTTTCGTTTATGTCAAATGTAAACAGGCATAACCTCTACCTCCATTCAGCTCTTGTGCTTTCTAGGAAGGTTCCAAATTCAGTGCGTGGCGTCAATGTAAGGAACACACACATACACAACTCTCTCTCTCTCTCTCTCTCTCTCTTCAGAGGAAAAAAAAATCCTATCACAAATTGTCTCTTTGTGATTGAACACAATTTTTAAGGAATTCTATATTCTCGAGTCCTTCAAATGCAAATGACTCACTGATATTGATGCAGGAAGTTGCGTACCAAAGGTGACTTTGTTAACTTGTTTCCTCGATCAATTTGCAGGATGCATGTAGATTCTTCCTGATTGAGAGTGGACTTGCATTACTTGTGGCATTTCTAATCAATGTTGCAGTTGTTTCTGTATCTGGAACTGTCTGCTCTGCAAAGAATCTTTCAGAAGAAACTATTGAAACTTGCAATGATCTTACTCTCAACTCCGCCTCTTTCCTTCTCAAGGTATTAAAAAAATAAAATAAAATAAAAGGAAGAAGAAGAAGTAAGGAAAACTTTTCGGCATTTCAGTAGGTGAATTACTTTTTGGGGTTCCAATAATTTATGAAAATTTCCAATGATATACCAGTTTACATTTATTGTCAAGTATAACGGTTACCATTTTATGAAATGGAATGTTGCTTACATTGCAAACTACATTAGCTTTCCATCTTATTTTTTCACAGGAGAAACTTTTAACCACTCAAATTTGATATAATCTTTTAATATGTTAAAATTTAGGAGATGTTAGTGAATTTGCTGATTTCATCAAGATCAAAAAATGCTAGATGCATGGTTCTATTTGGATACTGAGGGTTATTTGGGTTTCACTGACAGAACGTTCTTGGAAGATCAAGCACTACCATTTATGCGATAGCATTATTAGCATCAGGACAAAGCTCTACGATAACTGGCACTTATGCTGGACAGTTTGTTATGCAAGTAATAAAACTATGTATCCGCACTAGTGTTTAATGATTCAAATTCATCCAATATAAGTTTTCTAATAAGGGCTTGTGGTTTTTTATTATTTTTTTGGAAAAACAGGGATTCTTGGATATCAAGATTAAGAAATGGAAGAGGAATCTGATTACTAGATGTATTGCAATCACACCTAGTCTTGTTGTATCAATAATTGGTGGATCTTCTGGATCAGGCCGACTGATTATAATCGCTTCAGTTTGTACTCTATTTCTACATTTCTTTTATATTTGACAAAAAACAAGTAGCAAATTTATTGCTATGTGATTAACTTCATTTTATACGTTGGATGTGCAGATGATACTTTCTTTTGAACTACCGTTTGCCCTCATCCCTCTTCTTAAGTTTAGTAGCAGCACCACCAAGATGGGTCCGCACAAGAACTCCATATACGTGAGTCTTTCCAATTTTTCGATTATTTGGGTAACTAATTATTAACGAGATACATGGCTGACAATATTGACGGTACAGATGTATCCCCAAACTGACATTCATATTCCTTAGTATGACATTCAGAATCAATCGTTACTTCATATTCATCTAGCACAATAAAATTTTTGGCCACCAATTAATTAGGTAGGAAACGTGTTTTTCATTTATAGTTTGGAATTCACAGCACTATATTTATACATGTATTATAATTATACTGCATAGATACATAAGCAGATCTGACCACCCAAAATTGAAGTCAGGCGTCGTGCATCGTTGGACAATTATCATTTACACGACAGGACTGGCTTATAGGGAAAGAGTTAAAAACAAAATGCATATACCAGCATCTTAGTTTTTACCAAATATAGCTTCAGCTAATACCTTGCTTCGTAACATTTAAAATTTCCACTTGCAAGCAGATAATCATGATTTCCTGGATACTGGGGCTAGGAATCATTGGCATCAATGTTTACTACCTGAGCACAGGCTTTGTTGATTGGCTAATTCATAATAGCTTACCTAGAGTAGGCAATGTATTCATTGGAATCTTAGTATTTCCCTTGATGGCTGTATACATCCTTGCTGTGATCTATCTTATGTGTCGTAAAGATTCCGTTGATTCATTTAAAGAGTCATCGAAGCTGGATCCGAATGCTCAAATTCGGATGGAAGATGGGAACTTCGGTCCAGATCATGTAGATCATGTTCCATACAGAGAGGACTTAGCCGACATTCCACTTCCTCAATGAACTTTCCCCCTTTCAGCTGCACCTGAGCAGGAGCCTTGTGGTTATGTTATGAGCTTTTCTGAAACTAAACAGAGTCGTAAAAGAATAATATAACAGGAGTAGCCTGCCAAAAAAATGGGAGAACAAAGATGTTTGTCCTCTTTGTTGACCTCTCAAGAACAAACTCATCAAGAATGTTGTTTCTAGCATTAGGTTTTTTGCGTCATACAAAAGTCTTCGTGGAACTACTTATGTAACTTTTTCTTGTCCAAAAGATCAATGAAAATCTTTTTCCTTTTCATTTCTCTCCTGCTTGGAAACTAATGTGGATGGCTAAGTCGGGAGCTGTTTCCACCTGAAATGGCATAGGATTTCTAGTTTTTTGTTTTGTTCGATTGCGCGGGGCGTGCCAAAAGCTTCTACTTGAAGGAGCAGCTTCATTCTAATCAGGTAAACCAGTCTCTGTAATATTTCAACGTTGTTTAATCTTTTAAGGTTGCTCAGCTGTTTTATCTGACTTTTTAGATGGATAGTGAAATTAATCAAGGATGCTAAATTGATCTTCTATTGTTCTAAGATCGTAATTAGGCTTGATTTTCTTGGTTCAATCATGTCAGTAAATTATAGTAAGTTGTCAATTGGGTCTTTTAGACGGCCATGGGCTTCACAATTTACATTTCCAACTAGTTCATGATATATATTAAAAGGACTAATAATGAACAGTTGAGATTGGGCCAACATAGCCAAATTAAAAGCCGAAAAATAGCGTTGTTTTGAAGTGAAAAATGATTACAAATTTTAACTGACTAGTTATAAATTTTCACAGAGCATTTGCATATCTTCACTAACTAGTTACACCACCTCTAACATGTTCGAAATGTTAGCATTATAGAATAAGATCTTTGGTTATGATTTGTAAATCACTAAAACATTATGCATATAAAAAACATATAAAACATACCTTGAGCCATAATGATTTCAATTGCAAGTAGACTTTCTTCCTACAAGACTTCTTGGACTAGCTCCTTGATCCTTTCTTTAACTCTCCTTTCTTCCTTTAAACTTCAAGATCAAGTCTCTTGATCTTCCCTCTCCTAACTCTCCAAATATTGTGACAAAATGATGGGTAGAATTCACAATGAACAAGTGAGTGGAGAGAGGGACCAAGAGTCCTATTTATAGTGAGCTAAAGGACCCCTTCCCATCATGAATCATAACTACAAATAACTCTTCTTCTTTCTCTCATAATATTGTAACATACCTCTTAAAACCTATAATGAATTCATGAAACAACCATACAATAATAGGCTCATGAAATCACCAAAATAATGTAGGAGATGTTACAAATTCACAACACTAATGTGGTCATGAAATCCATCAAATAGTGGAGTAAGAGTTACATATTAGTAATGGTATGTAACTCATCAATTAGTGGGATGAAAATTAGATTAATGGAGTGTAACATACAAAGTGGTGGGATGAAGGTTACATGAGAATAATAATGTGAATGTTACATGTAACTAATGGAGTGAAAATACAAGAAGTAGTAGGACAAGAGTTACATACATGAATATAATACCCACTAATGATTTTATTTTACATGATTTGATGATTATAACTTCACTAAATATCTTTAATATTTTAACACGAAATGGCACGGACAAACTTGCCAGGCCCGTGCCCCTTGCAGAAATGGGTATCGAAAATATAGTGGCAAGAAAATGTTTTATAGAAAGGGATGATTTCAGATACTTGCGTGTATCTTCCTCGAGGTTTTTGAAATTACACCTAACCTCCCTTTTCAATCAGATGGAACCGAAGGGCAGGTTTAGACGATGTGAATTGACAAATATACTAAACAGAAGTCTCAGATTTAATATAATAACAAAGCAGAAAAATCTGTCCGAAGGCTGAACTAAAAAATGTGATTTTACAGGATTTAGCAGGTACATATACTGAAGGCGCGGTTTAGAAACTAGGGTCACTTTCACGCTTCCTTGGAAAGATAAAAAGTGGCATGGTTGCTTAAAATGCAACAAATTGGTGAACACGAATTGACTATTCCTAAAGAAAGATTTAGAATAGTGTCCTAAGGAAACTAAGAACGGATCCACCACTTGGCGGATGAAGTACATCTAGGCACTAACTCTAACTTAAGAAAAATTGAAAGGGAAGATAAAAATAAAAGAAAAATGCCTAGGGGCAAAACTGAAATTACTAAATGAAACTGGGGATTGGGAACCTTAAAAAGAGGAGAATGATAAAAAAACAAAGAAATAGATAAAATAAAACAAATAAAAATTAAAAATTCTATTCTGGATGACTCCTAGTATATGAGAACTGGGGGAACGGGGCAAGGGATTCCACTTGAGAAAAAGAAATCCTAAGAAGTCTTTACAGGATACCTAGGCACCTTTTCACACGACAAAAGCTGTGACATGAGATAATTCGTATTTGCAAAAGACAGTTATCTAATTAATCAAATTATAAGTCTAGTTATAATGCAAGTGTATGCCAGCAAAAACAACCAAAAGTATAAACACATAGGGTCGAATCTCACAAATGAAGTCTCCAGGAGATCATGTCCTTATTAGTTTGCCTAGTATTGTTCCATTTGTTGGAAGGACTTGCAAAAGACTTAATATACATCAAGATACATGAAAAAAGAAAAGAAAAGAAAATATTACTAGATAGTATGCATCATTACTAAGTATTAGGGAAAAGAAAATGACAAAAAATATGAGCTACTTATATATGATATCATTATTCCCACTTTACTAGTAAAGATTAAAGCATTGCATTACCAATTAAGTCCCTGACCTCGTATTAGAGGTGGACCTTGTTGGGCAGCAGAATGTGACGCAGAATAAAAACACCAGATTTACGTGGTTCGGCAATTGGCTACGTCCACAGTTGGAGAAGAGAAGAAAATTTTACTAGACGATATGAGTACAATCTCTCAACACTCTATCTTCCTCACACTTTTTCTCTCTCTAACTCCCCCTCAACGAAGAACTCCCTAAGAGAAAACTCTAAGTCATCTCACAATTGTTCTCTCTTTCTTGCACGCACACACATATACTATAAATAATTATATTTATAGGGTTTACTAAAACTCTTAGGCTTGAGGCCCTCCAACAATAAGGGTCATAACCCAATAATCTCCCTCTCCCGAATTACTTGGAGGGAACCTTCAACTTCACCTTGTACCTCTCTCTAGGCAAAGCTCTACAAACTATCCACATCTTCAAATGAAGCTGACTTTCTTCTTGATCTTGTTGGCTCCTTTGCTTTTAGAACTTCACATGCACTGTATGTCCATCCAAGTAACAAAGTATTCTTCCCATCTTTCTTTCCTCGAAGAATCACCTTCGTTACCTTTATATACTTTGCACCACTTTTCCAATACCAACGTACTTGTACCCACGTGATGTTAACTCACCCAAAGAAACTATATTAACACCACTAGAAGGAATGTACCTCACATCTCGAACAGTCTTGACAATACCATCATGAAGCTTTAGGTGAACGATCCCAATGCTTTCAACCTTCAATTTCTTTTCATTCCCCAACTCGATATGGCCAAGATCTCCATTAATGCACAAAGTATCAAACATGGACTTATCTTTGCAGATATGGTGTGAAGCAGCAGAATCCAACACCCAACAAGATTTACTCTGTCGAATCATCACACACAACACTAACACTTGCTGCCAAAAGGAACTCACCATTATTTTCCTCAATCACTTTGATGCGGTATTCAATAGTATCTTCAATTTTCAACTTTCCTTTCACCTTCTCTTGTAATTGCTTCAGACTATTCAAATCTTCTCTTATCTTTTGGCAACGACTTTGCATGTGACCAAACTTTCCACAATAGTGGCAATCCACCTCTTTAAATCTTTGGACTTTGATCTTCCACGTGGACCATCTCTATTCTTTCTTTAAATCCTCCCTCGGTCAAAACTCTGAACAGCTAGTACTTGATCCTCTCTGTAAGAATTATCATGTCTTCATCATCTATGCATCCTCTCTCAACATTGCAGTGACCTCATCCAAAGTCAATGTTGCTCTACCTACTAACATTGTCTGCACCAAAGGCTTGTATGATCCAGGCAACATGGTTAGTAATGAACAATGCTTGCTCCTCATCCTTGTAACTTGTCCCCTAGCATTCAACAGTTGACACACTAACTGATTAAAATTATTAATGTGATCATGGAGATTACCTCTCTCGTCCATACTTAGTGTGTACAACTCCATCTTCAAGCAAAGTCTACTCGTCAATGACTTTGATGCATAAATGCTCTCAAGTTTGTCCCATAAAGCCTTTGGTGAAGTCTCATTCAACACATTGAACTTAATTTGAGGTGCTAATGCTAACCTAATCATGCCTAACTGCTTTTCTCTGAATACTTTTTCCAAACCTCATCTTTCATATTTGTTGGTTTTTCTTCTAGTAAAGGCTTGATCAAGGCCTTGTTGCACCAATCAATTCCTCAATTGTGCTTTGCCAACGAGTAAAATTCATTTTACCATCAAACATTGGAATTTCAAACTTTAGAGTACTGGTTGCTATGATCAAACAATCTTATCAAACCAAAAACAAGATGAAATTTGAGAAAACAGACTTCAAAAATAGAATCAGAATGCTAAAATTACTTGGGAAGACTTCTGGTCAATTTTGGTCAATGGTCAAAGTCAACTCGATCAACGTCAAAACTATCAGTCAACGGTCAACAATCTGGTCAACGGGTCAACTAGTCAACAGCCAACAATCACAACAAGTCAGCGATCGGACGGCTCTAGACTCATGGCACACTAGATCACTAGGGGCTTCTTTCAAACTCAAAACTAATCCCACTCTCACCCAAAATGGAGGCAGCAAGTGCGCTTCACCTCGATGGAATCTGATGACGATTTTTGGTGAGCAAGTAAATCTTGAAGAGCTCTATCCAACGGTAGTAGAAGTTTCCGGTGAAAGTGGCCAGAAGGGCACAAACAACGAGGCAAAAAGATCTGATTTTTGTTAGAGAGTGACACAAATTCCGGCAACAAAATCCCGTCATCTTTTGCAGATAGGTAGATCGGGAGACATAGATTCCAATAATATCAACACTTCTCCCTAACTCTTCCAAAAACTCCATGAATCAAAAAGATGCTCTCTCATTAATTAGTTTTGATACCAGTTTGTTGGGTAGCTGCACGTGGTGCGTAATAAATAATCAAACACACCCAAAATAAAAACACCAAATTTACCTGGTTCGACAATTGCCTAAATCCACAGTTGGAGAAAAGAAGAAAATTTTACTAGAAGATATGAGTACAATCTCTCAACACTCTATCTTCCTCACACTTTTTCTCTCTCTAACTCCCCCTCAACGAAAATTTCCCTAAGAGAAAACTTTAACCGTGTAACAATTGTTCTCTCTTTTCTTTACGCACACACACATACACTATAAATAATTATATTTATAGGGTTTACAAAAACTTGGGCTTGAGCCCTCCAACAATGAAGGTCATAACCCAATAGGCCTAACATATCTAGTAGCCCCGAACTTTGTACTAGAGGGATCCCTAACATATCTAGTACATACAACCACGTTATATGCATATGTATTATCTAAAAGGCCAATTTCTTTAACATGATATAGCAAAATGCACGTTTAATAATAGAATAGTGTGAGCAAAATATAGTCTATAGTGTTTGGGATAATTAGTAAATGATATGATGCATAACCTTGATTAAGCTATTAAGGAATAGGAACTCTAATATAATAGAGCATAGATAGAAGCAATTCCAAGTCTTAGTAGAATGAAGGTTGAAGCTAGCCATACTAGATCAAAGGAAATGAGAGACTCAATCTTACTAGATTGAAAGTTAACATAAAGTAACTATACTAGACCGAGTGTTAGAGGAAAAATCTCAATAATATGAGACTAGAGGTTAGAAAAGTGCTTAGTCAAAGTAGAAAGAGAAGAACTTTTATTAAGAATCAATTGAAGTCGAAGTTGTGAAGTAATGGTACTGGGAAAGGAAGAAAGGTTTGATCAAGTGAGATAATCCATGGCCTAGATAACTATATGCATGAATCATACACGAATGCCAATGAGATGCATGTAAAGATAGAATCATACACAAAAAGATAACGAAAGCGAAGTGCCCAATTTGTCAAACTAGTGATATTGCAGAGGATAATTCCTTAAGTGAGAGTAAGTTTTCTAAGATTATATTTGGCCAACTTAGGAGCAATACTCGATCAAACGAGCACAATAGGAAGAAATCTTGTCAAGCTATTTTGAACTTGAGGTATATTATGTAAAAAGATAAAACAAGACACCTAATACTACGTGTGTGCATGTGCAAGTGTAACTAAGATGATATCAAATGAAAAGAAAAGCAAAGAAAAGGTAAGTTAGAAAAGAAATGAAATTAAAGAGAAAGATACAAGTTTCTTTCTAAGTTGCTTAGGAATTTTAGATATAAGAGGGATTTATTAATTAATAAAATTTTTTGTATCACCTTTTCTAGCCAATTTTGTAGGAGAACTTTTGAGGAATTTACTTAAGCATCTTTTCTTCCATTTCCTTTCTCTCTCTTTTTTTTCCCCCTTTCTTTCCCATTTTAACTCCTAAACAAAGGAAAATCATTTCTTCCTCCTCCCAAACTAGGCATAAAAGTAAAACTTCAACATGTAAACTAATAAGTGCTAAAGTGCACTAGTTTTTAGTAGGTAGGTCTTTAGGTAGGTTTTTAGGGATTTTCATGAGTTTTCCTTTATTTCTTTGATATTTCTTCTCATTTCAGATTTGAATGCCAAATTGATTTTGTTGTCATTTTCGTGGGGTTTGCACATTCCATCACCATTGTGGATCAATTTGGGTGGCAATTAGATGATATTTTGAGATGATTTGAATTTGGTGATGAGTTAAAGTTAAGAAACCCTCAAAGTGGAGCAAAGAAGCAATAGAGGAGAAAGAATTGTAAAGGAAACGGTTTGGCAGCCTAGATATATTTCAGTGATTTGGTAATAACTTGAGCTAGAGAAATTGGATTAAGGTGATTCATGAAGAATTTTGAAGCTAAGAAAATGACCTACAATTCATATGAAGACATCAAAGTCTAGTTCTTATGTTTCAAAGGTCAAAATTCCAAGTTGTTGAAGCACATTTGTACTGCAGTATTGTTCTGACCAGTTCTTAGTATTTTAACTATCTCTTAGCCTACAGACCTTCAAATGATGTGATTCTTGTTGTTTTGAAAAGCTTACTCAAGGCACCAAAACTTTATGTTTTGAGAAAAAGCTATTTTGACTATTTTCAAGGTGAAATCTGGCATGGAAAAGAAGTGAAACATTCTGACCAAGGCTGCGGGCAAGGCCTAGCCAAGGCCTGGGGTGAATCTTCTGAGGGAAGAACCTTGCCTTTATGGAGAAGGGAAAAGGTGGTTTGTTTGGATTCTAGGGCACAAGAAACACACTATTACACACATCTAGAGAGATGTAGAGAGAAGAAAGCAAGAGTAGATGAGCAACTCAAGGGCTTCAATTGTACAAAGCAAGAAGACATTTCATCAAGATTCAAGGGAAGACTCAAGTCTTTTTATCTTTTATTGTCTTTTGCTGAGTTTATTCTTGTACTTATGAATTGAGTTGTAAGATTTAGATGCATGAATCCTAGACTATTGTGCTATTGATTTTATTTTTGATGAATGAAAATCTCAACTTTATTCTTAGATTTATTCATGAGTTTTATTGTTATTGAACTGGGAATTGCTAGCATCCTTTGATTCAATACATATTTCATATGGGTAGATTGAGAAATCACTTATATGATTAGATCACTTCATGAATAATAAGGCTTGCATGGGTTGCTAGAGATAGAACTATATAAGTCCTCTCAGTTAGATTTAAACCTAACCAAAACCATAAAATCCATAGAACATGAATGCGTCTTTTTGGGGTTTTAATTGAGAAAAGATTTTAATTAATCAACCAAGGGGAAAGAGGTTGTAACACTTGAGAAAGACTATGACCTAATTAAGGGATTTTAGGGTCCAAGCAATTGGCTAAATCATTAATCAAGTTAGAGTCATAGCATGTTTAGTTTAGGGGGATTTACATCTATATTTCACCTCTACTGTTGTTCATTCTCTTTGCTGACTTCTAGATCGTTTTTAGTTAGGTAGCTAATTTTACTTAATTTGCATTTTCATTTAGTTTGCCATTCATGTTGAACGGTTAGGTAATAGAAAGAAAGCTATCACTAGTACTCGCATAGTCCTTGTGAGATCAACACTCGATACTCCTATATATTGTACTATAGGAAACGATAGATGTACTTGCCTAAGTATCCATAAAAATAACCAAAGGGATATCATAAACTTATGCAATTGCCATTGAAAATTCCAAAGATGCTCTCAAATCATCATATAATCAACAAAAATTTTTTAAGACCAGCAAATATGACAATAACTATCTAAAATGCATAAATCAATGACATAATAATGAGGACTAGTTATGCATTTGCAAGCGGCATGAAATATTATCTAAAGATGCAATAAAATGGAAATCTAGGCACAAGCTTGTGCTCGTGAGTTTTCCTTCCTTGAACAAGTGCTACGCTAGTAAACAAGATTGACATTCAAAAGATACATATACCACATAGTCCATAACAAATATGTAAGGTAATAATCATGGTAACGTTGTACAAATCTAAAATTTTATTAACTTATCACAAGATCAACTTTGATATAATCCATTACAATTAATTATACTTCCTCATAAAAGGTTACTATGGTCAACAAAGTAGATCCTTATTCGTTGATATAGTTCCTACCATGAAAGCTTTCCAAATATAGAGCGTCTAACAGTGATCTGCAAGAACTTGATCTTACCGACCTATCTAGCCTTGCCTTTTGAATGCTAACTCACTTGAACATTCTATCAGAATACAAGGATGGAGGAGAAAGACTAAAGCCCTAACTTTTAGGGAATAGTCGTGTCTTGAGAGAGAGAGAGAGAGAGAGAGAGAGAGAGAGAGAATACGTGTTTTTCTTTTTTTTTCTTCCCAATTTTTCTCACAAATCTTATATTTGTTTCTTGTGTCTTATGATGTGCATTCAAAGTCAAGGCTAGGTTACCAATAGTTAATTAATCCTACTCTTTTGGAAACTTGTAAATAGGAATTGAATAGGTAATTGGAATCTTATAGTATCAAATACGATTAAGGAATTTCTATTCCACATGGAAATGAAACCCTTGTCCTTTAAGACTTAGATTAATTACACATATGTTCTATGGTTAATTTGTCTCATAAATTAATCTTGTATCTTATGTGATCAATTAGATTCCATTCACGTGACAATAAATACAAATCATAGTTCATCAATTAATCAATTAGGAGCTAAATAAATTAAACATTTTAACTTATCATTAATTCAACTAATTAATTAATTTGTACTTGTAGATTATAGCAAGATATCATGACCACCTAAGTGAATTAGAAAAGTCATATGGTAAGACATCACCTATCAATAACAATGTTATCATGTAACTTACATTGTTTTATCATACTATATCCCTAATTAGTTTTAAAGTATGGAATCAATGACAACTCCAATTTGACTAGTTATTCTTTTCTTGTTCTAAAAATATAACCCTTATAAATATAACTTGAAACATTTTCAAGTCATACATTCTTTGTTGAGTTATTATTTCCAACAAGTGACCAATCTAGGATATACTCTCCCACTATTAGGAGTGATGAATCCCATATTGATTATTCATATCTTTACATGTTTCATAATATATCCAATCTCTATTCTATGAGCGACTCTTTATGAGCAACAAGTAATAAAGTCAAAGTATAGTATGATAATCTCAAGTCCAAGGAACACTTACACCAATATTAGTAAGAATTCAAACCATTAGGACTAAATAGTTATATATATGGTGAATCTCGGCAGATCAATCCAATGAGCTTGTTCTCCAACATGCATTGAGATTCCAACTTAGGTGTTCACACCATAGTCGATGAGGT
Source organism: Mitragyna speciosa (assembly GCA_024721245.1). Lineage (NCBI taxonomy): Eukaryota > Viridiplantae > Streptophyta > Magnoliopsida > Gentianales > Rubiaceae > Mitragyna > Mitragyna speciosa. Next base: position 9,189,992 of record CM045560.1, read on the forward strand.
TAAATGCTACTTACCACAAGCAAAGGCAAAGTATGTACTAGTCTATCCATATTAACAACATCTAGTTCTTTAATACTATGGCTACGGATATTTAAGAAGACAATTTATGTATAGTGAGAGTCTTATTATTATAACTCTTACAATCTGTTATACACTGTTAATATTCTATAGACTTTATCAAATAAACATGTATAGTAAATAATAAATATTAAATGATAAAAGAAAAACACCACACACACACACATAACATGAAATAAGAATGAAATACAGCCCTAAACCAACTTGACTTTAGGGCATATACTAATAAATTCCCACTTGCATTAAAACCAATCGCTTATGTGTTTTAGGCCATAAGCATTTACATGACTATCATTTTATTATTGGATAAGGCCTGGATGGGAGGATCAACTATATTATCATCAGTGCAAATTTTCTCTATTTTACATCATTTCTAACAATTATTTTCCTAATTAGATGGTAGTGCCTAAATGCATATATGGACCATTGATGAGGTTTTGGTTCCTTAGCTTGTTCAATGGCTCCATTGTTGTCACAATACAAGGGTATAAGAATCAACAATGGAAGAAACTATTCCTAATTCAGTGATGAATTCTTGATCAAAATAACTTTCTTTACTACTTTTGAAACTGCAACATACTCAACCTCAGTTGTAGAATCTGTGGTTGTGACTTGTTTTGAATTCGTCCAACTTACAACACCGCCATATAACATGAACAGGAATCCAGATTGTGATATGCTATTAATCTTTTTGGACTGAAAGTTCACATCTGTGACCCCACACACTTCCAAAGTATGATGTTCATAAACCAAAAATAATTCTTTAGTCTTTCACAAATACTTAAAGAATATTTTTTTACAGTTATCCAGTAACCTACACTAGGATTAGCTTGCTAGTAACACTTAAAGCATAGACGATATCAAGTTTCATAGTATAGTATACATAATAGATCCTATTACAGAAATATATAAGATCTTTTTCATGCTATTAAACTCTAAATATGTCTTAAAACACACGTCTCTCTAAAGAGTAACCTCATGAAACATAGGTATAAACCCTTTCTTCACTTGCTCCATGCTAAACCTCTTTAAGAATTTGTCTATGTAATTTGATTGTATAGGACCAAGTAACCTCCTAATTCCTAGATTATAGCTTGCCTTTCCTAGATCATTCATAGAGAAATTTTTGGACAGTCATACCTTTACTATTCGAAACATAGGCATATTGTTTCTCCTTAACAATATGTCAATTGTATAAAGCATTAAGAAAAAAAATAGTGCTCCTAGTCACTTTCTTGCGTATACAAGGCTCATCCTCATTTTTCATAAAACCAAACTCTTTGATTGTCTCATTAAAATAAATGTTCTAACTCTTTAAAACTTGATTGAGTCCATAAATAGACTTTTGGAGCTTGCATACTTTACAAGTATCAATAGGAGTAAAGCCCTCAAAATGTGTCATGTACACATCCTCTTGCAAATTTTTGTAAAAAAATGCGGTCTATACATCCATTTGTCATATCTCGTGGTCATAATATGTAGCTATAGCAAGCAAAAGTTAATGGATTTAAGTATGGCTACTGATGAAACTGTTTCTTCACAGTCAATTCCCTGTTTGTGTTTGTAACCTTTTGCAACTAACCTTACTTTATGAGTAATAATATATACGTATCTCATACTTATTGATAAACAATTAATAAACAACTTAACTTGAAGATCTCATCCTTAATGTGTATGAACCATTACGTTTCATCCACGTCGGTAATAGGTACAAATTGTAGCTTACTAATTCATTTAATTAAGAACTAGACAAATTAAACACTTCATTTTTTCATTAATTTAACCAATTAGTTAGTTTTTACTTATAGTCAAGAACTATACCTAGCAATACATCATGACCATTCAAGTGGATAAGAAAAGTCATATGTTAAGATTTCACCTATCAATGACAATACTATATAACTAATATCTTTTCACCACACTATATCCCTAATTACTTTAGGAGTATAGATTTAGTGCCAACTCCAACTTGACTAATCATTCATTTCTTGCTCTTGGAACATAACTGAAAGTATAACCTTGAAACACTTTCATGTCATACTTTCAATTTTGCACAAAAGATTCTTAAGTTATTATTTCCAAGAAGTAGCAAGTCCAGGATATACTCTCCTATTATTTAGAGTGGTGAATCATATATAGTTTACTCGTCATCCTTCCATGCTTCATACAATATCTAATGTCTACCTCATGAGTGACCCTTTAAGAGCAACAAGTAATAAAGTAAAAATTTAGTAATTCACACTCAAGTAATCTAAAGTCCAAGGATCATTTACTTCAATGCCATTAAGAATTCAAACCATTGGCCACTAAATAGTTATCCATATTGTGACTTTTAGATCAATCTAATTAATTTATTCTTTAATAAGAACATATTAGTTTAGGTATCTATCGATGAGAATAACTACTACTTACTATAAGTAGATGCAAAGTATATGCTAATCTATCCGTATTAATAATGTCCAGTCTTGTTAATACTATGACTGATGATATTTAGGAATATGATTTATGTGTAATAAGAATCTCATCACTGTAACTCTTAAAATCTCTTATACACAGTTGATATTCCATAGGCTTTATCAAAATAAATGAATATAGTAAACGGCAAGTACATAAATGATAAAGAATACTGCATATGTATGACATGAACAAGAGTGAAATAAAACCCTAAATCGATTTGGTAACATGAACAAGAGTGAAATGAAACCCTAAATCGATTTGGTTTTAAGGCATACATTAACAGTTTTGGAGTATGTTGTAGGTTGATAGGAATTGAGTCTATGCAATAATAAAATCCTACTCTAAAAAATACAAGTTTTGTATATAATAGTGAGCAGGGTTGTCTCCACAGGGATTGGAAAAAATTTGTTTCTTTTAAAAGTAAAAACTATGGGGGAATTTGTTTTGCAAAATTAAAAAGGAAATAATCAACTAATTATAGCAAAAACAATTAAGAGAAATAAAGGAGAATTAAATCAATAATAATGAAGCTCTAGCCAAATATGCAATTTTTAAATATGGTTCACTCAACTGATCCTTGATGCAAGAATAGTTTAATTAGTCACTAATAGATTGGTTATAGCTAATAGCCAACTTTTCTTGACCTTATTGATGGCCAATGTACGACCGTTGTCTATTTTCCTAACCTAGAAATAATCCTAGGTACGACCGTAGGATTTAATTCCTTGATTGCATTAAAAAACTAGAAAAGCCCAAATCCTAATAATCAATAAACATACTACAAGGGTTTATTTAAATTATATCATATGTTCCCCTAACATGAAACTAATTATGCTAGTTACCATAGGAATTAATCAATCAAACAATTACGGATTCAATTGATTAATATGCTTGTAGATTATTAAGTTAATTTGAATATCGGGCCCTTGACATTCAAAGAACAAAATAATCATAAAAGAATTAAATCAAAGAACATACGAATACTAATGAATGAAAGAAACAACTGAAAATTAATTAGATCTCACAGGTGTTTGGAACCAAATCTTCAAATTGATCCTTGACTAGAAAGATGAAATTTGTTGCTCTCCATGGGAGAGAACATTACACAAGATGAAAAAGAGAAAATTTCAAGAGAGAAGAAGAATAATATCTACTGAATTTTTCTTATGGAAGAGGTGTTCTTCCTTGGACCCAAAATCACGTTACTTTTCTTCTCTTCAAAGTAACGTTCCTCAAAAATTCCCTTCCATAATTTTTTCCTAACTTTTAGCAATCAAGTTCTTTCCAAATTCTACTCATGGAGAAAATATCCTAAGAATAAGGAAACAATAATAATAATAAAACAACTTCCTAACACAAATAGACTAATAGAAGGAAAGTCTATCCCAGCTATGACTCCAAATTGGAAGCTTTTGTGCAGGATTTTTTTGGGTTTTTTGGTCTTGGACATGAGGGTTAGACGCGCCCATGCCAACTTCATAGATGATTTTTTGGGAAAATCTTTTAGTTTCCTTTTATCTCCTTCTTTATATATATTTCTGCAATTAACATCAATTTTACCAAATATGAGTAGAATCCATCAATTAGCACAATATTTGGTAATAATAAAAAGGAAATAAACATAAATCAATCCACTAATTTGCACCCTATCATAGGTCATGAAATCTTATACAAAGCGTACCTCATCAACCATTTGCTCATTTTCTTTGTCGGATATTTTACTAATTTTCAATTCAAACACTTTATGTTTGAGAATTTGGGCCCTATCTTATAGAATTTCAATCATCCATAGTTATTCTTCAATTGCTTTGCCAAATCCATAAACTTTTGCCTTGTAACTGTTTCAATGACCGATTTAGCTCCCTCACTAGTAGCAATCTTTCCTTTCATATAAAGATGCATTTTATTGAACTTCACTATATTCTCATATCTGGCACGATCAAATAGCAAGATCAATTGAATCTTCTTTATCTAAACTCATATTAATCCTCATGTCATTACAGTACGGGAACTTGTCCACATTTATCCAAGGCAAGAATTCACCATTGTCAATCAAATCTTGAATTTCATATTGAAGGGCATGGCAATTATCCGTTGAGTGATCTCAAATGTTAGAATGAAAGGCACAGATTTGGCTAGCATCATGTCTCTTGGAGGGTGGCCTTGGATTGCTAGATAAGGAATTGGTTTGAGTTTTTTCAATGCATGCAAGTCGTAATATATTTAAGACAAAGGCCTTGACAGTTGTTTAAAGATATGGTTTCTCGGTCTTGTTGCGCTTAGATTTCGGTTATAATGACGTTGAATAAGAGGAGGTATGATTTTCAGGTAAGGTATAAGGTCAAGATGGTTGCGAAATTGGGTAATGTTAATTTGTGGTTGCCTATACAGGAGAGTAATTTGGTGCATAAAATGTAAGGGAGGTAGTGAATAGGACCTGTGTGTGTTACCCAATCGACTTATTTTTTATCACAGCAATAACCATATCTTCTCCTTGTTGGAGAGTATATTCCATCTAATGGCTATCTATTGGAAATATTAACTCAATAAATCTTCTGCATAACTGAAATTATAATTTGGAAGCGTCTCAAGGTATTACTCTATTGGAATTCTATTTTGAGAATAAGAAATAAATAATTAGTCAAATGAAAGTTGGCACTAAATGCTTACTCCTAAACTAATCAAAGTGGTAAAACATATTAGTAACATATTAACATTGCCATTATTAGGTGAAATCTAATCACTGGCTTTTCCTGTCAACTTGAATGGTCATGATGCCAAATTTGTTCCATAAGTACAAATTAATTAATTGGTTGAATTAATAATAAATTAATGTGTTAATTTATCTAGCTCTCAATTATTTAGTGAGCGATAATATGTGCTTATTTCCAATGTGGATGGAACTTAATGGGCAACGTGCATAAAGAATAAGATCTCAGGATTAAATTGTTCTTAAAATAAATACGAGAAACTTTTTGGTTAATAATGAGATAAATTAATCTTAGGGGCTTATATGAACTTAATCTAAGCCTTGGAAAACAAATTATTAATTTCCTCTTGGAATTACACTTGCTGATTTCTATCTTGGAAATTAAATCCCAATTTCCTTTTGGAATTGAACTTATTAATTCCTATCAAACTATGAATAGTTAGCTATAAAACAACTATCAACTCAAGATCACACAAAGAATTGTGTGAGAACATTTAGGAGCCGAGTTTTAGAGAGAGAAAGAGACGATTTTAGCGAGAGAAAATTATTCTCTCTATCTCTTCTCTATCATGGTTTTTCTCTTTCTCTCTTTCCCTCTTTATGATTTTGCAAACATAGTTTGAGCGTTGGTTCTCTTCCTCCTCCATTTTTTTATCATTACTTGATCTTAAGAGAGTTAGGACTCAAAAGGCTAAGGCTAGACAGACCTTGAAGATTCTTAGTGATCTTGTTGGTATAGATACTGGCTTGACACTTGTGGAGCTTTTTGAAGTAGAATGTTCATCTTCAAGTAACCTCAACTACCTTTAACATAGTAAATCATCTTGTGATGGTATATTCTTTATAAACTCCTTTTAATTCATATCGTTATGTCATTGCTCGGTCTATGAGTAATAAAAATTTAAACTTTTGCTGTGCTACTGGGTTGAGCCAACTTTTATTAACCTACATGGCTTGGTTATTTACTCGTCATAAATTATGATTTGATTATAAGTGATAGTCTTGGAGTTTTTTTTTTTTTCAAGAAAAACTATTAAAAATTCTAAGTGCTCGGCTTTTCAAGAGAAGTTCTTATTTTTGAAAAATTATTTTTAAAGATTATTTTTGATTAAATAAGAAAAATCCTTAGAGTTATTGTTGAGTTTTAAAACTGAGTTTTATGTTTGGAAATTGTTCAAAACAAGGATTTAACAAATTATGGAATTTAGGTTTAAACCCTAATCCAATAAACCGATTTATGTATATATATATATATATATATATATATAAATTAATACTGATCTGGTCTCCGAACTAGTGGCCTGGTCAGACCAAGGTTGAACTGTCTGATTAGGACACATAAGAATTGACAAAAAAAAAGAAAAAAAGAAACGACACCATGCATTGCACGATACTGGCAGATTCTGCCAGCTAGTGACGTTAACCACTTGCCAGCGGTTTTTGGCCGGTGAAACTGCGGCTACTTTTGGCGAGCGAAATTGTGGCCGTTTTTGGCCGGTGAAACTGTGCTGATGGTGGCAGCTAGTGATGCTGGAATGTCCAGCACTCTCTGTTCTTCATCCATAAACTTGACCTCAGATTAAGACTAGAACAATTATCGGGACAAATAGTTAAGCTAGATACAAAGATTATCCAATAAATATTTCCATGATAAATACTTGTACACTAATGTATATTTTACATTTAAGAAGTGTACATAAAATACACTAGAGTTTCTTCATACTTTCTTCTGTGATTGACAACTTTATTAATCCATCAAAGATTGACAACTGTTTTAAACCCAACTCATAGAGGGCGCCAAGTTAAACCTATTGAAAATTGCAAACTAGTTACTCCTACAATACTTATTCCCTCTAGAAATTTCTGCTTCTATGCGCTGGCTGTTGCATATTAGGCTTGGGCTACCATTCCATGAATTACTTTTGCCATTTGAAATTTTTTACTTATTCCATGCGGGCTATTGCATGCTTTATTAATTCATATTAGAGGACTTTGTCTTGCTCAAGCTACCAATCATCAAATGGATGCTTATATTTGTAACTATGTATAAGGATATGTGCTCATATACTATTTGAGGGGTGTCTTAAATAGGACTCTAATAATGTTTATTTAAAAGTCTGACAAATATTAAATATTACCACTCAGACAAAGCATGGGAATAGGAACTAGTGTCTCATATAAAAAAGAGATAGCACCCTACCAAATTGATGTGGACGCCTTGTTCTTTCATAACATCATAGGCCATTTGATTGATAGTGTTGTAAAGTGAAAGATAACATATTTTCATGTAGTCTGGAAGTTGATCCATCCCCTGGATATCCCATCTGAAAAGTCAACATAAAAATTGTAATATTTTTAGTCCAAAAAAAAAAAAAAAAAGCACGGTGTCAACTGCATTTCTAAACTGTATCCAACCTTTGAACAGCATCAGTGAAGAGTTCCAGTTCATTCAATGTACCATAAACATCGTATATATCATCCACTATAATTATAAGTGTGAAGGCATGTAAATTAATTTACCGAATACTAATGGTTTCGTTATTTAATTACATAGTTAATTATTGGTACAACTATTGAAGTTAGGAAGTGTAGTGATGTGGTGGTTAAATTGGACAAATCTAACGGTAAATTTCTCACACTTGAAGATCCTAGAACCTAATAGTGATAATGCTAGTAATTAACTAAGTCTCGATTGTTCACATTGCCACCTAATTTCAACCGTCTAATCAATTATATGTGTGTTAATATTATGGTAAAAATTAATTTGGATAGGTGATATTAGTGATTAAATTAGTACATTTAGTTCACTATGTTATAGTGATCGTGTATGGTTGCATGTGTAATAGGCAAAATGATTTGAATTAATGAATGAAGTAATTATCCATTTTATGAAAAAAAATGGTAAACTAAAAGGAAAAAAAAACAGAAAGAATAGAGAAACATCAAAGTCGGCTAACATTTTTCTTAAAGCAAGTAGGAGGTGGCCAAACCTTGGATCAAAGGAGAGAATGGGGTGATTAGTCATCACCAAGATTTGGCCCACCTTAAGGCCCTGTTCTTAATAGATTTTTTAACTAACTTTTAGATTATAGATTTACAATAATCTGTATTAATAGTGCTATCAATTAAATTCTAAATTAGATTTTAGATTTTTTGTACAACTAATTTGAGATTATTTAGTTGTACAAAAATCTAAAATCTAATTTCCACTACAAGAAAAATCATTATCAGTGACAACAAGAAGTTGTCACTGAAAAATGAAAGTCGTCACTAATAGCCTTTATCGACAAGAAATATGTCGTCGCTGAGTTGTCACTAAATGTCCGTCACTAAATGTAAATAATGTCAAGAATAAAGTCGTCACTAAATATATAGCATTTTGTGACAACAATCGTTGTCACTAATGGTAAGAGAATTTGTGACAACTTGTATGTTGTCAAAGAAATTGCATAAGTAGTTTGTCACTATTATCCAGCTATTAGTGATGACAAGGATCATCACTGATAAGCTAACTATTCTTTGACAAACACATGTCGTCACTAATAATAAAGGATTTTGTGACAACTTTATATATTGTTAGAGAAATTGCATAAGTAGTTGTTACTATTTATTCAACTATTAGTGACTACATAGGTCATCACTGATAATTTACCTATTATTTGACAAAACCATGTTGTCACTGATGATATACTTCAACTGGTATGACTAATTCATTGACAAAGCTTTGTCGTCACTGATGCGATATTCAATGACAACTATGGTCGTCACAGTTAACTTACCATTCAATGACAATATCAAGTTCTCACTATTGCTTAGTTTAGGTTAAATATTCTATGACGAATATTTCTTGTCACTGAACTTACTTTCAGTGACAATGTCAAGTCGTCACTAATATTTCAGTTTAGGTTGAATATTCTACAACAATTATTTCTTGTCACTGATAATTTATTTAGTGATGACTTCTGTTGACACTGATATCTTACCTATTCAATGACAAAGCTTTGCTGTCACTAATGCATTTTTGAATGACAACGTTTGCCGTCACTGATAATTTACCCAACAATGTCATCACTCATATAACAAGTCATCATTGATGATCACCCATCAGTGACAAGACTTTACCAATAATGCAAATCAATCACAATATCATCTATACCAATATTTATAAAAATGCCATCTCATTAATTGCGAAACATAATATTCAAAAATATACAATAGTCATTTAATGCAATATTCTTACAATACATTCCTTCGATGTACAAAACAAAATATAAAGAAACTGAAAGGTCATAACTATAAGGCAATAAATTAATATTTTGCCTAAACGCTCTGTACAAAATAACATTAAGTCAATCTAAACATCCCATAACTAAGTTTTGACAATAGCAAACCAAAATAAGAAAGATACACAACTTTAAACATCCTTTGTTGTCAACTAGCATACAGAACAATCTTCCTTTCAATATGAAACTCTATCATCTCCACCAAATTTGCCAACCTGCTTTCCATGACCATGGATGTCACTAGCTGGACCTAAGAAACATTTATGTCATTGTTTAACAACAATATTAAAAATAACGATTAAACAAATTCAACAAATAAAGAATAAAAAATAATATAAGTTTTTAATATTTTAGAAGTTTATTTCTCAGACCGTGTTCTACGGCATGTTAGCTTCTAATGTATCAATTTGTATCCATATGGCCATTGCTCTATTACTATCCAAAACACACAATATCATACGCAAATACGAGTAGAGGTTTCAAATGTAAGCTAAACAATGCACTTTTCAAAATTTTTTTAAACGCTTCAAAGATGTTGATGTGTCATAGAAATGACCCTATACCTGTCCCAAGTTTTGATTAAAAGGAAATAAACAAATATTCTCTCATGGAGAAAAAAAGTTGATTGTCAAGAAAATAAATACAAGAAGAGAATAAAGAAGACAAAGAATGGAGTATATGATGCATTAAAAGCCCATGAAAGAAAGGTAAAATTCAGTCCATGCATGCATGCAGTTTATTCATCCAATGTCTCTAATAGAAACAATATGACTTCCAGTAATCGTAAGCCTTAAAACTATATTCAACATAATTAAATTAACATATCTTTTAAACAATATAAAGAAAAATTGACACCTAAGTCAATACCATTTCCTTCCTTTCTTTCTTTTTTGTTTTTTTAAACAAACATGACTACACTAGAAGAAACTAAAATATCTCTATAATTTCCAGCAGCAAGTTAGATTAACAAAAGAAACTATATAGAGTTGTCAGAAAAGCCTCATGTTTAGTGACAACATTAGTTGTCACTGATGCTTTAGTCAAAAATAGTCCAAAAATGTTAAGAAATTGACCAATTTTAGTGACAACTATATAGAGTTGTTAGAAAAGCCTCATGTTTAGTGACAACATTAGTTGTCACTGATGCTTTAGTAAAAAATAGTCATAAAAGAGGACATGTTTAGTGACAACATTAGTTGTCACTGATGCTTTAGTAAAAAATAGTCATAAAAGAGGACATGTTCAATGACGACATAAGTGGTCACTGATGCCTCAATCCAATTAGTGAAAAATTGCTAAAAAAATAGTCCAAATTTAGTGACAACTTCATGTGGTCATCAGAAAAGTGTACATATTTAGTGACGAGATATGTTGTCACTAATACTCGATAGAGATTTCAATGATAACTTTAAAAGTTGTTAGAAAAGAACTAAGCTTGAGTGACAACTTCTCTTGGTTGTCAGTAAAGAGTTTATGTTTAGTGATGACCTTAGTTGTCACTGATGTCCGGGATATATTTTAATGACAACTTGTGAAAGTTGTCAGAAAAAAAGGCACAATTTAGTGACAACGTGTTCAATTGTCAGAATAGGGCATAGTTTCAGTGACGACAATTGTTGTCACTGATGTTCTAAATATATTTTAGTGACAATGTAGAGAATGTTATCACTATAAAGTATATATTTAGTGACGACATTTTGCTATTGTCAGTAATTTAACTTGGCGCAATAAGGCGGGTAACAATCAGTGACGACATTTTGGTTGTTATCACTGAAGTTACCTACCAATTGCGACAAGAGCAATTTTGTCACTGAAGTTATTCTTTAGTGACAAGATTTTGTTGTCACTAAAAAATGTCGTCACTAATGATCTTTTTTCTTGTAGTGTTCGGATTTAATTGATAGCACTATTAATACATATTATTGTTAATCTATAATCCAAAAACTAGTTAAAAAATCTATTGAGAACATGGCCTAAATATGGTCAAATGAAAAGGAAAAACAAATAAACAAAAGAGAGAAAATTGGGAGAATTGGTAGGGAAGCTGAGAGAATGATTGAGCACAAGTTCAAGAACAAAACAAGAAAAGATAACCCAAGCCAAAGCAGGCAAAGTTAAAGGCAAAACTATGTCTTGCAAGGAGTGAAGGTAACTCCATTTCACCCTTTATGTATTATGTAAGTTACTGAGATTACAAGCCTTAAACATGCTGATTTGGGCCAAGAAATTCAACTGGAAAATGGATAAGTTAAAGCAAAATTGAATAGAAGTTGCATGAGCCCGTGTATGCTAGAGTTCTGAGTAGTCTTGGTAAATTGACTATGACTTGCTGTAGAAAACTTAGAATTGAATGATTCTTGTTGTTTTGACTAGCTTCGCAGAGCTTTCTATAGGTATAAATATCTATATTTGATTCAAAGTGTATGGACCTCAGGATGACCCAAACTTTGACTGAAAGTCAGCTCTGAACATAAATGGGTTTGGTAGTTTGTCATGTTGCAGTGGAAATTTAACCAGGTTACAATTAGATTCAGGACATGGTTCCTTTTGGAAACTTGTTATACATTGAATGTAGTTTACATAGGTGCAAATTTTATGATTTTTCATTCAGTATAACTTGAGATATGTTGAATTTTGAATGAACTGTGGTTGAAGGATTCGTGCTGCAGACATGCTAGACCAGTTTTAGTAAATTCGTTATAACTTGGTGCATAAAGATTCAAATCGAGTGAATCTTGTTGTGTTAGAAAATAGACTCACATGGATTTCTAATGGTGTGGGTCTCATATACTAGTTCTGTATGGATTAATACTAGAAATTTGAGCAAATTGGACTGAAAACCAGCCCTGCGTAAACAGTATTGATGATGAGCTTAATTGGGGGCTGATTTTGAACTTGTTCTAGTTGGAATTTGAGTTGATGATCTTCACAAAAGTTGTAGTCCTCAAAAAGTAATTTCAAACCACGTAACCCCAATTCCCTGGTTCTTGGTGGATTGACCCCAACAAGGGCATTATTTTTTCTCAAAGCCAACCCTGCGCAAACAGGGTTGGTGAAGCACTAGGTTGCGGACTAATTTTGGAGTGGTTTTTGTTAGAATTTGACCTGGAATAGTCCTTGAAATATAGTTTCTAGCTATACAATCACTTTTCTCATACAATTGTCAATTGAGAGTTATAACCGGTTGAAAATGGGTACTCAATGAAACTACAAACATGTTTTAAAGGAGAAGGAACATATTTGTGATGTCAATTTGATCGACTTTTGAATAGAATTACGATTTGGTTTCTTAAAGAAAAATGTAATAAAATGAGTCTAGTTTCTAAGGGTACAAAAGATTGTGGGAATTGGTGGTGTAGCGACTAAGTAAGGCTTGTTTGAACAAGCTTGTATTAGGTGGTACTGAGGTCGTAGTTAAGTCCTTGACCTCCCATTTGAAGGAAAATATATATAGGTGATAGAAATAATAAAAAATAAGTCAAAACAAAACAAAACTATTAAGTACCAATAGTTATTCATTCACTTGGATTTATTGTTAATCAATGCACTTCTTACTTATAGGTGCTTCGGACCCTCAAGGAACAGACATGAAAAGAACTTGAGGAAACCTAAAAATTGCTTGTGAGTATCCATTAAATTATTTTGTTTACCAATTTTAGTTTTTACAAAAACTACGTGAATTCTTGTAGAAGTTAATTGACCTTTTCTAATATAAACACTTTGATCTCCCAGCGAGTTGTTTATGTGATATATGATTAGCATGCATTTACGTGAAATGTATGACCGCCGGTGAGTCTTTTATACATGTGTTGACTAGTCAAGATTATAATTTGTCATTATATAACTTGATATTATATTTGCCACTTGTACCTGGTTTTAAATATTGGTGGTACTTGATATAAGTCCAATTGTGTACTTTATCTCATCGGCAGTACTTGTACTTGTTAAATTCAAAGTGTGCACATGTGCATGCTATATTTGTGCATGATTTGGGGCCCGACCTTGATAGTTGGTCTTGGTTGAGCCGGCAGCGGGCCTGGTCACTAAGTTTTGACTACCTTGGTCTCTCGGCACCTTTCAGCCTGCAAGGAGATTTTGTAGGTTAAGGAGGTGTACGAGAAAAGTACTTGGGTAGAACTCGAGCTACCAAAACGATGTAGTGCCAAAGGCAATAAAATTGGTGAAGAGCCGAAGGCCAACGTACTTGATTCGCCCATGGGCAATACTTGACATGACAATCCTGTATCCTTTTATGGTTCTTGAGTACACGTTATTTGATTTAGTTATATTCTTTTATGCTATTAATGCGAATGAATTTCTATCCAACTAAACAATTTTAAAAGATATTTCCAACATGGTTTTAAAATGGACCTGGGCTATAAGCTCACCCTTCGTTAAATTTGTTTTCCTTATAGGTGCTAACCCATGGAAAATAGGGCAAGAAGTGAAAAGAGAGGGTTTTCCTTTGTTTAGGATTAGCTGTCAAATAAATGTAATTTGAGATTCAAGTAGCTCAAATGTTTAATTATTTTTAAAGATATATGTAACTTTTAGCGTTTGATTATATTTCTTGTGTATGACTGTTTGTACTTGAGTCCTGGTGCGAGTCAAGCAGGCGTCCCGATCAGAGTTCTGGAGTAGGACCTGGTTGGGGGCGTCACAATAGGAGCTCCGATCTTTGTCACCATTCTTCTACAATACCCATGTTCAAGATCAGAAATTCCTCCAAGCGTCCAAACAAAATTTTCTGCCAGCCTGTCCCTAGCAAAATTCATCTTTTCTGCTAGACATGTACTCTTCCACCATCTAAAACAAATCCACAAGATAATTATATATAATTCTTATGTCTAAAAAGTCATGAGGCCCTCAGAATTTAAATTATTCCTTGTAGCAATTTATTAGAGGATATGCATACAATACAAGGTGTAAAACCATATTATAAATTCTTTTGTGGCTAATACATCAACATAAATGAATTTGATGAGTATACTTTATGAAATCCTTTTATAAAAGTAAAATGGAGCTTATAGAATGTAGTAATTGATTTATTCTTTTTTGGAAATCGATTAAAATGAACAAATAATTTGGTAATCGATCCTTAACATAAAATTTAGGTTATTAATCAAATAACTATTCGAGACATTGAAAAGCAAAACCGGTATTGAACAAAAAATGGTTCATGCAACCTCATACAATTACCTTTAGATGATGCATGCCACAACATAGACGTTCTTTTGGCAAGATTATACCATAACATGAAATATTGCATTGTCAACCTCTTCCCGAATGTACTAAAAAACGGCTGAGAAGTGCATGAAATAGTATCGATTGAACACTTGCCTTGACATATTTTTGAGATCATTCTGGTATGTTGCTTGAACAATGTTGAAGTTTAATTTTGCAAGCTCAAGCGGAACAGGATTCATGTATGGTCTTTTCTCATATTTTGATGGTATATTCGACCTAAATCTGAGTGGATTTTGTTCTGAAAATGATAAGATAAGCCAAGCCTTTGCAAGTTATCAATTAACTCCAATTGACTTAGCAACTCTGTTTCTTGATCCATCATTATCTTCACTTTGATCCTTTAGCACATTTGTCACACTCCTCCCGAAAGTCTAGAACCTAACAACGCCACACACTTATGCTTGAACATAAGCATGTAAGGCTAATTATATAAAACTAAAAATAAAATCAATAAAACTTCCTTGAATAAAATCCAATGCGTGAATTATGTTCAAAAAATAATCATGAACAACTACCAATAATCCTCAAAATGAATTAAACAATCCAAAGAAAGTTTCCACAAATTTAAATTGTTATAGTCTACTAAGCTACTAGCGCACTCCCTAAATGCCACTCCTCATGTTGACTCTTCTTCCTCTGAAAAAAATATAATAATGGGATGAGTAAACATACCCAGTAAGTAGATCAACCCAACTAAAGGATCAAACAAAACAAAACATTTTGCCACAAAACAAATTTTCATAATAAAATTCAGATTCATAGTCAAACAATTTCAAATCTCAATATTTTGTCCTTAAGGCCGTATATACAAACTCATATTTACATTCACAAGGATCCCGGGTCTATACAAATGCCACAGTTAACCCCCTGAGGCAGGGTCCAGAAAATACAGCCCAAAGAACATAAATAATTTGATTTAACATTCAATAATCAATAATATTCAAATCAAAACACATGCTCTCTTCATAATTCGAAATTAAAGTTTTATTCAAAAAGTATAAGAGGCATCAAAATTACTTTCAATCCATTTTTAGGGGTGTTCAATCCCATAGAAAGGTATCACCACTTACCTGATACTCCAAAGCTCAACAATATCACCAATATGTTCAAAATCCTAAAATGAGACACATTAACACAAATAAATAAACTATGGATTTACAAAAGAATACAATGCATGATCTCTCTAACCTCTCCCTACATTCAACTACCCGTTGGTATAGCTAAAATCCCTAAAGAAGTAATTAAAAATCATTTTTTGAATGTTCTGTAATTTTTCTATATCCAGATAAGACTTCATATATTTTTTCCTGAAAATTGTAAATGGAGGTGAGATACACCACCACTGAAAAAAGGTTCCAAAATCAATTTAAACATACTGTAAATTTTGCGGACCAAAGTATTGTAAGGATAAATTTCACTCTCCAAAATACTCTAAAAACAAGGATATTTGATTTTTCTATCAAAGTTACAGCTTCTGTGTCGCGCCCCATTTTTCGAAAGAAAATAAGTTAAAGTCGAAAAAAATGAAAAGGAAGTGTTAAATGTGATTGTGTTTATTGGAAAAAGAAGCGTGTAAATTTCTTGTAAAAATAATTTTTTAGAAAAAATACTTTGTAAAAGATAATTTGATAAAATGTGACAAACAAATACTTTATTTTTTTAAAATAAAAGAAAAAGGGCCTAAAATGGTACTTTGAAAATGCGACGATTTTTGGGCCCGAAAATAGAGTCTAAAAAGGGTTTTTTAGTGAAAAAGGAGTCGCCACTTGGTATTGAGTTTTGGTGTACCAAGTCACCCGAAAATATTTTATAAAAGGTAAGAAAATCAAAATGCTTTATTTAAAGAAATGGTTTTTGGAAAAAATAAGGAAAAACAAGAAAACCCTTTTAGACGACTCCAGGTCTTTGAAAAACAAGAGAAAAAGGTTCGGGAGTCACAGTTGAAGAAAGGGAAGGTAAAGGCTCGCGCCTAAGGCACCCTTTCAACCTAGCCGAAACTAGTTGCGAGGTTTAGTCTAAATTTTCCTAATATAACCCTAAGATTTTATCGCATTTGGATGCAACTATATGAATGCGAATCTAGTCCTAAAAATGAGTATCGTTAAAGGGACAAATGTTCCATTGAGGTTTGGTCGGGATATTCGCATTAATTGCGAAACCCGAGTCTAGACCTTCGACGGAGTCACGAGTGTAGATGCAAAATGGAATGCAAAAGAAAAGAAAAATAATAGTATAGATAGTAAGTGAACAAAGAAAATGGGGATGCAACATAACGAGTGCGAGGTACTAATAGACTCGTGACTATCTGTTTCCTACTCACGGAGGGGGGGAACGACATGTACGCCATCGCTTCCCACGTGAGTAGATGACTATTTCTTAGTTGAAATCACGCAAATGACCTAAAATTCTATGTGTAGTGGAATCTAAATGTTATGCACCAAATAGAGGTTAAAATAAGTAATAAGTTATAAAGTATATAAAAATTCATAGAAAATGGGAAAAAAGCCTAAAAAAGATAAAATGTGTGTGAAATGTCATGAAATGCACACGAAAATGATCCTAAGGCTAAAATGACCTAAAGGCTTAGCATTGGACTAGCCCATTTTCTATGAGGTCTCCGCTAGCGTTGGACTAGCGAAGAAAATGGAATTAATCACAACTAGCATTGGACTAGTGTGACGACGATACACATATATAATTAAAGCGAGTAAATAAATAAAGCATGTATTAAAGCAATAATCACATAAAAGCAAATAATAGCACATAGGAGCACATAACACATAGGCATGATATTCTAGATGCAAAGTCCTAAAGAAAGCAAATAAGACACATAAGCACATAGCACACAAAGCCCTAACTATTACACCGGAGAATAACCTAATTACAATCTAAAAATAGAAAAAGAATAAAAGATATCCTACCTAACCTATCTATTACACTTTCTATCTAAAATACAAAATTTAATTTTTGTTAACTAGATATACACTATCTACTACATTAACTATCTAAATACAGAATTTTTGCTCAATAGAATATTACCTATCTATTACATTTCTTTGAATAATCAAAAATTTATTTCTAATAAATAACATGGCATAACTAAATAAACACTCACATATGTATAAAAATTATAAGCAAAAGGAGATAAAAAAAAACATATAGAAAAACACGTAGCAACACGTAGGAGCACATAAAGAGAAATAAAAGGGTAATCGAGGTACCTCCCATTCGTAAACCCGGTATAAATTGCTAAGAAAATCAACAAACATGTCAAGGTACCACTATTTAAAGTATAAAATATGAAATACTTAAAAATTGAGCATAAAATGTCGATTTCGAACAAATTAGGGACTTAGAATAAAATTCCAACAAGCATCTAGGGCTTAAAACTAAGATTTCAACAAGTATAGGGACTTAAACTAAGATTCCAGCAAGTATAATGACTTAAATAAAAATTTCAGCAAGTTTGGGGGACAAAAAATAAAATTTCAGCAAGTATTCTAAGGCAAAATAAAATTCCAGCAATGTTGGGAGGGATAAAAATGAAATTCCAGCAAGTATTCTAAGTCAAAATAGAATTTCCAGCAATGTTGGGGTACAAAATAAAATTCCAGTAATGTTGGGAGGGATAAAATGAAATTCCAGCAAGTATTCTAAGGCAAAATAGAATTTCCAGCAATGTTGGGGTACAAAATAAAATTCCAGCAATGTTTGGGGGCAAAAATGCAAAATTTCAGCAATATTCTAAGACAAAATAGAATTTCCAGCAATGTAGGGGTACAAAATAAAATTCCAGCAAGGTTTGGGGGCAAAAATGCAAAATTCCAGCAATATTTTAAGACAAAATATAATTTCCAGCAATGTAGGGGTACAAAATAAAATTCCAGCAAGGTTTGGGGGCAAAAACGCAAAATTCCAGCAATATTCTAAGACAAATTATAATTTCCAGCAATGTTGGGGTACAAAATAAAATTCCAGCAAGGTTTGGGGGCAAAAATGCAAAATTCCAGCAATATTCTAAAACAAAATATAATTTCCAGCAATGTAGGGGTATAAAATAAAATTCCAGCAAGGTTTGGGGGCAAAAATGCAAAATTCCAGCAATATTCTAAGACAAAATATAATTTCCAGCAATGTTGGGGTACAAAATGTAATTCCAGCAAGGTTTGGAGGGCAAAAATGCAAAATTCCAGCAATATTCTAGGACAAAATATAATTTCCAGCAATGTTGGGGGGATAAAAATGCAATTCCAGCAATGCATAATAACAAAAATAAAAATTTCAGCAAGATTGGGGACAAAAATGCAATTTTCAGCAACATGAGGGGTATAGAATTATAATTTCTAGACATATTAGAACATATTGTAATTAACTTAGATATAATTGAAAGAAACTACAAAATTCTAGGAGCCAACCAAAATAAAATGAGGACTTAAATAAAGTAAACTAAAGTATTGAGCGGCATAATTAAACAATTAAGCATTTAAGGGGAGCAAAATGTAATATAATCAAATGAAGATAATGAAAATAAATAACTAAAGGAAAAAAAAAATTAAGTTTCGGCTACAATTTCTTTTCTCATCCTCGGTTTTCCCCTCTTTAGATTTTTCTCTTCGGCCTCCCTCTCTTCGGATTTTTCTCTTCACTCTCTGTCCTCGGATTTTTCTCCTCGGCCATTTTCTCTTCGGATTTTTCTCTTCACTCTCTGTCCTCGGATTTTTTCTCCTCGACCATTTTCTCTTCGGCCATTCTCCTCGGATTTTTCTCCTCGGCCATTCTCCTCGGCCATTTTCTCTTCGGATTTTTCTCTTCACTCTCTGTCCTCGGATTTTTTCTCCTCGGCCATTTTCTCTTCGGCCATTCTCCTCGGATTTTTCTCCTCGGCCATTCTCCTCGGCCATTTTCTCTTCGGCCATTTTTCTTCGGCCATTTATCCTTCTCTTCTTCTCTTCGGCTCACTCACTCACTCTTTTCTTCTCTTCTTCTCTTCGATCTGCTCACTCTCACTCTCCGGCTCCTCTTCTCTCCGGACGATACTCTAGTTTTTTCTTTCTTTCTCTCAGCTTCTCTCTCTCCGTTCTTCCTAGTTAACTTTCCTTTTTCTCACCCGAAATTTTTTCTTTTTTTTAATCAATCTTTAATTTCTTCATGAAACACGATTGTCTAAACTCAAATAGCAAGGATATCGAAATTATGGATTAAGCGGCAATAATTCAGAAATTCTAAGCAGGAACATCATGAAATTTATGGTATGCAAAAATTAGTTTAAAAGGACTGAGAACCTTACCTGGTTTGGCTGAGAAATTGGTGGAACTTGGCAACGCTGGTGGATTGATTTTGGCAGCTGATGGTGGTGTAATCGTGTGTATGCAGTGAGAGCCGAGAGGGAGAAAAGAAGAAAAAAGTGTCTGTTTTTTCTTGAGAGAAAAAAAGAACTGATGATGTCTGTGTGTGTTGATCGGTTGTCTGTAAAAAAAATGAGAGCCAAAGTGTTTTTTTGTAGGTGTGGAGTGGGTGAGGAAGGAACAAAACTCATCCAAAATCCCCTCAAAATTCGTTTTTTGCAGGGGTTGGTTTGATTTTCCTGCTGGCTGCGTGCAGCAGCTGCAGAAACACTGCAGCTGCTGTAGCAGCGTCTTTTTTTTTTTTTTTACTCCGTTTGTTTTTTTATGTCCCTGATAAAATAAAATACACTAATATCTACCTAGTGAAATTACCATTTTGTCCCTGATACGACGAATTAGATACAATACGCGAAAATTGTACTCGACCCCGAAAAATGAAAAAAAACCTCCTAAAATAAAGTAACACATATATTTGTATAAAAAGTGTGTCAAAATTTGGTGTCTACATTCTGAAAAATTACAGTAAATATATACATAAATAGAGAATGAAAAATAGAAGTTTCCCTCAAAATTTGGTAGCAATCGGAGTTATCCACAACTCACACTCTCCTTCACTCTCCTAAAACCGTGACTGGGTTTTGCAAACCTAGTTCTTCATAAATCTGGAAAATTTCCAGATTTCGAATTTCAGATGGGCAACTTCATGGCTTCGTATCTCTCTCTACAGAAGGGCTATGGACATGAGGTTGGTGCCAAATGAAAGATCTCACATCCCTCTACAAAACCCACCCAAGGTCTACTGGTAGCCAGCGCCGGTGAGGAATTTTCTGGTATCGAAAGTTGACCCCTCAATCATGGTGAAAACTTAGGATGCTAAACTTCAAAAATTGATTTATCTCAATCTACCCAACAAAATTGAAATCCGTAAAGTGGGTTAGATTCATAGTGAAGAGAAAAATATTTTGACACTAATTTGGTCACCGGAATCTCACCGGAATCTTGCTGGAATTTAGTTTTCTCTCTCTTCTAATGTTTAAACTATACCCAAATAACTCTCAAATGCAAAATAACCATAAAAAAGCTTAAAATCTTACCTTTAATTGCCCAAAATAGTAGAAAATTGATCTTCTCCATGTTCTCCCAGGTGTTATAGCCTCCCTCTAAGAATTTCTCTCTATAAACCTCTTAAAAGAAAAGAATATATTAATGCTAAAGAAACCCTAATTATTTATTTAACTCTTAGGTTTGTGAGTTTAAACTAATGACCCATAGGCCCAAAATAACTTAAGGATAAAAGTAACTAATTTACTTAAGCCCATTATTTTGGCCCGGGTATTACAACATTAGACCGATTTATGTGTCTCTTCCTGCATTATGTATAGATGTTTCACTTAACTGAGCAAGAAAAACATTCATTAAAATAGAAGTTTATTCTTTTTTTTTTAAGTTTATTCTTCTTACCAAAAAAAAAAAAGAAAAAAAAAGCAAAAGATGAAAACAATAGTTACTGCATATTCGTTTCTTAGTGACTGAACATCATTGAAATCCCAATTTGGAGGCTCATAATTTGCTTATCGTCTAGGTAGTGACTTATCATCAACTTTGGTGCTTCCAATAGTTTTTTTAGTGCAATTGAGACCACTAGAGCCTGCAACCAAGACCACCAGAGCCTGCAGCTGCAGAAATCAACCTTTGATTATATTCTCAAAATATAGAGATGAAGTGAAATGGTGATTTGGTGCTAAGATATATCACGAACTTTCTGAGCTTTGTTTTTAATTCCCACTAGTTTTCCTATGTGGGAAATGAAATATTTAAAGTGAACTAATGGTCCTAGGTTGCTACCGTTGAGTGAAGAATCTAACACAAGCGATAGCATTTATAGGAAAACGAGAACGACTGATCCTTAAACTTACAAGGTTATGATTGTCAAAATATGATTTTTACTTAGGTCCATTTGGTTGAACGTAAAACGTTTTCTAATAAAATTATCTTTTCAAAAAAATATTTTATATAGAAAAAAAACATTTCTTTAACAATTTTTTGGTGTTTGGATGACAATGTGAAAATTTTTTGAAATAAATTTTTTTATTTTTAATATTGTTAATATGAGTTAAAAAACTAACAACAATTCAATTTATACTTAACAAGTAATTATAGTCAAGTAAGGATTATTTTGTTTAAAATTAATCTATAAGATAATATAATAGTAAAGCATCTGTAACTATAGATATAATATTGTGGGACCCAAAATGAAGTGAATATGAGTGAATAATAATTAAAACAAAAATAATTTAGTAAATGAAGTTAGAAAAATAGGTGTTTAAGGGTAATGTCACGTATTAACCTACACTCATTAAGTCTGTAAATTTTTTTTTTTTAGCCAGATGGAGGAAAATTGAAAAATTATTTACATAGGAAGATTTTTTTTGGTGTTTGACACTAAAAAAATTCTAAAACACTTATTTAAGTGTTGTAAATGAATATAACACAACAAAGTTTAATTGAGAACACATATCCACGTTTATCCCATGAAGTTTTGGCTAAGTACCTCTTTAAGCATTAGTAAGTCGAAGTTTAGGAATATTTTATAGCGGCACAAGATGAGTAAATGTTTTCATAGTACCTACTCTTAATAGCTTTTTACCTGATTTTTTAAAAACCTATTTTGTGATATTCTCAATTGCTTTGTTTACCTTTTTTTGAATTTTAGAAGCTAAAATTAGGAGCAAATGATTTTCAGCTTTTTTAAAATCAGTTTTTACAAAAATCATAAGTTATTCAAAACAATCCTTTAATGTGTGTAATTATAATTTCAAGTAAAAAATTGAATGTCACGCGCATATACTATTCACTTAAAGCGTTATTAAGAATTTATATGCACAAACTTGTGTTGTAGCATACAACTTGTAAGTCGTTTTGATCGTCCGCCATAAAATTAATGTTGATATTAATTTGGACTCTAAACCCCATTTATAAAGCTGAATTCAAGGTACGAATCAATTTGAGGATGTCGTTAGGATTAGGGACTAAACTGATCTATAAGCCGCCTATTGTTTAGACTAATTTGCAAGGAGAATTTTTCATATCCTACTCGTACTAAATTCATCGTCCACATATCTTTAAATGAAGCTTTGCTTTTTTGTTTGTTAGGAGTGCTGTCCAATCTTTATTTGTTCCTTTAAATGATTACAAATTTAAATTTTATAGTCATGGGATTCTTTGTTACTTTTTGTATATTACAGTCGTGCTACACAATTTAAGTGAGTGACAAGTGTACTTTCACTAACTATATCTCTAAATATAGAAGCAAGTTTCACTTATTTAAGTGATGTAACATGAATATAATACAACAAAGTTTAATATCCACGTTTATCCCGTGAAGTTTTGGCAGAGTACCTTTTTAAGCCTTGGTGAGTTGAAGTTTAGGAATATTTTATAGTGGCACAAGATGGGTAAATGTTTTCATAGAGTTGCTCTTAATAGCTTTTTTCTACTTGATTTTAGCTTCTGATGTTTTGAAAATCTATTTTGTGATGTTCCCAATTACTTTGTTTACCTTTTTCTGAAATTTTTAAGCTAAAATCGAGAGCAAAAGATTTTTAGCATTTTTAAAATCAATTTTTATAAAAATCAGAAGCAATTCAAAACAAGCATTTAATGTGTGTAATTATAATTTCCAGTCAAAACTTGAATCTCACGTACCCATACTATTCTCTTAAAACGTGATAAGGAATTTATATGTACAAACTTGTGTTATAGTATACAAGCTGTAAGTCATTCTGATCATCTGCCATAAAATTCATGTGGATATTAATTCGGACTCTAAATCCTATTTATAAATCCGAATTCAGGATATAAATCAATTTGAGGATGTTGTTAGGATTGGGGACTAAACCAATCTAGAAGTCGCCTACTGTTTAGACTAATTTGCAAGGAGAATTTTTCCTATCCTACTCATACTTAATTCATAGTCTAGATATATTTAAATGAAGCTTTGCTTTTTTGTTTGTTAGGAGTGTTGTCCAATTTTTATTTGTTCCTTTAAATGATTACAAAATTATATTTTATTGGCTGGGGATTCTTTGTTACTTTTTGTATGTTACACTCGTGTTACACTACTTAAGTAAGTGACAAGCGTACTTCCACTATATCTCTAAGGACAAGAGCAAGTTTCACTTATTTATGTCATGTAACATGAATATAATACTACAAAGTTTAACCAAGATCCCATATCCCCGTTTATCCCGTGAAGTTTTGGCAGGACCTTGTTTAAGCCTTGGTTAGTTGAAGTTTAGGAATATTTTATAGCTACACAAAATGAGTAAATGTTTTCATATATTTTGCTTTTAGTAACTTTTTTCTATATGATTTTAGATTTCGATTTTTTAAAAATCTATTTTGTGATGTTTTCAATTAGTTTGTTTACCTTTTTCTAGAATTTTTTTAAGCTAAAATCAGAAGCAAATAATTTTCAACTTTTTTAAAATCAGTTTTAATAAAAATCTGAAGCTATTCAAAACAAGCCTTTAATGTGTGTAGTTATAATTTCAAGTCAAAAATTGAATGTCATGCGCCTATACTATTAACTTAAAACGTGATTAAGAATTTATGTGTACGAATTTGTGTTGTGCTATACAACTTGTTAGTCGTTTTGGTCATTGATAAATAATAAATTTACCAATATTATTTTATATATTTTATATGTTTTAGATGTTATTTTAGTATAATGATAGTACTTTTGGTTGCAAATGACTCATTTTCCAACAATTTATAAGAATTAGGGTTTTTACCGGAATTAGTTTTTGAGGTGGAATTTTTATTTGAGCAAATTGATGCACAATTTTTGTGTATAATTGAAGGTTCATCATACTTAAACTCATTTTGGATCAATTGAAGTCAAGAAGAATCAAATTGAAAGGTGATTCAAATAGTTAGGTTTGGATGAACAACTTAAAGGAATAATTGTGCAAAAATAATGAAAAAAATCCAATTCTTCATCAAAATGCGTGAAAATACATGAAAAATGCCTACACATATAGATGCCAGCTCAGCAAAAATCAAAACTCAAGTGGAGTTCACAATGAATGATCCGCAAGCCCGCGGATCGGCGAGTCGGCCGGACCTTTTTAGGGCTTCTACTTGCATCTTCTTCCAGCTATTTTTGTAGACATTTTTAGATGGGGATAGGATTTTGCAAGTGGGAGAATACATTGGAAGCATAAATGAAGACTTTTGTGCTCATTTAGAATCCCCAAGCAAATATTCATCATTTCCATGCATTAATGATTCATGCAAGTTGGAAAATGACTTGAGGAACATTTGTCTATAAATAGAAGCCATTTGTAAAGCATTTAAAAAAAACAAGTTTTTAGTAGTAGAAAATAGTATTAGCTTAATTTTGTCCTAGTTTAGGTAGAGAATTAATAGAATTCTCTTCATCCTTCAATAGAATAGTGAGGAACATTGTAAGAGAGCTCTTGTAAGTTCAACTTTGAAGGTAAATAAGAAGAGAAGTTTTGTCCAAACTTTGGTTGAGAAATTCTTACACCTTTCTATTTACTTTCCATTGTTGAAATGAATTCTTGCCTTGAAGTTCTACTTTTAGTTGTTTCATTAGTCATGATTCACTAAAAGCTTCATCAAGAATATAGATGAAGCTAATGAATTCAAGAGCATGACTTATATTGTCAAAACTTGATAAGCTTGCACTTTATTTATTTACTTGTTCAAGTTTTAACACTTGTTTTTGCTTGGCCAACTTAAACAAGTCATTTAGTTGCTACTTGACATTGAGAAATACATGTAACAATGGAAAATGAACAAGTAATGCTTAAGTAGTTCATATAAGAAGAACGGATGCTTAACTGAAACAATACAATTCATGTTTTTATAAGCTTTTATGAGGAGAATAGTTGGAATCTTATCATTTCATAAAGAAATCTAGTTATGACACTCATGGAATTGGATTCTAAACAAGGCAAGGTAAAACTTAGCTAGTCATTCATGCATGATTCATTAAGTAGATTCTATGTTCTAGGTTTCTTTGCTTGGATTCTACAAAAGTTCTCTAGTCATATACCTATTCTATTGAAGGGACCCCATATCCATCTTGTTTTAATTGTGTTTGGATAATAAAAGTTAGTGAAAAAGCTTTAAGTAGTTGCACATATTTTATTCCTCGTAGGATTCGACACCTGATACTCCAAGTACTACAATAGACCCGTGCACTTGTGGATTAAGTTGGAGAGATTAGGTTTTTATTACTTGATTTGTGTGTATTTGTTCATATTTTCTATACCTAATCTATGCCACATCAAGTTTTTGGCGCCGTTGCTAGGGAATCAAAGGCAATATTAAAGCTAAAGCTAACTTTATTAATCTAAACTTTTTTTTATTTGTAAATAATTATTTTCTTTTATTTTGTAGGTGTGTATGCATAGGAGCTTAAGAGTTGTGCTTTCTTTTGATCAAGAGATAGAAACAACCACAAGGAAGGCAAGGAGACAAAGGCAAGAAGAACAAGCTAAGGTAGAGGAGATTTGTGGCACCTCAAATACTTCTCAATCTTAAGAACAACAAGAGGTCACTATGGAGGAGATAACCCAAAATCCTAATCTTAACACTCGTTCTTTAAGAGATTTTTCTATTCTAGATCCAATCGGTTCTCTTACGAGTATAATTAGACCACCGGTTAATGCAAATAATTTTGAACTTAAGCCGGGACTAATTCAAATGGTTCAACAAAATTAATTTGGTGGTAATGTAAGTGAAGATCCACACTTACACTCGGATAATTTTATAAAAATGTGTGATACAATAAAATTAAACGGTGTTTCCGAAGATACCATAAGGCTTAGATTATATCCATTCTCTTTAAGAGACAAAGCCAAGCAATGGTTACAAGCATATCTACCAAATACCTTTGCAACTTGGACGGACCTTTCCAAAGCATTCTTGAATAAATATTTCCCACCGAAAAAGAACGCAAGACTAAGGATGGACATAACAAACTTTCACCAAAGCGAAGGAGAGTCTCTATATGAGGCTTGGGACCGATTTAAGGACTTCATAAGAAAATGTCCACACCATGGACTTCTCGATTGATTAATTGTACAAATCTTCTATAATGGACTTAATTATCAAACAAAAATCAACATAGATGCAGCCGCAGGAGGAGCTCTGATGGCAAAGTTAGCAGAGGAGGCCCAAGAATTGATAGAGGAAATTGCGGCAAATCACTACTAATGGGCCAATGAAAGAGGTATTCCTAGAAGAACGCAAGGTATGTATAAACTTGATACTTTAGATATGCTTAGAGCTCAAATGCAAAATATGATGAATTTTTTCAATAAACATGTCTCTAGTAGTTCAAGTTCATCATCTAGTATTGCATATTGTAATTTGTGTAATGATTCTCATGATATATTTATATATGCACAAATTCAATATGTCAATAATCATAAACCTCCTTCTTCCAACAATCCTCTTTCAAATACATATAACCCCGGGTGAAGAAACCATCCAAATCTTGGGTGGAGGGAACCAAAGATGATAACTCAACCTAGATTTTCACAAAATAAACCGGCTTGGGAGGTGGAGAATGAGAAAGTTATGGAAAGGGTTGAGCAATTTGAAAGTAGAATGTTAGGAATGGCTAGATCTTTAGAAAATCAAATTGTTCAAATAGCCGAACAAATGAACCTTGAGAAACAATGGGAGTTACCTAGTAAAACCAAAATCAATCCTATGGAACAAGTCCAATCGATTGCATTGAGAAGTGGCTAAATGCTTAATGAACCAATTATTGAAGAATGTGGAAGTAAAAAACGATGAACAAGAAGAAAAAAGAAAGGAAATAGTAAGTGATAACGAAATTGGTATGGAAAATATGAAATCTCAAACTATTCCTCTTCCACCACAAGTTCCATTTCCACAAAGGCTTAAGAATGAAAAGCAAGAGAAAGGAATTGGGAAAGATTGCTCAAATGCTTAAGCAATTACATGTAACATTCCTTTTGTAGATGCATTTTTGCAGGTTCCAAGTACAACAAGTTTTTGAAGGACCTTTTGACAAGGAGGAAAAGTCTTGATGACTTTGCAACCATAGCACTCACGGAGGAATGTAGTGCAAGGATACAAAATAAACTTCCACCTAAAACTCAAGGATCCAGGGAGTTTTTCTATTCCATGCACTATTGGTGATGTTAATTTTTCCAATGCATTGTGTGATTTGGGTGCTAGTGTGTCATTACTTCCTATGTCAATAGCTAGGAAGGCTTAGGTTTAAGGAAGTTCAAAGCACAAACATCACATTGCAACTAGCTAATAGGTCCATTAGGCATCCACTAGGTGTTCTTGAAAAATGTTCTAATGAAAGTGGATAAATTCATCATCCCAGTAGATTTTGTTGTTTTAGATATGGAAGATGATATTAATATGCCTATTATACTTGAAAGACCTTTTCTTGCTACCACCGGTGCAATTATAGATGGGAAAAATGGCACATTAAAGTTAAAAGTAGGAGATGGGGAAATCGCATTTGAGTTGAATGATATAATGAAACATCTCTCTTCCACCTTTAACATGTATTTAATTGATGAATTGGATGATGATGTGCCAAGTTTTTCAGGACATGGAAGTACAAGAAGAAGAACAATGAAAAAAAAGGACCAATTACACTTCATTGACATATCTACACCCAAATGAGTGGAGGATTCTTTGGGTTATGGTTCTCAAAGTGAAGCTCACACAAAGTCTAGCTCTTAACCATAAATGAAGCGCTTGTTGGGAGACAACCCAACGTTCTTATGCTTTTTGTGAAATTTTACTGAGATGTGATATGCATTATAAGTTTTAAAGAATGTTTATTATGTTTGCTTTATAGGTTTTTCTTTAATAAGAAACCAAAGGTGCAAGGTTGATTAAAGAAGATTCAAAACCATGAGTTTGTTTTCTGGACTCCTCTTTGAATGCATTCCATATTTATAAGTATGTAGATCGTGTATTATGTTGAGTATGTTGTGTGTTTTTGAAGTTAAAAGTTAATAGGAGTCACTATTAATGGTTAAGAATTTTTTGATCAAAAAAGTTCATGTGATGATTTAGTGAGATTATATGATGAATGACCTTGATTATGTGCTTAATATGCTTAAAGAAACATGCGTGCATAGTGGTTTGAAAGTAGCACTCAAATTTTGCAAAATATGCAACTTGACTAATCATGCTCAATTCATGCTAAAATGTTGTAGATTGGATGCAAAATTTTAAGGATTTGTATTTGCACATGTGTATTTTGATGATTCAAACATGTTCTAAATGTTGAATGATTCAAAAACAAGTTGAATTTGAGTTTGAAGTTGTTGCAAAAAATCAAAATGACCAATGGAACAGTAAATTAAAGAAACAAGAATTCACTACCTATTGCAGGAAGTGATCCACAAGTCACGATCTGCGAGTTACCATCCGCGGATCCAACTTGCAGATCAACTTCAGAGAATTTTACCAATTTGCGCGCATAGAGATCTGCGGACTAGGGTCAGTGAACCGCAGGTATCCCATCCGCGGATCACAAGAAATTTCTGATTTTCAAGTTTGTTTTCAATGCTTTCCATTTGATACTTTTGCATTTGACTTTAAATTTCTTTTCTTTACTTAATTTTACATTATTAAGTGATAAATATAGAAAAAAAATACACTTATTTGAATTAAGAGACAATAATATTATGAAGTTCAATAATGAATATTTACTTATTACTACTCCAATAATTCAAATTGCTTAGTAACCGAGAATCTTCATAACAAAATGTCAATTTTCGCATCAAACGGCAATTGAATTAAGAGTATGCATAGTAAGTTTGATTGAAAGTGAATTGTTGAGTAATAAGGGGTTTTCATCACAAAATGTCGATGACAATTGTACTTCTCAAACTAAAGGTTAAAATGTAGAAAAAATGATCAAAGTGTTGAGTAACCATAGGTTTTCATCTACCAATATCAACTTTTGCGTCAAAAGACACTTACAAATTGTACAATCCTAACATGTCCCTATTGTGTATAAACTGAATTGTATATGATTGTCCATGTTAAATACTTAATGTGTAAAATTTTATAAGGCAAAGAAATTTGGTTGAATAAGCTTTAATAGTGAGATAATTACTTCCCTTTTACTTGGTATGATTAGTATTAGAAACATTACAAGGAATTGCATAATGCCTATTTACTTTATCTTATGGAATTACATTCAACAAAAAGGCATATGTTATTTCAATATTTGAATCATGTTTTTGATCTCTTGATTTTTCAATTGCTTGAGGACAAGCAATCATTTAATTATAGGGGAATTTGATAAGTAATAAATTTATCAATATTATTATATATATTATTATATGTTTTAGATGTTATTTAGTATAATTATAGTACTTTTGGTTACAAATGATTCATTTTTTAGCAATTTACGAGAATTAGGGTTTTTACCGGAATTAGAGTTTTTGAGGTGAAATTTTTATTTGAGTAAATTAATGCACAATTTTTGTATATAATTGCAGGTTTATCATACTTAAACTTATTTTGGATCAATTGAAGTCAAGAAGAATCAAATTCAAAGGTAGTTCAAAGAGCTAGGGTTGGATGAACAACTTAAATGAATAATTGTGCAAAAATAATAGAAAAATTCAATTCTTCATCAAAATATATGAAAATATGTGGAAAATGCCTACACATATGGATGCCAGTTCAACAAAAATCAGAACCCAAGTGGGGTCCATAAAAAGCGATCCGCGAGTTGCCACTCGTAGATCTACAGGTCGGCTGGACTTTTCTAAGGCTTCAACTTGCATCATCTCCAGCTATTTTTGCAGACATTTTCAGATGGAGATAGAGTTTGCGAGTGGGAGAATACATTGAAAGCATAAATGAAGACTTTTGTGCTCATTTGGAATCCCCAAATAAATCTTCATCATTTTCATGCATTAATGATTCATGCAAGTTGAAAATGACTTGAGGAACATTTTTCTATAAATAGAAGTCATTTGTAAAGCATTTTAAAAAAACAAGTTTTTAGGAGTAGAAAATAGTGTTAGCTTAATTTTGTCCTAGTTTAGGTAGAGAATTAATAGAATTCTTCTCATCCTTTAATAGAATACTGAGAAATATTGTAAAAGAGCTCTTGTAATTTCAACTTTGAAGGCGAATTGCTACGAACCAAGCAGCGAAAGCTCAAGTAGATGGTAGCATTCGAGTCATCCCTAGTGCATCACCAATGCATAGGCCCTTAGTCGCTCAAAATGGAAGCTTAGAGGCATCAAGGATAGTCAAAATGAGCAAGAGAAAGAGGCCATCCAAGGCTGGGACGAGTACACCTGCAAAAGTTTAGAAGAAGACGTGTAGAAAAGGCCATCAGAAAGTTTTTGATGAAGGCCGCGGGCAAGGCCACACCACAGCCTTCCCCACGGCCTCCGTCAGATACTTTGTCAAGACAAGATGATGTTTTGATGAAGGCTGCATAGGAGGCTGTCCTATTGCCTACCCCGCGGCCTTGGTCTGCAACTTTACGATTTTATTTATTTTCTACATTTTTACTTAGTTTTTAACATGTAATAAACTGGTTACCTTCTATATTGGTTATTTAGGGTATTTTTACCTATATAAAACTAATTATTATCATTGTTTAGATAGATGGTGAATGTTGAATAAAACTTTGTGAGGTTTTTCCTTGTTGGTTCTCTTTGTGAGATCTTGATTCTTCGAGTGATTCGTTGAGTTATAGTCATATCTTGAGTTCTATCCAACGAGTTTGAGTAGGGCTTGAGTTTTCGCTATCAAGTTAGTTCCAACTCTCGGGTAAATTTGGGTTAATTTGCCTATTTGATACGCAAGACGATCCTTGGGAGGGATTGGTCCTGTAGATTACAAACTCGTCAAGATTCTCATTAGGAGTTTAACGAGGAGTCTTGGGGCAGATCGCATTAGTTGGTATCAAAGTATTTTGGGTTCTTGGTATCAAGTTTTCGTAATCTATCTCTTGAATTTCGATTTTTTGAGATTGGATATATCTTTTCCTCTTTATTTTTTGTTAAAATTCCTACAGCAATTCTTGTGTCTGTCTATTATTCTTGAGCAATTTCATTCCTACGGTTTTTTTTCTATTGTTGTGGGTTTTGAGCTTTGTTATTTTTTGTGATTAGGAGACTGTTGCTTTGCATAATTCCTAGTGTCTCAATTGAATTTCTCTACAATTTTTTGCAATTTTCTTTGCCACTTTAATGTTGTCTTTGATTGAGGGTGTCTAGAAACCCAAAAAATTTCATGTTTTTTGTCTCTTTGTTGATTGGGCTATCGATTATTAGTGATTAGTTGACTATTTGTTGACAAAAATCATCAAAAGTCTTATTCTATTGTTCAAAATAATAATAATAATAATAAATAAATAAATTAAATACTGTTCACATGTACTGTAATGCACTGTTCATCAGTACTGTGCACGGTACTGTTCATCCGAAATTTTTTCGTCCAATTTCTTGTCTTGGGTTGTTGGTGTGAGTGTTCTGCCCAATTTTTTCTTTTAAATCCTTTTTTTGTTTGCTGAAAATTCATCATATTTAACGAAGGAGAATCCCAGACATTTGACGTTGGGGATTTTGCTGAGACCATGATTGCTAGCATCCAGGGTATGAGGCAGACTAGGGGTGAGCAAATTCGGTTAATACCGAATTACCGATCGAATTTGAATTGAATTCGGTAAATCAAATTCAATAATTCGGTAATTCAAAAAAATGAAATCGAATTCAGTCGGTATTCAAAAATAAAATTCTAATTCGGTTATACCGAATTTATCGAATTCAATTCGGCAATTCGAATTCGGTAATTTTTTATATATATACTGAATTCAAATGACCGAATTTAGCATTAATTGGGCTAGTAATTTGATAGTGAGCTAAGTTATTTGATCATTGGGTTGGGCCATTATTTTTTAATTTTTTAATTTTTAATTTCTTATTTTTTTTAATTTTTATTTTTAAATTTTTAAATTTTAAATTTTTTAATTTTTTAAATTCGGTTACCAAATTAATATATCGATTTAACGAATTGAATTTTAAATCAAATTCGGTTCAGTATTAAGTGAATTCGAAATCGAATTCGGTCGGTAAATTTGAAAAAAATACCGAATTGACCGATTTTAAATTACCGAATTATCGATCAATTCTCACCCTTAAGGTAGACCATGAAAGTTATGTGTGATCGACTAGAAATGTGAGGCCATTCCCATTCAAGATCAAGGAGCAGCCACAGATATCGCAGGAGGAGATCACCGTTGGTCGGGTCTGGGGATTCTAATGATGAAATAGTGGTTGATAGGAGGCCTAGAAGAGGGGAGCTAGCTCGTGATGGCAACATTGGGAACATTAAAATAAATATTCCTACCTTTCAAGGTCAAAATGATCTAGAGCTCTACCTGGAGTGGAAACGAAAGGTGGAGCATGTATTTGATTGCCACTACTAATTCGAGGAGAAAAAGGTGAAACTGGCCACTGTAGAATTTTTGAACTAAGCAAGTGTGTGGTGGGACCAATTGGCTACCACTAGGAGAAGATGTGGAGAGCGACCTGTCCTCACATAGGAGGAGATGATGGCAATCATGTGGATGAGATTCGTACCTGGCCACTACTATAGAGAGCTACATCAGAGGTTGTAGTCCATGTTACAGGATGGTTGTACAGTGGATGACTACTACAAGGATATAAAGTTAGCAATGATTCGTACTAACGTGGTAGAAGACAGTGAGGTGACAATGGCTAGATTCCTAACTGGTCTAAATCATGATATCTAAGACAAGGTGGAGTTGCATTCTTCTGTGGACATTGATGATTTGGCACAAAAAGCTGAAACTGTAGAGAAGCAACTCAAAGCAAGGAGGAGGAGTGGAGTGAGTTCTAGTTGGAGGGATAGCCGGAACCATGATGAGAGATTTGATAGACCATCCATGGGGCGAAAGAAACGACGTGGCATGATGTCAAAGGACACTGTAAAGCTAAAAGAGGGCATGGGTGATGGCAAAGGGCAGATAAAGGCACCTATGAGGATGCGCAACATCCAGTGCTTCAAGTACCAAGGATGTGGTGGCATCCCAGTATCCTAACACTAGGACTATGATCATGTTGGATGGAAGAAACATAGATAGTGCTTCTTCAGATGATGAGAAGATGCTACCGCTGGAGGGAGAAAGCAATAGTGAGGTCCTATTAGCTGTGAACCTGACAAAGGAGAGCTTCTTTTTACAAGAAAAATTTCAGATGAGCACCCTAAGCTGGACCTGATTTGTAGAAAGAATCAATCTTCCACACTCGGTCTTTCATTGGGGACAAAGTATGTGGCATTGCCATTGACTCTGGTAGTTGCATTAATCTTGTGAATTCATTTTTGATAGATGAGCTTAGTTTGAAAACAATGAAGCATCCCAAGCCTTATAAACTACAATGGGTGAGGGATAGTGGTGAATTGAGGGTGACCAAGCAAGTCGAGGTCAAGTTTACCATTAGAGTTTACAAAGATAAAGTTATATGCAACGTGGCACCGATCGGAGCATGTCATCTGTTGTTGGGTCGTCCGTGGCAATTTGATCGCAAGGTGATGTATGATAAGTTCCGCAATTAGTACTTGTTCACTTGGCATGGGAAGGACATCACGCTTATGCCATTGACACCATTGAAGGTCATAGTGACTATGTGAAGCTGTCCAAAGAGCTTGAGGTTGCGAAGGGGAAGAAGAAGATGATGAAAGCACCTTCCACTAATTCTTATTCTTCTCTTCCATATTTTTGCTTCTGTACAAGTACACGATGTTCCCTCAATTGAAGTCATGAAGAAACAAGATTCGAGGACGAATCTTCTTGAAGAGGAAGGGAATGATACGAACCAAGCAGCAAAAGCTCAAGTAGATGGTGGCATTTGAGTCTTCCCTAGTACATCACCAATGCATAGGGCCTTAGTCGCCCAAAATGGAGGCTTAGAAGCATCAAGGTTAGTCAAAAGGAGCAAGAGGAAGAGGCCATCTAAGGCTGGGACGAATACACCTACAAAAGTTCAGAAAAAGAGGCGTAGAAAAGGCCATGAGAAAGTTTCTGATGAAGGCTGTAAGCAAGGCCGCGCCACAGCCTTCCCCACGGCCTCCGTCAGAAACTTTGCCAAAACGAGATGATGCTCTGATGAAGACCACACAGAAGGCTATCCCATGACCTATCCCGCGGCCTTGGTCTGTAACTTTACAATTTTTTTTATTTTCTGTATTTTTGCTTAGTTTTTTACGTGTAATAGACTAGTTACCTTCTATATTGGTTATTTAGGGTGTTTTTGCTTATATAAGGCTAATTATTATTATTGTTTAGACAAATGGTGAATGTTGAATAAAATTTTGTGAGGTTTTTTCTCGTTGGTTCTCTTTGTGAGATCTTGATTCTTTGAGTGATTCGTTGAGTTATAGTCATATCTTGAGTTCTATCCAACGGGTTTGGGTAGAGTTTGAGTTTTTCCTATCAAGTTAGTTCCAACTCTCGGATAAATTTGGGGTTAATTTTCCTATTTGATATGCAAGACAATCCTGGGGAGGGATTGCACCTGTGGATTGCAAATTCGTCCAGGTTCCCATTAGGAGTTTAATGTGAGGTCTCAAGGCAGATCGCATCATGAATAAGAAAAGAAGCTTTGTCCAAACTTTGGTTGAGTAGTTCTTACACCTTTCTATTTACTTTCCATTATTGAAATGAATTCTTGCCTTAAAGTTCTACTTTTAGTTGTTTCATTAGCCGTAATTCACTAAAGGCTTCATCTAGAATGTAAATGAAGCTAATGAATTCAAAAGCATGACTTATATTATCAAAACTTGTTGAGCTTGTACTTTGTTTACTTACTTGTTCAAGTTTTAACATTTATTTTTGCTTGGTTAACTTAAATAAGTCATTTAATAGTTACTTGATATTGAGAAATGCATGTAACAATAGAAAATGAACAAGTAGTGCTTAAATAGTTCATATGAGAAGAAGAGATGCTTAAGTGAATCAATACAATTCATGTTTTTCAAAAGGTTTCACCATGAAAATAGTTAAAATTTTATCATTTCATAAAGGGATCTAGTTATGACACTTATACAATTGGATTCTAAACAAGGCAAGGTAAAACTTAGCAAGTCATTCATGCATGATTTATTAGTGGGTTCTATATTCTAGGCTTCTTTGTTTGGATTCTACCAAAGTTCTCCATCATATACCTATTCTATTAAATGGACCCCATATATGTCTTGTTTTAATTGTGTTTGGATAATAAAAGTAAGTGAAAAACTTTAGTAGTTGCACATTTTTTATTCCTCGTAAGATTTAACAGCTAATACTCCGAGTACCACAATAGACCTGTGCACTTGCGGATTAAGTTGGGAGATTAAGATTTTATTACTTGATTTGTGTGTATTTGTTTATATTTGCTCATATTTGCTATACCTAATCTATGTCACATCAGTTGTCTTACAAAAAATTCTTATTGTTATTATTTTGGATTCTAAATCCCAATTATATAGCCAAATTCAGGATATGAATCAATTTGAGGATGTCGTTAAGATTGGGGACTAAACCAATCTACAAGCCGCCTACTGTTTAGACTAATTTGCAAGGAGAATTATTACTAACTAACTCACACTAAATTCATAGTCCACATATATTTAAATGAAGCTTTGCTTATTTGTTTGTTAGGAGTGCTATCCAATTTTTATTTGTTCCTTTAAATGATTACAAATTTAAATTTTATCGACTTGGGGTTCTTTGTTAGTTTTTGTATATTACACTCGTGTTACACTACTTAAATGGGTGACAAGTGTACTTTCACTAACTATATTTCTTAAGACAGGAGCAAGTTTCTTTTATTTAAGTGATGTAATATGAATATAGTACTACAAAGTTTAACCGCAAACCCATATCCACGTTTATGCCGTTAAGTTTAGGCAGAGTACCTTTTCAAGATTTGGTTAATTGAAGTTTTTGAATACTTTATAGTGGCACAAAATGAGCAAATGTTTTCATAGAGCCAACTCTCAATAGCTTTTTTAT
Source organism: Mitragyna speciosa (assembly GCA_024721245.1). Classification (NCBI taxonomy): domain Eukaryota; kingdom Viridiplantae; phylum Streptophyta; class Magnoliopsida; order Gentianales; family Rubiaceae; genus Mitragyna; species Mitragyna speciosa. The sequence continues at coordinate 9,227,201 of CM045560.1, forward strand.
ATCTGATTTTGGCTTTTGATTTTTTAAAAACCTATTTTGTGATGTTCTCAATTGTTTTTTTTTTTTTTACCTTTTTTTAAATTTTTTTAAGCTAAAATCAGAAGCAAATAATTTTTAGCTTTTTAAAAATCAATTTTTATAAAATTCAAAAGCAATTCAAAACAAGCCTTTAATGTGTGTAATTATAATTTCAAGTCAAAAATTGAAAGTCACGCACCTATACTGTTCACTTAAAACGTGATAAAGAATTTATATGTACAAACTTGTGCTGTAGTATACAACTTCTAAGTCATTTTGATCGTTTGCTATAAAATCCATGTTGATATTAATTTGGACTCTAAATCCTATTTATAAAGCCTAATTTAAGATATGAATCAATTTGAGGATGTTGTTGGGATTTGGGACTAAACTGATATACAAGCCGCCTATTGTTTAGACTTATTTGCAAGGAGAATTTTTCCTATCCTACTCATACTAAATTCATTGTTCACATATATTTAAATGAAGCTTTCCTTATTTGTTTGTTAGCAGTGCTGTCCAATTTTTATCTGTTCCTTCAAATGATTACGAATTTAAATTTTATCAGCTTGAGGTTCTTTCTTACTTTTTGTATATTATACTCATGTTACACTATTCAAGTGAGTGACAAGTGTACTTCCACTTACTATATCTCTAATGACAGGAGCAAGTTTCACCTGTTTAAGTGATGTAACATGAATATAATATCACTCAGTTTAACTGAGAAGGCATATCCGCGTTTATCTCGTGAAGTTTTGGCAGAGTCCCTTTTTAAATCCTCGTTAGTTGAAGTTTATGAATATTTTATAGTTGCGCAAAATGAGTAAATGTTTCATAGAGCCTGCTTTCAATAGTTTTTTTACTTGATTTTAGCTTCTGATTTTTTAAAAATCAATTTTGTGATGTTCTCAATTGCTTTGTTTACTTTTTTTTTTTGGTAATTTTTTAAGCTAAAATCAGAAGCAAATAATTTTCAGGTTTTTAAAATCAATTTTTATAAAAATCAAATGCTATTCAAAACAAGCCTTTAATGTGTGTAATTATAATTTCATGTCAAAAATTGAATGTCACACGCCTATACTATTCACTTAAAACGTGATAAAGATTTTATATGTACAAACTTGTGTTGTAGTATACAACTAGAAAGTTGTTTTGATCGTCTGTCACAAAATTCGTGTTGACATTAATTCGAAATTTGAATCCCACTGATAAAGCCGAATTCAGGATATGAATCAATTTGAGGATGTCGTTAGGATTGGGGACTAAACCGATCTACAAGCTGCCTACTGTTTAGACTAATTTGCAAGGAGAATTTTTCCTATCGGCTTGGGGTTCTTTGTTACTTTTTGTATATTACACTCGTGTTACACTACTTAAGTAAGTGGCAAGCACACTTTTACTAACTATATCTCTAAAGACTAGAGCAAGTTTCGCTTATTTAAGTGATATAATATGAATCTATACAACAAAGTTTAATTGAGAACCCATGTCCACGTTTATCCCTTGAAGTTTTGGTAGAGTAAAATTTTAAGCCTTGGTGAGTTGAAGTGTAGGAGTATTTTGTCGCGGTACAAGATGAGTAAATGTTTTCACAGAGCCTGCTCTCAATAGCTTTTTTCTACCTGATTTTAGTTTCTGATTTTTTAAAACAATATTTTGTGATGTTCTCAATTGCTTTGTTTACCTTTTTTTGAATTTTTAAGCTAAAATCGAGAGCAAATGATTTTTAGCATTTTAAAATCAATTTTTGTAAAAATTAGAAGCAATTCAAACCAAGCATTTAATGTGTGTAATTATAATTTCAAGTCAAAAATTGAATATACTATTCACTTAAAACGTGATAAAGAATTTTTATGTACAAACTTGTGTTGTAGTATACAACTAGAACGTCGTTTTGATCGTCTACCAAGAAATTCGTGTTGACATTAATTTGGACTCTGAATCCCATTTATAAAGTCAAATTCAAGATATGAATCAATTTGAGGATGTCGTTAGGATTGGGAACTAAATGGATCTACAAACAGCCTACTATTTAGACTAATTTGCAAGGAGAATTTTTCCTATCGGCTTGGGGTTCTTTGTTACTTTTTGTATATTATACTCGTGTTACACTACTTAAATGAGTGGCAAGTGTACTTTCACTAACTATATCTCTAAAGACTGGAGCAAGTTTCACTTATTTAAGTGATATAATATGAATATATACAACAAAGTTTAACTAAGAATCCATGTCCACGTTTATCCCGTGAAGTTTTGGCAGAGTACAATTTTAAGCCTTGGTGAGTTGAAGTTTAGGAATATTTTGTCACAGCACAAGATAAGTATTCACAGAGCCTGCTCTCAATAGCTTTTTTCTACCTGATTTTAGTTTCTGATTTTTTAAAACAATATTTTGTGATGTTCTCAATTGCTTTGTTTACCTTTTTTTGAAAATTTTAAGCTAAAATTGAGAGCAAATAATTTTTAGCAGTTTTAAAATCAATTTTTATAAAAATTAGAAGCAATTCAAACCAAGCATTTAATGCGTGTAATTATAATTTCAAGTCAAAAATTGAATATACTATTCGCTTAAAACGTGATAAAGAATTTATATGCACAAACTTGTGTTGCAGTAGACAACTAGAAAGTCATTTTGATCATTTGCCATGAAATTCGTGTTGACATTAATTGGGACTCTAAATCCCATTTATAAAGCTAAATTCAGGATATGAATCAATTTGAGGATGTCGTTAGGAGTGGGGACTAAATCGATCTACAAGCCGCCTACTGTTTTGACTAATTTGCAGGGGAATTTTTCCTATCCTACTCATACTAAATTCAATGTCCGCATATATATAAAAGAAGCTTTGCTTATTTATTTGTTAAGAGTGCTGTCCAATTTTTATTTGTTCAAATTTTATCTGCTTGGGGTTCTTTCTTACTTTTTGTATATTACGCTCATGATACACTACTCAAGTGAGTGACAAGTGTACTTTCACTTACTGTATCTCTAATGACAGGAGTAAGTTTCACTTATTTAAGTGATCTAATATGAATATAATACCACTAAGTTTAACCGAGAACCCAAATCCACGTTTATCCCGTGAAGTTTTGGTAGAGTACCTTTTTGAATCCTTGTTAGTTGAAGTTTATGAATATTTTATAGCGGCACAAAATGAGTAAATGTTTTCATAGAACCTGCTCTTAATAGCTTTTTTGCACCTGATTTTTGCTTCTGATTTTTTTTAAACGTATTTTGTGATGTTATCAATTGCTTTGTTTACCTTTTTTTTTGAATTTTTTAAGCTAAAATCAGAAGCAAATAATTTTCAGTTTTTTTAAAATCAGTTTTTATGAAAATTAGAAGCTATTCAAAACAAGCCTTTAATGTGTGCAATTATAATTTTAAGTCAAAAATTGAATGTCACGTGCCTGTACTATCCACTTAAAACGTGATAAAGAATTTATATGTACAAATTTGTGTTGTAGTATACAACTAGAAAGTCGTTTTGATCGTTTGCCATGAAATTCTTCTTGACACCAATTCAGACTCTAAATCCCATTTATAAAGCCGAATTCAGGATATGAATCAATTTGAGGATGTCGTTAGGATTGGGGACTAAACTGATCTACAAGCCGCTTACTGTTTTGATTAATTTGCATGGAGAATTTTTCCTATCCTACTTGTACTAAATTCATAGTCCACATATATTTAAATGAAGCTTTGCTTATTTGTTTGTTAGAACTGCTGTCCAATTTTTATTTGTCCCTTTGAATGATTACAAATTTAAATTTTATCGGCTTGGGGTTCGTTATTACTTTTTGTATATTACGCTCGTCTTACGCTGCTTAAGTGAGTGGCAAGTGCAATTTCATTGATTATATCTCTAAAGATAGGAGCAAGTTTCACTTATTTAAGTGATAAAATTGTTGGGCAAAATGAAAGCGAAATGGTATAAATCAAGCACACAATGAAAACAATGAACACGAGATTTACGTGATTTGGTCGTTAGACCTACATTCACGGGCAAATCAAGAGAAAAAATTTGACTATGAGCAAGAACAATGGAGTACAAAGCAAAACTTTCTAAGAACTCCCCTTACAACTCACAATAGGCACTCTATATAATCAATCTCACTCTTTTTTCTCCTAATACAAAAGGACTAAAGAAAACCCTTTTATATAATTAATGGGTCGGGCTCCAAATAATGAGGAAAGGCCATCAAATCTCCCCCTCTGAATTATTTGAAGTGTATCACCATCCCAGCCAACAAGCGACAAGCTTCAAACTTCTCCCTTAGAAGAACCTTCGTCAGCATATCAGAGCTATTTTCATCTGTGTGAATCTTCTCAAACTCTAACAACTTAGAACTCAAAACATCTCTAATCCAATGATATCTAACATCAATATGCTTTGACCTTGTATGAAACTGAGAGTTCTTATCAAGGTGGATGGCACTTTGACTTACACAAAATAATTGTATTTCTCTTGAACAAAGCCAAGCTCCTGAATGAATTTCTTCATCCACATCAACTATTTGCATGATTCAGTCATTGCAATAAATTTTGCCTCTGTGGTAGAAAGAGCAACACACTTCTATAGCTTAGACTGCCAAGACACAACTCCCTCTACATATGTGATAATATAATCTGAAGTGGACCTACGAGTATTAACATCCTCAACTATATCAGAATCTGTATAAGCAACCAAAACAGGATCATTACATCCAAGACAAAGTTTCAAATCTAAACTGCCTCTAAGATACTTCATAATCGACTTAACAACTTCCCAATGTTGTCTTCTAGGATTTGAAAGAAAACGACTTACTATACCAACTGCATAAGCTATGTCTGGCTTTGTACACATCATGGCATACATCAAACTTTCCACTGCTGAAGAATAAGGAACTTTCTCCATTTCTTTCTTCGATGCATCAATAATAGGACACTGTTGAACACTTAACTTGAAATGAGTAGCAAGAGGAGTACTTACTGACTCAGCACTATCTGTGCTAAACCTCTAAAGCACCTTGTCAATATACTTCTCTTGAGACAAGTAAAATTTTCTAGCAGCTTTGTCTCGAAATATCTCCACGCTCAAAATTTGTTTGGCTGGATCTAAATCTTTCATAGCAAAAGACTTACTCAGTTGTTTCCTCAACTCATTGATCCTTGAAACATTCTTGCCAACAATCAACATGTCATGAACATAAAGTAACAAAATATAAAGTCATCATTAGAGAATCTCTGTACAAAAACACAGTGATCTGAAGTAGCCTTCTTGAAGTCTTGCTTCTTCTTAAGAGACTCAAATTTCTTATACACCTACATAGGCGCTTGCTTTAAGCCATACAGACTTTTCTTCAGCTTGCAGACATAATTCTCTTTCCCTTTCACTTCAAAACCCTCTGGTTGCTCCATGTAGATTTTTTCTGCCAACTCACCATGAAGAAAAGTAGTTTTAACATCTATCTACTTAATCTCCAAATCAAGACTAGTTACCAAACCAAAAATCACCCGAATAGGAGACATTTTCACAACAGGAACAAAGATTTCATAAAAATTAACTCCTTTTCTCAGACTGTATCCCTTAACAACCAATCTAGCCTTATACGGAGGGTATGAACAAAACTCATTTTGCTTGATGTGAAAGACCCATTTATTCTTCAAAGCCTTCTTGCCTTTAGGAAGTGCCACCAACTCAAAAGTGTTGTTTTCATACAAAGATTTCATTTCATCTTGCATAGTATCAAGCCGCTATTTCTTGTGCTCATCTTCCAAGGCTTCTGAAAAATACTTAAATTCTCTCCCATCAGTCAGCATCACATACTCATGAGAAGAATACCTAGTGAAAGATTGTCTAACTCTGGTAGACTTTCTAAAAGGATCAATAGGTAGATTCTCAAGCACTGAGGGCTGATCATCAGGATCAATCTGTACAGGAACATCTGCATCAACTGCATCATACTGATCAATCTGTATCTCATCAATATTTTGGTCATTTTGAGCATCCTCTACAGTATGTTGAGGAACAGTGGTCAAAGGAACTAGATCAAAATTAATTGAATCAGCTACAAATTCTATCACAAGCTTCTAAGTTTTCTCAACATCTTCAATAGTTTGATCATCCACAAAAATCACATCCCTGCTTCTGATAAGCTTCTTCTCAATTGGTTCATACAACCTGTAACCAAACCATCATGTTCATGGCCCAAAAACACACAGTGTCTAGTCTTCACGTCAAGTTTTGACCTCTCATCCTTAGAGACGTGCACAAAAGCTTTGTAGCAAAAAGCACGCAAGTGATCGTATGAGACATCCTTGCCCATCTAAACCCTGCTAAGAATATCAAACTGCAAAAGAACACATGGTGTGAGATTAATCAAATGAACAACAGTATTTAAAGCCTTACCTCCAAAAGATTTTGGCAATTTGGTATGAGACAACAAACATTTGACTCTCTCAACTGATGTTCTATTCATCCTCTCAGCTAAATCATTCGACTGTGGTATTTTTTGTGAAGTCTTTTGATGCCGAATGCCTGGCTGCTTGCAATAATCATCAAATGGCCAATATATTCTCCCCCATTATTAGTTCGAATACACTTCACCTTTTTACCAGTCTCTATCTCAACTGGAGTCTGAAACTGTTTGAAGACATCCAATACTTGATTTTTGGACTTTAATGTATAAGCCCAAACCTTCCTCGAGTGATCATCAATAAATGTCACAAAATATAAGGAACCATCACGTGTCACTGTTTTCATGGGACCACACAAATTATAATAAACTAAATCTAGCACATCTAATTTTTTAGAAGGAGGATGACTATTAAAGCTAACTCTATTCTACTTTCTTGCTAGACAATGATCACACCTCTTCAAATTTGTACTCTACAGTCCAGGCAACAGGTTTTTCTTTGCTAGCAATTTCATCTCCTTTTCACTCATATGACCAAGCCTCTTGACCACAAATCAGTTGCACCGGAATCATCTGCAACATTGATATGCTCTTTGGAGCACTTGACTTGCATCAAATACAATTTGTAATACTTTTTCCCTCTTGCCACAATCAGATTCCCTTTAGTGAGATTTCATTGTCCATTGAAGAAAGAATTACAAAAACTATTATCATCAAACTTTCTAATTGAAATCACATTCAATTGGATATCAGGAACATATTTCACATCTCTGAGAACTAACCTTGTGTCATTACCTATTTCCAAGAAAATATCTCCCACACCAACTATCTCAGCATGACCATCATTGCCCATACTTACAGTGCCAAAGTCACAGAGTGTCAAGGATGTGAACAGGTCCTTAAGAGAAGTAGGATGAATGGTAGTACCACTGTCAACTACCCAACTGGTTTCAGAAAACAAAAGATCATTCACGGTATCACACATAAGAAGAAAATCTTCAACTGCAGTAGTAATTCTCTCTTCAGTATCATTTTTCACATCATTACCTTTGTCATTTTTCTTCCCCTTGTTCTCTTTCTTCAGTTTCCAGCAATACTTCTTGATATGCCCATCTTTGCCACAATGATGACACTTCACATTTGCAAACTTTCCTCTTGACTTACTTCTGCTCTTGTCTCTTTTGCCCTATTTTCTGGTCTAATTTTTGCCTCCAGATTTAACAACAAGAATGTCAGACTGTGAAGTAGTAGTCCGCTGTGTATGCCTTCTGCTTTCTTCATTAAATATGCTACCCTTGGCATAATCCCAAGAAATTACACCACTAGGAGTTGTATTGCAAATTGTTATTCGAAAAGTTTTCCATGAATCTGATATAGACCCAAGAAGTATCAAACCTCTAATTTCATCATCAAAATTGATACCCAAGCCAATCAACCTATTTATGACACCTTGAAACTCATTTAAGTGATTAGTCATAGGAGCACCATCTCTGTATCTCATAGACATCAACTGTTTAATCATAAACATCTTATGATAGCCACTCTTTTCTGCACACAATTCTTCAAGTTTGTTTCACAAAGTACGAGCATGAACTTCATCACATACATGATTTCGCACATTATCATCAATCCATTGACAAATAAATGAACAAACTTCCATATGCATAATTTCTCAATCTTCATCACTCAAATCATCAAGCTTTTTAGTCATAAAAATTGGCTTAAACAATTTCTTAAGGTACAACAAATCCCTTATTTTATTTTTCCAAGCATGATAATTTGTACCATCCAAACAAATCATTTTTAAAGTATTTACTTCCATTGCAAATGACATAAAAGAACCCAAAACTAGCAAAAATACTTAGCAAACTGAAAAATAGCCCTCAAAAATGGATGTAGGACGTCGAAAAATGGTGAGGAAGGCGGCGCTGAAAAAGTCCAAGGCCGGTCAACTATCGGTCAACGCTTGGTCAATGTCGGTGGTCAATTAACAGTCAACCTGGTCAATGGTCAGCCCAGTCAACCCGGTCAATGGTTTGTCCAACAATCTAATGGTTCTTGACAATAGGGTACAAGATAACACAATGCACTCACCCGCACCAAATCAAAATCAACTTATCCAATCCAACGGTCAAGATAAAGATTCTAAAACTAGATCAATGACTGAGATCAAAGTCTTAAATCAACTTACCACACTTGATTCTATCCTCCCCAAAACAAAGTCCACTCTCACCCAAAACGGAGACAGCAAGTGTGCTCCACTCCGGTAGAATTTGACAATGAATTTTGGTGAGCAAGTAGATATCGAAGAACTCTATCCATGGTGGTGGAAGCTTTTAATGAAGATGGCCGAAAGGGCACAAACAACTAGACAAACAGATCTGTATTTCTTTGGAAGTGACACAAATTTTGGAGACCAACTCTGGTGAAACTTTGCAGATAGGTAGATCAAGAGACGTAGATTTCAGTGGTATCAATACCTCCCTCTAACTCTCTCAAAAGCTCCATGAACCAAAAAAAGATACTCTCTTCTTGATAGGCTCTGATACCAATTTGTTGGGCAAAATGAAAGCAAAATAGGATAAATCAAGCACACAATGAAAACAATGGACACGAGATTTACATGGTTCGACCATTAGACCTACATCCATGTGCAGACCAAGAGAGAAAATTCCACTATAAGCAAGAACAATAAAGTACAAAGCAAAGCCTTCTAAAAACTCCCCTTATAACTCACAATAGGCACTTCCTACAATCAATCTCACTCTCTTTTCTCCTAATACAAAAGGACTAAACAAAACTCTTTTATATATTTAAAGGGCTAGGCTCCAAATAATGAGGAAAGCACATCAATAACATGAATATAATACAACAAAGTTTAACTAAGAATCCATATCCATGTTTATCCCGTGTGGCAGAGTACATTTTTAAGCCTTGATGAGCTGAAGTTTAGGAATATTTTATTGCGGCACAAGACGAGTAAATGTTTTCAGAGGGCCTGCTCTCAATAGCTTTCTTCTACCTCATTTTAGCTTCTAATTTTTTAAAATCCTATTTTGTGATGTTCTTAATTGCTTTGTTTACCTTTTTTTGAAAATTTTAAGCTAAAATCAGAAGAAAATAATTTTTAATTTTTTTAAAATTAGTTTCTACAAAAATCAAAAGCTATTCAAAACAAGCCCTTAATGTGTGCAATTATAATTTCAAGTCAAAAATTGAATGTCACGCGCCTATACTATTCACTTAAAGCGTGATAAAGAATTTATATGTACAAACTTGTGTTGTAGTATACAACTAGAAAGTCATTTTGATCATCTTCCATCAAATTCATGTTGACATTAATTCAAACTCTAAATCACATTTATAAAGCCACATTCAGGATATGAATCAATTTGAGGATGTCGTTAGGATTGGGGACTAAACCGATCTACAAGCTGCCTATTGTTTTGACTAATTTGCAAGGAGAATTTTCCTATCCTACTCGTCCTAAATTCATAGTCCACATATATTTGAATGATGCTTTGCTTATTTGTTTGTTAGGAGTGCTGTCCAATTATTATTTGTTCCTTCAAATGATTACAAATTTAAATTTTATCAGCTTGGGGTACTTTGTTACTTTTAGTATATTACACTCGTGTTACACTACTTAAGTGAGTGGCAAGTGTACTTCTACTAATTATATCTCTAAAGACAAGAGCAATTTTCACTTATTTAAGCCTTGGTGAGTTGAAGTTTGGGAATATTTTGTCGCGACACAAGATGAGTAATGTTTTCATAGAGCCTGCTCTCAATGGCTTTTTTCTACCTGATTTTAGCTTCTGATTTATTAAAAACCTATTTTGTGATGTTCTCAATTTCTTTGTTTACCTTTTTTGAAAATTTTAAGCTATAATCGAGAGCAAATGATTTTTAGCTTTTTTAAAATCAATTTTTATAAAAATCAGAAGCAATTCAAACCAAGCATTTAATGTGTGTAATTATAATTTCAAGTCAAAAATTGAATATACTGCTAGTGTATGCCCTAAAACCAAGTTGGTTTTTGAAATTTTTTATATTACGCTTATTTCGTATTATACTTATATATGTGGCATTTTCTTTGTCATTTAATACTTGTTATTTATATTACTTGTTTATTTGATGAAGTCCATAGAATATTAACTGTGTATAAGAGATTGTAAGAGTTACAATGATGAGACTCTTATTACACATAAAGTTATATTCTTAAATATCCCTAATCGTAGTATTAATGAGATTGAACATCATTCATACGGGAAGACTAGCACATACTTTGCCTCTACTTATGGTAAGTAGTAGTTGATCTCGTCTACTATGGTGTGTGACACCTAAGCTGGTATGTGGATGCTTGTTAGAGAATAAGTTCATTGGATTGATCTGCCAAGAGTTACTATTCATAGTGCTAATGAATTATACTCTTAATGGAAATGGTATAAGTGATCCTTAGACTTGAGATTACCATGGTATCTTGAGTGTGGATTGCTATGCTTTGACTCTACTGCTCAGTGCTCGTAAAAGAGTAGCCCATACGGTAGAGATTAGGTATAGTATAAAGCATGGAAGGATAGTAAGTAATCAATATATGATTCGCCACTCCTTATTATAGGAGAGTATATCCCGGATTGACCACTTGTTGAAATATGACTTAAAGAATCTTTTGCGCAAAAGTGAAAGTATGACTTGAATGAGTTTCAAGGTTATACTTTTATGAAAAGTTATATTTCGGGAATAAGAAATTGTTAATTAGTCATTTAAAGAGTGCGCACTACACTCTTAGATTAATTGGGATATAGTGTGGTGAAAGGATATTAATTACAAAGTAACATTGACATTGATAGGTGTAGTTTGCCATATGACTTTCCCCTTCACTTGGGTGGTCATGATGCATTGCTAGACGCCACTCATGATCTATAAATGCAAATTAATTAATTAGTGAATTAATGATAAATTAAAGTGTTTAATTTATCTAGCTTTTAATTAATTAATTAATGAGCTATAATTTGTACTTATTGCCAACGTGAATAGAACCTAATGGGTCACACACAATAAGAACATGGTCTTTAGGTTAAATTGTTATTAAGATAAGTATAAGATACTTATGGGGTTAATTTATGTGATAAATTAACTTAAAGGACTTAATTATAAATATTCTAAGTTTTGATGGAAATTAGTTTCCTAAAAGGAATTAATAAGTTATTTGGTTTCCTTTTGGAATAGGTTTCCTAAAGGAATAGGATTAGCTTAAGGTAAGCTTCCTAAACCTTCTTCGTTTCCAATTGCTCTTGTTTCCTTAAAGACTAGATACTAAATCTATAAATAAGTCCATGCCTTGACTCTTGAAGATTGATAAAACACAACACAAAATCTAGAGAGAGAAAAATTGAGAGCATGAGAGGCGTTTCTCTCCCCAAGAAACTGCCACCTCTCATCTTCCTAATAGTTAGGGTTTCTTTCTTTATCTTGTGTTCTTTATGATATTCAAGGAAGCTAGCACTCAAAAGACAAGGCAAGCAAGCCCAAAGGTTCCTAAAGATCATGTTCATGTGGATACCGTTGGAGGCTCGACACTTGGAGGGCTTTTCATGGTAGATCAACACCTTCATCGAATAGGTTCTTGCCCTTTGAAGCATAGAAACCTTCTATGCTTGAAGTATTTGTGCTAAACACCCTTTAATCATATAGATTATATCAAAGAAATCTATGGCTAAGGTAATAAAATATTAAATTTTTTGCTGCGTTACTCCCCTTATTACCTAACATATATATTCACTTAAAACGTTATTAAGAATTTATATGTACAAACATATGCTGTAGTATACAACTTGTAAGTCGTTTTCATCGTCTGCCATAAAATCCATGTTGATATTAATTTGGACTCTAAATCCCATTTATAAAGCCGAATTCAGGATATGAATCAATTTGAGAATGTCGTTGGGATTCGAGACTAAACCGATCTACAAGCCGCCGACTGTTTAAACTAATTTGCAAGAAGAATTTTTCCTGTCCTACTGTACTAAATTCATTGTCCACATATATTTAAATGAAGCTTTGCTTATTTGTTTGCTAGGAGTGCTGTCCAAATTTTATTTGTTCTTTTAAATAATTACAAATTTAAATTTTATCGGCTTGGGGTTCTTTCTTACTTTTTGTATATTACACTCATGTTACACTACTCAAGTGAGTGACAAATGCACTTTGATTTACTTTTTGTAGATTACACTCATGTTACACCACTCAAGTGAGTGACAAATGCACTTCGATTTACTTTATCTCTAATGACAGGAGTAAGTTTCACTTATGTAAGTGATGTAACATGAATATAATACCACTAAGTTTAACCTAGAACCCATATCCACGTTTATCTCGTGAAGTTTGGCAGAGTACCTTTTTAAATCCTCGTTAGTTGAAGTTTATGAATATTTTATAGCAGCACAGAATGAGTAAATTTTTTCATAGAACCTACTCTCAATAGCTTTTTTCTACCTGATTTTAGCTTCTGATTTTTTTAAAAACCTATTTTGTGATATTCTCAATTGCTTTGTTTACCTTTTTTTGAATTTTTTATGCAAAAATTGGGAGCAAATGACTTTCAACTTTTTTAAAATAAGTTTTTATAAAAATCATAAGCTATTCAAAACAAGCCTTTAATGTGTGTTTTTAATTTCATGTCAAAAATTGAATGTCACGTGCATATGCTGTTCACTTAAAACGTTATTAAGAATTTATATGTACAAACTTGTGTTGTAGTATGCAATTTGTAGGTCGTTTTGATCTTCCGTCATGAAATTCATGTTGGTATTAATTTGGACTCTAAATCCCATTTATAAAGCTGAATTTAGGGCATGAATCAATTTAAGGATGTTGTAAGGATTTGGGACTAAACCAATCTACAAGCTGCCTATTGTTTAGACTAATTTGCAAGGAGAATTTTTCCTATCCTACTCATACGAAATTCATAGTCCACATATATTTAAATGATGCTTTGATTATTTGTTTGTTGGGATTGCTATCCAATTTTTATTTGTTCCTTTAAATGATTAAAAATTTAAATTTTATTAGCTTGGGATTCTTTGTTACTTTTTGTATATTACACTCATGCTACACTACTTAAGTGGGCGCCAAGTGTACTTCCACTAACTATATCTCTAAATATAGAAGCAAGTTTCACTTATTTAGGTGATGTAAGTTTAACCGAGAACCCATATCCACGTTTATCCCATGAAGTTTTGGCAGAGTACCTTTTTAAGCCTTGGTGTGTTGAAGTTTAGGAATATTTCATTGTGACACAAGATGAGTAAATATTTTCGTAGAGCTTGCTCTCAATAGTTTTTTTTTTACCTGATTTTTGCTTCTGATTTTTTGAAAACCTATTTTGTAATGTTCTCAATTGCTTTGTTTACCTTTTTTTGAATTCTTTAAACTAAAATCTAGAGCAAATGATTTTTAGCTTTTTTAAAATTAATTTTTATAAAAATCAGAAGCAATTCAAAACAAGCATTTCATGTGTGTAATTATAATTTCAAGTCAAAAATTGAATGTCACGAGCCTATGCTATTCACTTAAAACGTGATAGAAAACTTTTATGTACAAACTTGTGTTGTAGTATACAACTTGTAAGTCATTTTGATCGTCTATTATAAAATCCATGTTGATATTAATTTGGACTCTAAATCTCAGTTATAAAGCAGAATTTAGGATATGAATCAATTTGAGGATGCCGTTCAGATTCGGGACTAAACCGATCTACAACCCTCCTAATGTTTAGACTAATTTGCAAGGAGAATTTTTCCTATCCTACTTGTACTAAATTCATAGTCCACATACATTTAAATGAAGCTTTGCTTATGTGTTTGTTAGGATTTGCTGTCCAATTTTTATTTTTTTCTTTAAATGATTACCAAATTAAATTTTATCGATTTGGGTTTCTTTGTTAATTTTTGTATACTGTACTCATCTTACATTACTTAAATGATTGACAAGCGTACTTCCACTAACTATATCTCTAAGGATAGGAGCAAGTTTCACTTATTTAAGTGATGAAACATGAATATAATACTACAAAGTTTAACCGAGAACCCATATCCGCGTTTATCCCGTGAAGTTTTGGCGGGTACCTTTTTAAGCCTTGGTTAGTTGAAGTTTAGGAATATTTTATGGTGACACAAAATGAGTAAATGTTTTCATATATTTTGCTCCCAATATCTTTTTCTTACCTGATTTTAGCTTCTGATTTTTTTTTAAAAACCTATTTTGTGATGTTCTCAATTGGTTTGTATACCTTTTTTTTGAAAATTTTAAGCTAAAATCGGAAGCAAATGATTTTCAACTTTTTTAAAATAAGTTTTATAAAAATCAGAAGCTATTCAAAATAAGCATTTAATGTGTGTAATTATAATTTCAAGTCAAAATTTGAATGTCACACGCATATACTATTCACTTAAAATGTTATTAAGAATATATATGAACATACTTGTCTTGTAGTATACAACTTGTAAGTCATTTTGATCGTCTGCTATAAAATTCATTTTGATATTAATTTGGACTCTAAATCCCATTTATAAAACCGAATTCAAGATATGAATCAATTTGGGGATTTCGTTAGGATTTGGGACTAAACAGATCTACAAGCTACCTACTGTCTAGACTAATTTGCAAGGAGAATTTTTCCTATCCTACTCGTACTAAATTCATAGTCCACATATATTTAAATGATGCTTTGCTTATTTGTTTGTTAGGAGTACTATCCAATTTTTATTTGTTCCTTTAACTTATTACAAATTTAAATTTTATCGGCTTGGGGTTCTTTGTTACTTTTTATATATTACACTCATGTTACACTACTTAAGTGAGTGATAAGTGTACTTCCACCAACTATATCTCTAAAGATAGGAGAAAGTTTCACTTATCTAAGTGATGCAATATGAACATAATACTACAAAGTTTAACCAAGAACCCATATCCGTGTTTATCCTGTGACGTTCTGGCAGGGCGCCTTTTTAATCCTTGGTGAGTTGAAGTTTAGGAATATTTTATAGCGGCACAAAATGAGTAAATGTTTTTGTAGGGCCTACTCTCAATAGCTTTTTTCTAACTGATTTTTGCTTCGGATTTTTTAAAAACCTATTTTGTTATGTTAGTTCTCAATTGCATTGTTTACCTTTTTTAAAATTTTTAAGCTAAAACGGAAGCAAATAATTCTCAGCTTTTTTAAAATCAATTTTTATAAAAATTAGAAGCTATTCAAAAGAAGCCTTTAATGTGTGTAATTATAATTTCAAGTCAAAATTTGAATGTCACGCTCCTATACTATTCACTTAAAACGTTATTAAGAATTTATATGTACAAACTTGTGTTGTAGTATACAACTTGTAAGTCGTTTTGATCGTTGGCCACAAAATTCATGTTGATATTAATTTGGACTCTAAATCCCATTTATAAAGCCAAATTCAAGATATGAATCAATTTGAGGATGCCATTAGGATTTGGGACTAGACCGATCTACAAGCCGCCTACTATTTTGACTAATTTACAAGGATAATTTTTCCTATCCTACTCTTACTAAATTAATAGTCCTCATATATTTAGATAAAGCTTTACTTATTTGTTTGTTAGGTGTGCTGTCAAATTTTTATTTGTTCCTTTAAATGATTACAAATTTAAATTTTATCAGCTTGGGGTTCTTTGTTACTTTTTGTATATTACACTCATGTTATACTACTCAAGTGAGTGACAAGTGCACTTCCATCAATTATATCACTAAAGACAGGAGCAAGTTTTACTTATTTAAGTGATGTAACATGAATATAATGCTACAAAGTTTAACCGAGAACCCATATCCACGTTTATCTCGTGAAATTTTGGCAGAGTTTTTATGCATTGGTTAGTTGAAGTTTAGGTATATTTTATAGCGGCACAAAATTAGTAAATGTTTTCATAGAGCTTGCTCCCAATAGCTTTTTTTCTGCCAAATTTTAGCTTTTGGTTTTTTAAAAACCTATTTTGTGATTTTTTCAATTGCTTTGTTGACCTTTTTTGAATTTTGTAAGATAAAATCAGAAGCAAATAATTTTTAGCTTTTTAAATTCTATTTTTATAAAAATCAGAAGCTACTCAAAACAAGCCTTTCATGTGTGTAATTATAATTTCAAGTGAAAAATTGAATGTCACGTGCATATACTATTCACTTAAAACGTTATTAAGAATTTATATGTACAAACTAGTGTTGTAGTATACAACTTGTAAGTCATTTTGATCGTCTGCCTTAAAATTCATGTTGATATTAATTTGGACTCTAAATCCCATTTATAAAGCCGAATTCTGGGTATGAATCAATTTGAGGATGTCATTAGGATTTCGGGCTAAATCAATCTACAAGCCACCTGCTGTTTAGACTAATTTGCTAGGAGAATTTTTCCTATCCTACTCCTACTAAATTCATAGTCCACATATACTTAAATGAAGGTTTGCTTTTTTGTTTGTTAGGAGTGCTGTCCAATTTTTATTTGTTCCTTTGAATGATTACAAATTTAAATTTTATCGGCTTGGGGTTCTTTGTTACTTTTTGTATATTATACTCATGTTACACTACTTAAGTGAGTGACAAGTGCACTTCCACTAATTATATCTCTAAAGGCAGGAGCAAGTTTCACTTATTTAATATGAATATAATACTATGAAGTTTAATCAAGAACCCACGTCCACGTTTATCCCGTGAAGTTTTGGCAGAGTACCTTTTTAAACCTTGGTTAGTTGAAGTTTAGGAATATTTTATAGTGGCACAAAAAGTAAATGTTATCATAGAGCTTGCTCTCAATAGCTTTTTTATACCTAATTTTAGCTTCTAATTTTTTAAAAACCTATTTTGTGATGTTCTCAATTGTTTTGTTTACCTTTTTTGAAAATTTTAAGCTAAAATCGGAAGCAAATAATTTTCAGCTTTTTTAAAATCAGTTTTTATAAAAATCAGAAGCTATTCAAAACAAGCTTTCAATGTTTGTAATTATAATTTCAAGTCAAAATTTGAATGTCATGCGCATATACTAATCACTTAAAACATTATTAAGAATTTATATGTCCAAACTTGTGTTGTTGTGTACAACTTGTAAGTAGTTTTGATCATCTGCCATAAAATTCATGTTGATATTAATTTGGACTCTAAATCTCATTTATAAAACCGAATTCAGGGTAATTTTAATTTGTGTTGCCTTGGAGAGCAATTTGATGTACTATGTGTGTTACCCAATCGAGTTATTTGTAACCTCCGATGGTTGATCATAGAAATACCCATATCTTCTCCTTGTTTTAGAGTATATATTCCATCTAATGGCCATTTGTTGGGAATATTAGCTCAATGAATCTTCTACATACGTGAAATTATAATTTGGGAGCGTCTCAAGGTACTACTCCATTGGAATTCTATTTTGAGAATAAGAAATAAATAATTAGTCAAATGGAAGTTGGCACTAAATCCTTACTCCTAAACTAATTAGAGTGGTAAAACATATTTGTAACATATTAACATTGTCATTATTATGTGAAATCTAATCATTGGCTTTTCCTATCAACTTGAATGGTCATGACACATTACTACACACCAAATTTGTTCTATCAGTACAAATTAATTAATTGATTGAATTGTCAAAAATTAAAGTATTTATTTATCTAGCTCTCAATTATTTAGTGAGCTATAATATGTGCTTATTTCCAATGTGGATGGACCCTAATGGGCAACACGCA
Organism: Mitragyna speciosa; assembly: GCA_024721245.1. Taxonomy (NCBI): domain Eukaryota; kingdom Viridiplantae; phylum Streptophyta; class Magnoliopsida; order Gentianales; family Rubiaceae; genus Mitragyna; species Mitragyna speciosa. Next base: position 9,245,369 of record CM045560.1, read on the forward strand.
TATTATTAAAATAAATACGAGAAACTTTTTAGTTAATAATGAGATAAATTAATCTTAGGGGCTTATATGAAAATTAATCTAAAGACTTGGAAAATAAATAATTGATTTCCTCTTGGAATTACACTTGCTAATTTCTATCTTGGAAAATAAATCTTAGTTTCCTTTTGGAATTGAACTTATTAATTCCTATTAAACAATGAATAGTTAGCCATAACTACCCCAAGGCTTTGGTTCTTGAGAAAGCAACTATCAAATCAAGATCACACAGAGTTATGTGATAAAATTTAAGAGCTGAGTTTTAGAGAGAGAAAGAGACGATTTTAGTGAGAGAAAATTATTCTCTCTTTCTTTTCTCAATCACGATTTTACTCTTCCTCTCTTTCCCTCTTTACGATTTTGCAAACATACTTTGAGCTTTGGTTCTCTTCCTCCTCCATTTTTTGATCATTATTTGATTTTAAGAGACTTAGGACTCAAAAGGCTGGGACTAGAGAGACCTCGAAAATTCCTAGTGATCTTGTTTATGTAGATACTATTTGAAGCTTGACACTTGTGGAGCTTTTGGTCATAGAAAGTTTACCTTGAATAAGCTCAACTGCCTATAACATAGCAAATCCATCTTGTGATGGTATATTCTTTATAAACTCTATATTCTTTGTAAACTCCTTTAATTTACATAGTTACATCATTGTTCGGTCTATGAGTAATAAAAATTTAATTTTTTTGCTGTGTTACTAGGCTGAGCCAACTTTTATTAACCTACATGACTTGGTTATTTACTTGTCATAAATTATGATTTGATTATAAGTGCTATTCTTGGAGTTTATATTTCAAGAAAAACTATTAAAAAATGTAAGTGCTTGAGTTTTCAAGAGAAGTTCTTATTTTCTAAAAATTATTTTTGATTAAATAATTTTTTATTAAAATTTTTTTTTTAAAAATTATTTTTGATTAAAAAAGAAAAATCCTTGGAGTTATTGTTAAGTTTTAAACCTGAATTTTATGTTTGGAAATTGTTCAAATCAAGGATTTAACAAAATTATGTAATTTTAAACCCTAATCCAATGAACCGATTTTTTAAATATATTTATATATGTATATATGTATATGTATATATATGTGTATATTAGTACTGATCTGGTTTGACCGAATCAGTGGCCTGGTCAGACCAAGCCTAAATTGGTCTGATCAAAAGCCAAAACAATTAAAAAAAAAAAAAGAAACGACATCATGTATTTTTGGCTGGTGAAATTGTAGCGGTTTTTGGCTTGTGAAACTGTGCTGATGGTGGCAGTTGGTAAACAATTATCGGGACAAATCATTTTTTGTTAAATAGGACAAATAATTAACCTAGATATAAAGATTATCCAATAAATATTTCCATAATAAATACTTGTACACCAATATATATTTTACATTTAAGAAGTGTACATAAAATACACCAGACTTTATACTTTCTTCTGTGATCGACAACTTTACTAACCCTATCAAAGATTGACAATTGTTTTAACCCCAACTCATACAGGTTGCCATGTCTAACCTGTTCAAAATTGCAAACTAGTTACTCCTACAACACTTTTTCACTCTAGAAATTTCTGCTTCTATGCGCTGGCTGTCGCATATTAGGCTTGGGGTACCATCCATGAATTACTTTTGCCATTTGAAATTTTTTACTTATTCTATGTGGGCTGTTGCATGCTTTATTAATTCATATTAATTTGGTCACAAAAGAATATGTCCAAATTAGAGGACTTTGTCTTGCTCAAGTTACCAATCATCAAATTGATGCTTATGTTTTAACTATGAATAAGGTATGTGCTCATATACTATTTCAGGGTTGTTTTAATTATGACTCTAATAATGTTTATTTAAAAGTCTGACAAATACTATATATTATCATTCAGACGTATTTCAAGAATATTAACTCAAGGATTCTCAAGAAAATTTCAAGACACAAGAACTCGTCATTATCTTTTATGGGGCGCATTTCTCTGGCCAAGCATACTTTGTCCATGATGTCTCGAATGATTCCTCAAATGGGGGTGATTCCCAAATTCATTCTGACATGGGGGTTGTTTTTTATCCGTGTTCCGAAGGGGTGGTTTGCGCATTCGGTGAATGCGCTTTTACTTTGTGCGCATTCACCGAATGCGCATCTATTATTTTTTTTTTAACAAACGCGGGCGTACTATTTTTTTTTTTTTTGTCTCCGTCGCGCCCCGCGCATTGCGCAACGCCTATGCGCATCTTTACCTTTTTTTAAAAAAAAAAATAAGCCATGCGCGGGCGTGCAATTTGTTTTGGTCCCCAGAAAGCCCTGCGCCATGCGCGAGGGCTGGTAAATAAATGCTGAAATGCGCATTGGCTAAATGCGCATTTAAGCTGGCCGCGCATTGCGCGATCGGCTGCTTTTTTAAATGCGCATTTGGCCAATGCGCGTTTGTCAGAAAACCAGAGTCCGTGCATTGCGCGGTCGTCTGGCTTTTTACAAACGCGCAAAATGCACTGACGAGGAGGCTTCAGGCTTCAGGAGAGAAATGACGAGGCTTCAGGAGAGAAATGACCAAACGTGCAGAAAGTTTTGGACGTTGCGAACAGAATTCTGCACCTAAAATAGGTTTGCAGCCTTTGACCAACTTTCTAAATTATTGCCTCCAATTTAACTTTCTTCTTTCTCCGTTTCACTTGCTCATTTCTCATTTCTTCCTCTCCTTTTCATTTTGCAGTTTCAAAACATTTTCTCCAGCAGACGTTTTGGGTTCTTCTCCAGCAGACGTTGCACTTTGCTTTCTTCATTTTCAACCTTCTGTCTGAATACATCTTCCTCAAATTCTTCTCCTCAGGTTAGTTTTCTAATTCTATCTTTTAGTTTTCTAATTGTATCTGACTTTTTTTCTATTTTTTACTATAATTCAGTTTTATGTTTATAATGTGTTTATTATTATGTTGTTGTTGTTTTTAGTTTTATGTTATTAGTTTAGCATTGTATAAGTTTTATTTTTAATTTTATGTTGTTAGTTTAGTATTATATAATTTTGATTTAGTTTGATGTTGTTAGTTTTACGTAATATAATTTTGTTTTTAGTTTTATGTTATTGATTTAGTATTATATAATTTTGGTTTTAGTTTTATGTTGTTAGTTTAGCATTATATAATTTTGTTTATAGTTTTATGTTGTTAGTTAGTTTAGCATTGTATAGTTTTGGTTTTAGTTTTATGAATTAATGGCGCTTTTACTTTGTTTAAAAATTGTGGCATAAAACTGGAGAAAAGAACATGAATCAAAATATTGTATGCTACTATAAAAGTTAATTTTGGCAATTTTGTAGTACCTATTTACAAGCATGACCCCTCAACTTTAACAAATTTACATTTTGACCCTCACATTGTGAATAATTACAAAATGACCATTGGAAATTATGCAAATTTAAATTTGCGCCATTAAATTTGACATATGTACAAAAAGATCCGTAAATTATTTAAATCTACAGTTTAGCCCCTCAAATTTTGCATATTTACCAAATGACCCTCAACTATGGCATATTTATATTTTGGCCCCTCGAACTTTGTAAAATTATGTAACGACCCTCAAATTTAGAAAATATTACATTTTGGCGCAGTGAAATGTTACATATTCGAAAAAACTTGTAAAATTTTACAATTTAGCCCCTCAAATGTTGAATATTCACACAGTGGCCCATTAACTTTTGAAAAATTACAATTGAACCCCTCAAATTTTGAATATTAAAATTTTAGACGTATGACTTTTTTGCATAGTTAAATTGTGCCACCTAAACTTGTGTATATTTGTATAACATGGCAACTAAAATTTTGCAAATCTGTATTTTTGCCCTTAAATTCCAATATATTTGCATTTTACACACATACTAAAAATTGGCACCTAATATTTTGTATATTTGTATTTTTTTCCCCAAACCATTAAATTTGACATATGTACAAAAAGATCCGTAAATTATTTAAATCTACAGTTTAGCCCCTCAAATTTTGCATATTTACCAAATGACTCTCAACTATGGCATATTTATATTTTGGCCCCTCGAACCTTGTAAAATTATGTAACGACCCTCAAATTTAGAAAAATTACATTTTGGAGCGTGAAATGTTACATATTCAAAAAAACTTGTAAAATTTTACAATTTAGCCCCTCAAATGTTGAATATTCACACAGTGGCCCATTAACTTTTGAAAAATTACAATTCAACCCCTCAAATTTTGAATATTACAATTTTAGACCTACGACTTTTTTGCATAGTTAAATTGTATTTTTGCCCTTAAACTCCAATATATTTGCATTTTACACACATACTAAAAATTGGCACCTACTATTTTCTATATTTGTATTATTTTCCCCCAAACCATTAAATTTGACATATATACAAAAAGATCCGTAAATTATTTAAATCTACAGTTTAGCCCCTCAAATTTTGCATATTTACCAAATGACCCTCAACTATGGCATATTTATATTTTGGCCCCTCGAACTTTGTAAAATTATGTAACGACCCTCAAATTTAGAAAAATTACATTTTGGCGCGTGAAATGTTACATCTTCGAAAAAACTTGTAAAATTTTAAAATTTTATAATTTTGCCCCTCAAATGTTGAATATTCACACAGTGGCCCATTAACTTTTGAAAAATTACAATTCAACCCCTCAAATTTTGAATATTACAAATTTAGACGTACGACTTTTTTGCATAGTTAAATTGTGCCTCCTAAACTTGTGTATATTTGTATTTTTTTCCCCAAACCATTAATAAATATTTACATTGGATTTAAGATGATTGATTTTCTATTACAAAAAGTAAAAAAATTATTTATTAAATCCGTGAAAATTAGGGTTAGTTATTAAAATTAGAGTTAGTCACAAAAACCAAACTCTATGTTCATGCTTAACGATCGAATTGGGTACGAACAATTGGTAGACAAATTATACAATTATATGGGCCTGGATAGGAATCGTTTCAAGTTAGAAGTCATTTATAATTGCTTGACCCGGGTCCTAGCGAGAGGTAGGCAGGCAGTCCGCTAAACTCTTTGATATGCATTAGGGTAAGGTGGGGCTGTCACAGATGATATCAGAGCCTAGGTTTGAGAGAAGTGAGTCTTAAAAGTTAAACAAAAAATTGATTAGGAATGAATGGTAATTAAGTACTTTTAGGATTAGGTCTCTAATCGATTTATCATTGACAAATGTAGGTATGGCAGAGAGTGGATATAGAGAGGCATCCCAGCCATCTGAGGTATCCCGGAGATATCAGGGGCCTCGCACCAGACCTATAGTTTGGTATCGAGAGGGACCTGGACATCCTTATAGGATATTTTCTCTTGCTCATCGAGTGCGTCCCTCTTGTGGTTGTTGGAGAATGTACTCCTATCCCGACTATGTAGTGATTCCCCTTATTGAGAAGAGTAGGCATTTGGGACGTGCGAGTGACACTTCACAGGCTCGTATCCATGAGTTGAGGGAGACAGTGCGAGCCCAGAGTCAGAGGATTAGGGAGCTCGAGGCTCAGGTTCTAGAGGAGCAGGAGAGGACCGATGCTTTTAGGGAGTTAGTTCAGGGTACCCCTGCCCATGGCCAGCCAGCATACCCACTTCCCGAGGTTGAGGAGGCGCCCCAGGAAGGAGGCCAAGAGCGAGCTCATGGAGTGAGTGCTAGGTTGGCCATGGATTTTAGACTTATTTTCATGTTATGTAACTTAAGAATTTTACATGTATTTTTAATGTAGTTGATATTAAGCGGATGTGATTTATATAAAGTTTATATATTGAATTCTACATTACATTATCCATAAAGTAAATACAATACAAACAAAAGGGCAAGGGTTTTAGGGCAAAAAAAAAAATAGGGTTTTGAAAGAAATTTAGATTTAAATTAAAACAAAAAAAGCTAGGGTTTAAGGGGAAAAAACTAGGGTTTTGAAAACAAATTGGTTTAAATTAAAACAAAATTTACAATATGAACTCTCAACTTTTATGGATGTATTTTTAGGCCCCACAAATTGAAAATTTCTTTTTTTGCCCTTATACTCATACATAGTTGCATTTTGACGAAGAATGATTGAAATTATAGTTAGTTAGAAGAATGATAAATAAATTTTTTTTTTGACGACTCACATTGGTCAGAACTAAAAAAAACAGGAATATGGCTTTACCCAATCCTCTTGGTGTTTTGCTGTATTGGGGTGGTCAAATAAGATACGACGGAGGATTACATTACGAGCCACAACAACCGAATACTATGTTCATGCTCAACGATCGAATTGGGTACGAACAATTGGCAGACAAAATATACATGTACATGGGTTTAGGATAGGAATCATTTCAAGTTGACCATTATCCTTAAATGCCCATGTCCAGCCGACAATGACACATGTTCCATGGTCGATAACGATGTGATGACAGCATGGAAGTCATTTATAATTTGAACAACAATTACCCTGGGTATATTGCTGAATTTTATATCGATAAAGAGTAAATAATTCAGGCATCTCCTACTCAAGGCGTCGAGGGGATGTATGATAGTGGACCGATGATGTCTTTATTGAATCCTTTTTTGCACCCATATAATCCATCATACGTGTCATATCCCCCCAATATTACAGTCCTGTGGTGTCGTATGGTATGTCTAGCCCTAGAGACATCGATGCAAAATATTGATGGAACGGAGCCCCTATGTGGAGGCTGAATTTGGTTCATCCGCCATGCATCAATACAGTGCTCTCGAGGAAACGCATGTGCACGGTCTAAGATTCAATTCAAAGTTCGAGTTTTGGTGACCATAGCCGCAACAGTCCCTATAGAGAGGACTAGTGCAATCTGAGGGAAGACTTGAGCGATTTGATAGTTCATCCTCAGACGAGGATACTGAGGAAGACGAATTCCAAAATGTTGAATCTCCTGAATCTGATTATAACCCAGACACCGATGCAGGCGGCCAAGTACATACTTCTGATGCACAAGATTTGGGTAATATTCATATGTCGACTGATCGATACGAACCTTGCACATCGGCTGAGATGCAAAACAACACTGCCTCTGTGGAATTGTCTCAAAGAGAATATGTTCCTTCTCGAATGCCTTTCTTTTCCGATCTTGGCATTGAATCTGATTATGATCCCTACTGATAGGGGACAAAGAGACCGGATTGACATGTGGAAGCGAAGAAGATACCGACATTCAGCCTTGGCATGCAATTTGTGAGCAAAGATCAATTAAGCCATGCAATGAGGCTGTGGTCAACAAAGCATAATAGGGAATTTAGGGTAGTTGAAAGTAAGAGAAATACATGGGTAGCAAAATGCAGGTTCGCTTGTGATGTTCCTGGGACATCTGATGAACAGCATTATAGTACTTGTAACTGGTATTGTCGTGCAATTTGCAAGAAAAGAAGCGGATTGTGGCAAATCACCAGATGGGTGAACGAGCATCAATGCCTTGGTTCGATGAGGGAAATAATAACAGGAATCTTACTTCTGTCAGTGATTGCTCGTCACATATTGCATTCAATTGTCACCGATCCTTACATACAAAGTTAAGAACATCATGGCTGATGTCAAGCAGAATCTCCACGTTGACATATCATACAAGAAAGCTTGGTACGGTCGACGGAAAGCTATTCAAATTATTTATGGTAATTGGGAATCAAATTTTGCAGAATTGCCTAGATATGTTGAGGCGTTGGTTCAATCAAATCCTGGTACCATGGTATCAATTTTTTCACCATCCGTGCAGTTCAGAAAATGTTAAGGTTTTTAAATATGTGTTCTGGGCTTTTGGACCTTCAATTGATGCATTCCGCACGTGCAGGCCAGTGGTGAGTATGGATGGCACTCATTTGCGCGGTGAATATAAGGGAAAATTACTTGTTGCGGTGACAGTTAATGCCAACAACCGCATATTGCCCCTTGCGTACGCAATTGTGGATGAGGAAACGCATGCTAGTTGGTCTTGGTTTCTACAGCAATTGTACCAATATGTTGTACAGGGTCGACATCCAATTTGTCTTATATCGGACAGACACAATGGCATACTCAATGCCATTGAGAATGCAGAGTATTTACGCGAGCCGTATACGTATCACAGGTTATGTCTCCGTCATGTCCGCAGTAATATGCTTGCCCATTTCAAGGCAAAAATTTAAAAGATTTAGTATGGGCAATTGGATGTACCACACAGCCGCGCAAGTGGAAAAAGTCATTGGTAAAATTAAGGAATCACTTTGAGCTAGCCTGGCAGTACATGACAAGCATTGATTTTAGTCAATGGTGTCTTGTACGGGACGGTAATCATCGTTGGGGCATTACCACCACGAATATTTAGAAAGTTATAATAACATCTTGCGTGGTGTAAGAGAGATGCCTATCAAGGCATGTATGCAGCTGACATTTGAAAGGTCTGTAAAAATGTTCAACGAGAACCGAGAATTTGCTGCACACTATCGGGAGCCATTTCCCCCAAGAATTTGGAAAAAATTAAAGGAGGTTGAGCAGAAAGGAATGCGCCATAAGATTCAAACATATAACATTTCGGAAAGGCAAATACGAAATTCGAACTGGACGAGGACTGCATAACAAGGGGAGGAAATTCTCACACCGTTATGTACTACCAAAAAAATTGTACATGTGGTAAATGGCAAATGTATAGAATTCCTTGCTCACATGCCATGGCCGTGTGTAGACGGAGAGGGGATAATCCAGCTGAACTTATTAACACTGTGTATGCACGTACAACGCATATTGCACAGTATTCAAGTTCATTCAATCCCTTACCCAACGTCGATGAATATCCGATACCGAATTGGGAGCTTCGTCCTGACAATACTCGATTTGTTGACCGTCGACCAGGCCGTGTTAGGGCCAGACGAATCAGGAATGAAATGGACTGTAGGCAACCGGATGAGCCACGAAGGTGTAGACGATGTCATCAACCTGGCCATAATAGCAGAAATTGTCGAGGATAGATTTTAAGGATTATTTTCATGTTATGTAACTTAAAAATTTTACATGTATTTTTAGTGTAACTAACATTAAGCGAATGTGATTTACATAAAATTTATATATGAGTTTGGATTTAAATTAAAACAAAAAAAAGGAGTTAGGATTTTAGGGCAAAAAATTAGGGTTTTGACATAAATTTGAGTTTAAATTAAAAAAAAACGAGCTATGGTTTAATGGCAAAAAAAATTAAGATTTTTAAAGAAATTTGAGTTTAAATTAAAACAAAGGCAAAAGGAATAATAAAGCATTATATATAATTTCTGCATAATCTATTGTTTAATTATATATAATTTATGTATAATTTAATTTTTAATTATATCTAATTATTGCATAATTTTTTTTAACAATTTTTCAGGATTCTGCAGTATATTATGGAATGCCCAGCATACTCGTGCCCCTTATCAAGGACCTATATATTCATGATATTATACATCCTGAGACTCCACATAGGGCGCGCACAATATATGACGGTAGTTTTGATGATACACCACTAGTAGTCAGGCGTTGTGATGGCGATCGTAGTGTTACACTATATCCGTTTAGCTGGATTCGAGGGAGTATTTTTGTCTGGATATATTACAGTGGACCACGCACTTGTGACTGCGCTTGTTGAGCGTTGGCGACCAGAGACACATACTTTTCATTTTCCAGTTGGAGAAGCTACGATTACACTACAGGATGTTGAGGTTCTTTGGGGCCTTCCGATTGATGGTGAGCCTCTTACCGATGTTGATCCCCCCCAGCATACTATCGACGAGTGGGTTCATATGTGTCAGGATTTGTTGGGTATTACTCCCGATCAGAGTGACTTTTTAGGAGGGCGACTTAACAAGCGGTGCTTAGAGGCTGCTCTAGATTCATATTTACCGGATAATGCACCTGACGACGCCTGCAGACAGCGGGCGAGAGTATATATATTGCTGTTGTTGGGAGGACTCCTATTGTCTAACAAAACGGGCAATAAGATAGAGTTTCGATTGATACCATTACTTCAGAATTTAGAGACAGCAGGACATTATAGTTGGGGTTCTGCAGTTCTGGCCACACTGTATCGTAACATGTGTGATGCTACATCACCCACATCCCGCGAGATTTCTGGTGCACTAGTATTGTTACAGATATGGGCTTGGGAGAGGCTGCCTACTATCCGTCCTGATCGTTTAGTACCCGAAACAGATCATCGTGGACCGTATGCATCCCGGTGGGATGTTACATTTGACTTGCATAGGACTTCTCGACATGTCTTGTCAATATTTCGTGATCAATTAGATAGTCTCCGGCCGCAAGAGGTCAGTTTATTTTATAATATTTTTAAATTTATTTAGTTTATGTAGTTTTGTTCTTCGTAATAATAACTAGTTTTTTGCATCATTTGCAGTTTATTTGGCAGCCATATTCTGAATCAACGCTTTTTCAACTCCCACCTTATTGCACTGCCGGTCATAATATATGGCGGTCAGTTACGTACCTCATATGTTGGGGGATTGTGGAGGTTCATTTGCCTAATAGAGTGTTGCGACAGTTCGGTATGGAGCAGTACATACCACTTCCTTTACTCATGGATACACAGCTTGACTTACACCGTGTAGGTCGCCGAGGTCGATCCGGTACCGATTGGTCTTCTGTGCACCGGCGTTATGTTGACATTTGGATGACACGACATGACACAGTCGTTCAAAATGTGCAGACGGTTGATGCTCGATATCCCTTACCGGAGTATATTAGTTGGTATCAAGAGAGAACATTACAATATATTTCAAATCCGAGCCGTCGTCCTACCGATCTTTCAGAGGGCTATCAGGGTGATGCTTCTGCTGCGGAGTACGCTGTAAGTAATAGTTCAATTTATTAGTTGCTTTTATTTTTTTATTCATATTAGATATAATATACTATTAATTTTATTTGTGATAGTTTGATGCGCTATCCCGCTTGCATCATATTTCCCTGAACTCTATAGAGGATGCTCATCCTGCGGCTGTGGAAGCTTGGACTACCGTGCGAGACTTCACAGCTACCACATTGCATACAGTTAGACAGTCGAGTCGACTTTCACTTCAACCTCCAGTCTTGCCAATTCATAATGATGAGGAACGTGGCGATGCCCAACGAGTTCAGAGGCTCCGTTCTAGAGGAAATCAGCGTGGTGAGGGACGTCATCGTCCGTGTTAGATCACCAGAGCCCCCACAGCCAAGTACATTTGTTGGATCTGATTGGCACGATTACGGTGCTGGCACATCGCACGATCCAGGCGAAGGCACATCGCACCAGGTCATCCAGTCGTCACCATTCACCCCGACTATTACTGTTCCGTCCCCCAGTTCAGCTACTATTTTTCCATCTTTCGGTCAACCTTACGATATTCCAATCGCTACATCATTCACCTCGACATCACCTGTTCATTTTCCTGACCTTAATTCACAGGTCGAAGATAATACTCAAGTTGGACTGCGACGAACTAATAGAGTTCGTAGGCCTCCAGGGTGTGGTACTCATGGCAGATTGGGAGAACATTAGTAGTTTATTATTTGTATTAACTCAAACTTTTTTGAACATATATAATTTATCTAATTTTTAATTTTAGGGTTTGCCATATATATTAATTTTTATTATATTCAATATATCGAATATAATTTACAATAATATAACCTAAATCCTAAATTCATATCCCTTAGTACATCATAAAAATATAACATTTTAATATCCAAAAACTCAAAATAAAAAAATAAAAAATTAAACCTTGAACGTTAACATGTAAACAAAAAAAAATTAAATTAAAAAAAAGGGGCTAGGGTTTTGGGAGAACACACATATGACTACAAAGAAAATGGCTAGGGCTTTGGAAAAATTGCCTGGGGTTTTGAGAAAAAGAGGGTTATGTTCAAAATAACTTAAATTAAATCCACATAAATTGCCTGGGGTTTTCATTGTATTTTTTGGATAAGTAATTTTTATCATATTTAATATATCTAATACAATTTACAATAATATATCCTAAGTCCTAAACCCTAATCCTAATTGACAAAAAAGAATTTATATTGTAAAATAACGATTTTGTCTCTAGACAATAAAAATTCATACAAAAATATCTATTGACATAAAAAAATATTATAAAAAAATTAAAAATAAGCTTAAAACCCTAGAAAATGCATTTATGACTCAAAATTAGAAAAAAATAAATTTAAATTATAAAATTACGATTTTGCCTATTGAATGCAATATTTATAGAAAAAATAGCAATCGTTCCCAAAAATATCAAAAAAATTTAGAAACGTGCTTAAACAATTAGAAAAATAAATTTGGGACCTAAAATGAGCTAAAATGGTGTTCGCGAGGCGAAATTATCATTTTGTCCTTATGCTGGTAAAAATCTAAAAAGAATATCAATTAAATCCGAAAAAATTATAAAAGAATTAACAAATTTGTATGAAAGTAAAAATATAAATTTAAAACCCGAAGCTAATACAAAAATATTTACAGATAAAAATTATTATTTTACCCCCAAAATTATTGAAAAATTAAAATTTCACCCAAAAATTATAAACTTGCCCCCAATCTTTCAAAATAAATGGTGCAGGGTTTGCATGGACAGGGTACTTGATCCACGGACAAAAAATATGAATTGAACCAGTCCTTGCGGTTGGGTAAAATTTTGAACCGTAAATCGGTTCACATATAGGGAATACCTAGCCTTCCGGTTACCTGCAAAATCAGTTCGGATAGGTCGGGTACCTAACCCAATCCATAGTAATTTACCTATATATTTTCTTAAAATATATCATATTTAATATATCTAATATAATTTACGATAATATAACCTAAGTCCTAAACTCTAATCCATATCACCTAATACATCATAAAAGCATAACATTTTATTATTTAAAAACTCAACAAAAAAATAAATAAAAAAGAAAAATTTGGTAACATATTACTAACCCCATACCTTACCGTCACCCTGTATTCTAGTTATACTAAATCCTTATATTAAAAAACTAATCAAATAAAAAATAAAAAAGACAAATGAAGTAATTAAATAATAATTAAGCAACTAAATAAAAATTTAATAAATAACAAAATTGAGAAGCTAAATTTATATTTAAATTAAAAAACGACTAATGCTTTAAATTTATGGTAATTTATACTTAAATCATCGCAAATCGTGTTTATTTGTTTTTGAAAAATTGCTACACGTCCGGTTACTGCTGAAGGCTCGTAACCACATCTTGGTCTTTTGTAAAAGGCAGACTTCCGCGCAATGCGCGGAGTCCACTTTTGTACAAATGCGCATTGGCCAAATGCGCATTTTAAAAAGTGCGCGGACAGCCTTAAATGCGCATTCAGCCAATGCGCATTTCAGCGCTTATTTAGCAACCCTCGCGCAATGCGCAGGGCCTGCTGGGGACCAAAATAAATTGCATGTCCGCACAATGCGTGGCCGTGGTTTTTTTTTTAAAAAAAAGGTACGCTCGTGCATTGCGCGGCCATGCTTTTATTTGAAAAAAAAAATTAGATGCGCATTCGGTGAATGCGCACAAAGTAAAAGCGCATTCACCGAATGCGCGAACCCTCCCCTTCAGAATCAAGATGAAAAACAACCCCTGTGTCAGAATAAACTTTAAAATCACCCCAATTTGAGGAATCATTCATGATGTCTCAATATACACTTGGAATTTTCAAATTACCTATAAATGTAGCTAAGGATAATGTGATGGTTCTTACAATGAAAATACAAGGAAATCAGCGATTGGAATAGTATGCTCGAATTATGAAGGTATCCACCAGTTGAAGACCTCTTTTCTTACATTTGCAAGTTCACCTTTGCATTGTGAGGCAATTGCTTGTTTACGTACGGTGGGTTTTCGAAAAAATTATAATGGAAACAGACTGTCTTTGTCTTATTCAAAGATTCTGCAATCCGTCTCTTCCTTCTTATTTGCAGACTTTAGTTAAAGATATTGAAGTAGCTAGTTTTTACCTTTCTTATTCTAAGTTAAAGATATTGAAGGAGCTAGTTCTTACCTTTCTTATTGTAATATCGTAAAAGTGGATAGACTTAAGGTACAGCAGGCCCACAATCTTGCTGTTACCTTAAGTGCTATGTAAGTTTATATTTTATATGGTATGGTTGGTTATTTAAAAAAAAAAATCAGATGTAGCATGGGGATAGGAACTAGTATCTCGTATAAAAAAGAGATACATCCTTACCAAATTGGGTTGAAAAGGAATGTGAGACATAGATCTAGGCTTGTCAACGGGTCGAGTTTAAGCCAAAATTGAATATTTTGGACTCGGACCTGACCAAGAAAAAAGGTTCTGAGCCCGGACCCATGTACCTGACAAGTCCAACCTTTCATTCCCAGATTTGGATCCGATCGGATCAAAATCGAGTCGGGTAGACTCGCAGACAATGTTGGGCCCAAAGAGTGGAGAAAATACTTCAAATTTCAAGTTTCAAAAAACATTAAACAAGTAAGGAACCAGACATTAAACAAGGAACCAAACATTCCAAACAAGATTTAGTATATACCCAATACTATAAACTAAGAAAACAAACTCTTAGGTGGCTGTACTGGAAGTAGTACTTTAATTTTCTTAGCTTAGATTACTTATAAGTTAAATTAGTTTACATTTTTCATTCGTCTGATTGAGAATGCCTATTGCAACAATGGAGAAAAATACGGGATACAACAAAAAATTGGAAAAAAAATATATTATAGAAACTTTCAATTACTTGCAATTAGAGTTCAAGAAAGCATTGAGACTTTGAGTGGAAATGATTAGATTACTCCCAAGAAACAATACCTGCACTCCCGAAAAAAAAAATGAAAAAGAAAAGCAAAAAGGAGAAAGAAAGAAAAAGACAAACCTGCTCCAGGAGAAACAATACAGAAACAGCAAGCAAATTCAACATCTATAATTTCATTAAGCCACAATCTACGAGCAGACAGCAATACTATGGAAAATATTCTTTTGCACTTAGCTTTATCCTCTGCAATCAGATCCTTTACTACCATATTAAGATCCACCACCACTACCGTCAGCAACTTCCCAAAGCCATGTCCGTTTACCCTCTTTTTCCAAGCCCCTTCGTCGCCCCTTCTTCCCTCCATCTCTCAAACAAGTTTCTTCCATGAAATAGTACTTTGGTCAAGAGACCTAGTGGGAGTGAAGGGATCTAAAGAGAGTTGGAGTTGGAGGGGAAATGAAAAAAGAGAAAAAAAAAAAAAGGACTGGCTGGTAATGGTAGGGTTGGGTTATGGGTAGGTGTCTTTTATATATATATATATATATACACACATATATATATATTAGGTTAGGTATCCGAGTCTAGGTCAGGTCGAAATTCAATAATTAGAATCCAGACCCATCTTTAGTAGAGAAATCTGGGCCCGAGTCCAAGTTGGACAAACAGAATTATTGTTTTATCCCAAATTGAAAAAAATAGCAAGTCAAGGTTGGGTTCAAGTCTAGATCTAATCGATTGACAGGCCTACATAGATCATGTATTTGTTAATTTAAACAACAGACAATGCTATGAGACTTTTCTTAAGATAACTATCAAGAAAATATTATATATTTAACATTTCTTTTATAAAAAGGTAGTAAGTTAAAACAAAAACTTATATTTTTCTACAAAAACTTATTTTTGTTTAGGAAAACTCTTTGTCACTTAGCATTTTTCCATATAAAAACTTGGGGATTTCCGCTCGAAAATTTTGTTTACGGTTAACTACATTTTATCCTCTGATGGCTTTTAAATAAACCACATAACTCCCTTATGGTTTAAAAAGTTATACAATAACTGATTTAATTATTGTTGGTGGAATAGGTGAGGAAGCTTGAATATTAGTTGTTTCAGTTCTAGCGTTCTCATGGCCGCATATTTTTTTGGAGAACTGAGTTATGCAAACCCCCCAGTTCTAGTGTTCCTCGTGGCTGCATGATTGGATTTGATTCTTATTGTTCCCTTTTGTAATTTCCATATGTAACAAGATCAAGTTATAATCGATAAAGAAAGTTCTAGTGTTCCTAGTTAGTAATTTTCAGTTTAATGAAGAGAATAGAAGCATTACGCCTTTCCAAAAATCCGATATGGAAAACTTCGACATGAAATTCCAGCCAGTGCACTAACATTTTAACTTTTTAGTGTTTTAGTAATCTTGAAGGTTTTTTTTTTTTTTCATTTTTTCAGCGTTAGAATATTGAAAAGGATATGTTTTTAAAATGTTAGCTGTTGATTGCTATAATTACAAGAAAACAAATTTTTTTATAGGTGAAAAGCCTCCATCAATCAAAATGTTGAAAAGACATACAAAATATTTAGCTATTGAAAGAAGTGCTCTCTCTCTCTCTCTCTCGGTGGGGCCTGGGATAAAATAAATAGAGTCGAATTTGAAGCAAAACAAATTCAATATTTGAATATTCATGGAAGACAAATGGAATCAAAGAGTAGTTTCGAAATTTGACTTCTAGTCTCAGCATTTTGGTGGCCATACCCGTCTCCGTGCTCGTACATGCCCTGTCCCATCCTTGTAAGGTCCATTGCAATTCCAATGAATGCGGAAGAGAATGGTGAGCTTGGGAGGCAATGTTTATTCATATGTTTCCATGTCTCACTCATCAAAAACTTAATGTATTCACGTGCGATTTCTTCAGAGGAACCAGTTTGTTTCATGTAACATTGTATTGACTTTGGTACATCACCTCTTTGGGACTCATCCTGTTCAAATAATCAGGGAATGAAATAAAATCTGGTCTAAATTGTCTGAAAATAATTTAATTTTCCTTGTATAAAAATTGAATTTAGAACTTTCGAAGCCCTAGAATTTAATGTCAAAACCAATTAAGTTTTTTTGTTTCAAGTAATTAACCCACATCCAACTTTGAACCAATCAATTCACACACACACACACACACACATGCGCTATTCTCCTCTCTAAGTAAACTGACTTGGACATGTTCTTTTAACGACAATGGACACTCCACTTTGACGCCATGTTTACAAGTTCTTTCTATTTCTCAATTTTCAACTAATTCCTTAATTTCATATGTATCATAATCAACTTACCAACTCTTTTCATCATCTGTTTCCTTTTTTACTCATTCTTGTAATTTCCTTTTTACTCATTTCTTGTAATTTCCAAATTTATCTTTAAATTTCATATCAATCATCTTTCATATGTGTGCGTGTGTAGCCTACTCTAAATAACATTTGGTGGAATTTAGCACATACCCGGGAAGTACCCAAGTCGTTTGCTAAGCGCGTAATAGTCGTTGAACAGCGAGCAATATTCTGAAACTGATGTGTTTCTAGGTATTTCAGGTCCTCCTCTTTAATCGGATTATTAACGATAAAAAAAGCATGCACTAGCACTGGTAAAATCCCTATTGAAATCCAAGCATTGTTCATGTATTCTTCTAGTGTTGGTACATATCCACGGAAATACCATTTTGCCTCTTTCAAATATGATTTGCATAAATCTGCCCACTAAAACATTAAGAGGACTAGAGTAACTTAAAATTAAAGAGAAAACATCCCAATACACACACACACCCCTAGTAAACTATTTTCACGAGATACAAATTTATGCTCCATAATCGTGAGATTGTTCCGAAAGATCTAATTAGATATGTTGTATAAATTTAAATCCACTTGTCATATTGTGTGAGTGTATAAAAAATCAATAGTATGACGTTGAGAAAACGTTGATTTTCAAATGTATTAACTGATTTTCTCAGGTACGCAATGATGTGGACGCCTTGTTCTTTCATAACATCATAGGCCATTTGGTTGATAGTGTTGTAAAGTGAAAGATAACATAGTTTCATGTAGTCTGGAAGTTGATCCATCCCCTGGATATCCCATCTGAAAAGTCAACATAACAATTGTAATATTTTTAGTCCCAAAAAAAAAAAAAATAGCAGCGTGTCAACTGCATTTCTAAACTGTATCCAACCTTTGAACAGCATCAGTGAAGAGTTCCAGTTCATTCAATGTACCATAAACATCGTATATATCATCCACTATAGCTATAAGAGCTCCGATCTTTGTCACCATTCTTCTACAATACCCATGTTCAGGATCAGAAATTCCACCAAGGGCCCAAACAAAATTTTCTACCAATCTGTCCCTAGCAAAATTTAGCTTTTCCGCTAGACATGTACTCTTCCACCATCTAAAACAAATCCACAAGATAATTAGATATAATTATAATGTCTAAAAAGTCTTCCTTATAGCAATTTATTACAGGACATATATGCATACAAGACAAGGTGTAAAACCATATTATAAATCCTTTTGTGGCTAATACATCAACATAAATGAATTTGATGAGTATATTTTATGAAATCCTTTTCTAAAAGTAAAATGGAGCTTAGAGAATGTAGTAATTGATTTATTCTTTTTGCAAATCGATTAAAATGAAGAGATAATTTGGTAATCGACCCTTAACATAAAATTTAGGTTATTAATCAAATATCTATTCGAGACATTGAAAAGTAAAAACGGCATTGAACAAAAAATGGTTCATGCAACCTCATACAATTATCGTTAGATGATGCATGTCGTAACATAACATAGATGTTCTTTCGGCAAGATTATATCATAACATGAAATATTGCACTGTCGCCCTCTTTCCGAATGCAGTAGAAAACGGCTGTGCATGAAATAGTATCGATTGAACACTTGCCTTGACACATTTTTGAGATCATTTTGGTATGTTACTTGAACAATGTTGAAGTTTAATTTCGCAAGCTCAAGCAGAACAGGATTCATGTCTGGTCTTTTCTCATATTCTTCTATGAACCACCTGGCCTCCAAAGGTGCCACCCTCCAATGTAGCGGAAACTTCAGGGCATGTCGCACGAGGGCTCCAAGTTCTTGATCCATTCGTTCCTGATCAGCTAAGAGCTTCTTAAGGTATTTGGCCGTAAATTCTCTTGCCAACTCCAAGTTGCTTTCATTTCCAGTCAGAAGGTAAGAAGCTTCATACAAGTTCATCATTCCCTTTGCATCGTCGCTGAGACTAGATTTTAAATCTCCTCTGTCGTCCTTGAAACCATCAAAAATCTCTGCCAACAATCAGCATAAATATGACAGCATAACGGTTCTGACATAAATACGAAGAGTATAGGATGCTAAAATGGACTTTCCATTCAAACCAAGGTGTGAGGAAAAGAAAATTCTTGTTTTCTTTTCTTTTCTTCTAGTGAGAAATGGAAAAGTAAACGATTTTAATTTTATCCTTTGTAAGTTTGACATTTTCTAAATATTACCTTCTGAAAAGTAATTGTTGGTGTGATCAAAAGCTGATCTGACAGAAAAAGTTAACCCAGCTCCAGCTTAAGGTAAAAACACTTGGTCGAACTAGGAAAAATTTGCATAGCATGCTTACCTTGAGAGACGTCAAAACTATACTGCCTCTGGAGCCTGAACTCAAGAGCTGTTTCATATAAGCCCTTCTGGTTCGGCATATTAATCATGTGATTTTGGTGATATATTCGATCTAAAACTGAGTGGATTTTGTCCTGAAAATAATAAGATAAGCCAAGCCTTTGCAAGTTATCAATTAACTCCAATTGACTTAGCGACTCCGTTTCTTGATCCAGCATCATCTTCACTTGCTCCTTTGGCACATTAGACCGATTTATGTACCTCTCTTCCTGCACTGTGCATAGATGTTTTATCTTAACCAAGCCAAACAAACATTAATTAAAGTTGAAGTTTATTTTTTTTACCCCAAGAAAAGAAAAGAAAAAGCAAAAGATGAAAACAATAATTACTGCATATTCGTTTCTTAGTGACTGAACATCGTTGAAATCCCAATTTGGAGGCTGGTAATTTGCTGATCGTCTAGGTGGTGAATTATCATCAACTTTGGTGCTTCCAACAGTATTTTTAGCGCAACTATGGCCGCGAGAGCCTGCAGCCGCTGAAAGCAACATTTGATTATATACTCAAAACTTAGAGATGAAGTGAAAAAATAATTCGGTGCTAAGATGTATCACGAACTCTCTAAGTTTTGTTTTAATTCCCACTAGTTTTCCTATGTGAAAAATGAAATATTTAAAGTGAACTAATGCTCCTATGTTGCTACCATTAAGTGAAGATTCTTACACAAGCGATAGCATTTATAGGGAATCCAGAACAACTGATCGTTAAACGTACAAGGTTGTGATTGGCAAGAAATGATTTTAATTTAGGGTGTGTTGGATTTAAAATATTTTCCTTAGAAAATTACTTTCTGAAAAAAATATTTTATATGAAAAAAGTCATTTATCCAACAATTTTTGGTGTTTGGATGACAATGTAAAATTTTTTTGAAATAGAACATTTTTATTTTTAATATTGTTAATATGAGCTAAAAAACTAATAATTCAATTTATACTTTTAACAAAACATTAAAGACAAGTAGAGCTTGTGTTATTTAAAATTAATATATAATATAATATAATATAATATAATAGCACAGCATGTGTAACTATATATACATATATATTATTTTGAGACTCAAAATGAAGAGAACATGAGCGAATAATGATTAAAAACAAAAATTAATTTGGCAAATGAAGTTAGAAAAACAGGTGTTTAAGATTAATGTCACTCTTGAACTCTCCAGAAAATAACTTATACTTATTAAGTCTGTAAGTTTTTTCAGCCGGATGGAGAAAAATTGAAAATCATTTTCCACATAAAGATATTTTTGGTGTTTGACAATAAAAGAATTTTGAAAATATTTTTGAAGAAACCAATTTCAATCTAGCCTAACAGAATTTTAGTGTTTGTAATGATAATTAAAGCTATAAATTGAATGCCACGTCTGTATACTATTCACTTAAAACATTATTAAGAATTTATATGTACAAAATTGTGTTGTGTTATACGATTTGTATTTTGTTTTGATCGTCTATCATAAAATTCATATTGATATTAACTTGGACTCTAAATCCCATTTATAACACCAAATTCAGGATATGAATCAATTTGAGGATATCGTTAGAATTTGGACTAAATCGATCTACAAGCCTACTGTTTAGA
The DNA here is from genome assembly GCA_024721245.1 of Mitragyna speciosa. Lineage (NCBI taxonomy): Eukaryota > Viridiplantae > Streptophyta > Magnoliopsida > Gentianales > Rubiaceae > Mitragyna > Mitragyna speciosa. Next base: position 9,266,426 of record CM045560.1, read on the forward strand.
CCAATTTGCAAGGAGAATTTTGCCATATCCCATGAAGTTTTGGCAGAGTACGTACCTTTTTAAGCCTTGGTCCGTTGAAGCTTAGGATTATTTTTCGGCGCCACAAAATGGGTAAATATTTTCATAAAACAATGAGTTGTTAACTAGTGATCTTATCAAAAAAAATTTTAAATTTTCATTACTTCGCAACTCCACGCCATTTTTTTGCTGTTTAAGCAGTTGCTTATGTGTCATCTTATTCCAATAATATTATGTAACACAGGTTAGGGGCGTTCACAAGTCCCATTTGAGACAAGTTGACGTATCTAATTTAATAGATAAAAATGAACAATTGAGATTCAACCATGCTAGCTAAATTTGAAGTCAAAAAATGACATCGTTTTGAGGTGAAAAGCAGTGTTTTAAAATCTAGATCAGATTGGCCGGTTCGAAAGTTTGACCATGAACCAACCATTCTCTGGTCCGGTTCATATACTTTTTTGACTAGTCTAAAAAAATTCGTGAAAACCGTCCGAACTGTGTGAATCGCTTGAATTAGTTTGAACCGTTAAACTTGTGGCTTTATAATTTTGGCATTGTGATTTTAATATTTAAAAATTTGAACATGTAATTTGGATAACATTTAATTTTCCTCTTATGTTTCTTGTGATTTTAACATTTGGAGTTGTATTGATTATGTTGTATTTCATCCATTTTGATGGATTTTGTTCAATTTCAGGATCTGGTGATGTTTTTGGATAATATTTAAGATTGTTATTATTTTTTTGTATGTATAATTGAGATGAATTCATTTGTTTGAATTTATAATTTAAAAACTTAATTGTGAAAATCCAAATTTTTTAGAAATATTTAACTTTTTATCAAGTAATATCTCATATTTGTTCATAGAATGTCCAAATATTTATATATTTAACTTTTTATAAAAAGAAAATTATTGAACAAGGTTGAACTGGTCCGACAAGTTGAACCGCGACTGGATCACCATATTGCTTTGATTAATGATCCGAATTTGAAAAAGATGGTAAAAAGTGATTATAAATTTTAACTAAACTAATTATATGTCTTTACTGACAAGTTATATCGCCTCCAACTTGTTCGAATTGGCTGGAGCCGACTTGCAAGCTCCTGCCTAGCACGGCACATACTTATCATATATTGGCCCCGTGCCCACACGGCACGTGTATCATTTTTTTTTTTGGACAAAGGCACATGTGAATCATGTATTGGGCTGATAGCAAACAAAGACCACACAAGTCGCGCGCCACAGGATATGATTCTTGAACAATAAGCTTCGCTTGTATCACATCGGTGATGCTATAAGGAACCCTGTGCCCGCAAGAATCACAGCATCTTCCAGAAGTTTAGTCAGTTTAATCAGCATCTTCCAGAAGTTTAGTCGGTTTGATCTTTGATGTGGATTCTTCTGTCCAATCCTGTAACACATCATGTCATTTGTCCGTATATTATGAGTGATAATTGTTCGCAAAACAAAGACAACCAAGCCATACCTAAACATGGAATTATTATCAAGCTAAATTTCATGCCTGTTTAATCAGCGATATTATAAGTTATTGTTAAGATTCTTTGATCATAGGGATTGCGCATTTTTATTAATTTTAAATAAAAATATTTAATTTACTTACTTATAGTGGAAATAGTGTATATTTAATTTTTCTCACACACACACATTATATATATATATATATATTGACACACACACATACATATATGTAATGCCCTTGTCTCTATATCTCAAGCAACTAAAGTCTTTAACAAATTTGGAGATTATACACTCAAAAGGCAATTGAATTATTATTCCCTAATCTTAATTTTCCCAAATTCCTTTTTAATAAAACCCCAGAGTTTTAACATTTGGTACCAAAACGATTCTTGGGAATCCACTTTTGCTATTTTTTTGGCTACCACCACATGAAAAAATTTATCCCTTAACCCAAAATTAAAACAAAGCCTAGGAATTAAAGATTTATATTCCTACACAATGCCTATTGATAACGATGCAAAATCTCAATTTGAAGTGTTTGAGGCAAAGATAGAGAACAAGTGGCAGGAAGCTTTCAGAGAATTCCAAAGGAGTTTACTTGAAACTATTAATGGAATTTTTATTTCTTGCTAGTAGACAATTGCAGTAGCCTGAAGTTTCGGGAAAAAGACCGAGAGCGTGATATACTGTTCACTTAGAATGTTATTAAGAATTTATATGTACAAACTTATATTGTGGTATACAACTTGTAAATTGTTTTGATGGTCTGTCATAAAATTCATATTGATATTAATTTGGACTCTAAATCCTATTTACAAAGCCGAATTCAGGATATGAATCAATTTGAGGATATTGTTAAGATTTGGTACTAAACCGATCCACAAGCCTACTGTTCAGACCAGTGTTTTCAGAACCGGACCGGACCGGTCGGTTCGACCGGTTCGACTGCGAACCGGCTATGCCACCGGTCCGATTCTGTATAAAAGCCGGTAAATGCTAAAAAATCGTTATGAACCGGCCTAATTGTGTGGACCGTAAAAAATCACACAAAACGTGAACCGGGGGTTTTTTTAAATTTTTCCAAAATCAACCAAAAAACTAAAAATAAAAAAACTAACAGAACCCAAACCCATTGCCCAACTCTACTGCCGTTCATTCAACCGTTCCCCAATTCTTTCTTCCTGCAAAATCATTGCTGCCATTCGCATCACTCTTGGGCCAGGCCACAAAACTCATCATCGGCTTATGTTTTTGGGTGATTTGAGGGGAAAGAGTATGCGTTGATGGAGAGGTTGAGGTAGAGGGAAGTTTGGGTGGTGGGGAGTAGGGATCGATGGTGAAGAGGGCGGAGGAGGTTATGGTAGAGTGCCACGATGTTGAGACGAGTGAGAGGCTGGGGTAGTCAGATTTGGGATTAAGATTAGCTAAGGTTAAGGTGGTGAGGTTGACTGAGGTTCTAGTGGTGGTAGGGGACTGTTATTGGTGGTGAGGGTGGCGGTGGTTATGGAAGGAGTTTTTCTTGTACGCTCAAAGAAAATTGGGGAAGAATGTTCAGATGGTAGGTTGGGGTTGGTGGGACATAAATGTGAATGTGTTTCTTTTTATTCATTTTATTTCTTTGGTCCATAGGACAATTGAGAATCGCTGTTGTAGTCCTCAAATTGTAAGAATGCATTATTTTGGGAATAGTATTTAGAAATAATTTTTAATACATTTTAGATCCTACTTTTATCTTGCACACATTATATTTTAAAATGTGTTATAGTATTATTTTTCCAAAAAAATAAAAAATAAAAAAATGAAATTCAAAGAAAGTCAATCTATTTCACTTTATCTACGATTCAAAACACACAAAATATCATAGTCTAAAAGTTATCTGGTTGAAATACACAAAATATCATATTCTAAAAGTTATCTGGTTGAAATACACAAAATATCATATTCTAAAAGTTATTGAGTTTAGAGGTTAGCAAATTCAATAAATACTAAATTACCAGCCATCGAATTCGGTAATTCAATAATTCAAAAAAATTTGAATTCAATTAGTTTTTGAAATGCTATTTTTTAAATCAATAATACCGATTTTGAATTTAATTAGGTAATTCGAATCGGCACAATTAATTGAGTGGAAGTATGAAACTAATCATGATTGGTGTGTAACAAAAAATGTTTTACAATAATATAAAAGTATTTTTCCTTTTTTTTATTCAATAAAAATGTCTTTACTCTAGGTGATGTGATGTTTTACAGTATCATAAAAATAATATAAAAGTGCTTTTTCCTTTTTCCTTTAATAAAGATGTTTTACGGTACTAGGTGATGTTCTATTTGTGTTCATGTAAAACATCAAAAGAAAAAGATGTTATATATATATATATATATATATATATATATATATATATATAACACATACACCAAGGCAACTCAAAAGAAAAAGTAAATTAATATTACACTAAAAAGACCATTCTCAATTAATATTACAGTTGAATGAATCAAAATTAGTTATGCATTGAAAGGAATAAGAGATTAACTATAAAAGACAGACTAATAACATTTATGCTTATGTTGGTTGATTGTTAATAACATTTATTTAGGTATTGCATTTAACTCAATCTTTCATTTAATTACTTCATTAGTTAAATGCTAATAAAAAATCATTTAATCACTTCTTTGGTTGAATATTAATAAAAAATGAACTAATCATTTAATCATTGCTTTGGTTGATTGTTAATAAAAAATGAACCAATCATTTTAACTATATTTTTTTCTTATATTTAAAAAAAAAGGTTGAACCTCCGGTCCGACCGGTTGGACCGGTCGGACCGTGAACCAGTCCTCTTCCGGTTCATTAAAAGGTCCGGTTCTGAAAACATTGGTTCAGACCAATTTGCAAGGAAAATTTCGTACTATCGTATTCAAACTAAATTGATAGTCCACATATATTTAAATGAAGCTTTGTTCATTTGTTTGTTAGGAGTGCTGTCCAAATTTTATTTGTTCCTTTAAATGATTGCAAAGTTACCTTTATCGGCTTGGGGTTCTTTGTTGTATTTTTTTGGTGTTATTTTCATGTTACATCACTTGAGTGAGTGACAAATTTACTTTCACTAACTATATCTCTGAAGACTGAGGTACGTATCACTTATTTAATTGGCGTAACATGAATATAAAACTACCAAGTTTAACACATAGCTCCTTTTTTCCCATCAAGTTTTGGCATAGTACCTTTTTAATCCTTGGTAAGTTGAAGTTTACGAATATCTCACAACGGCATAAGATGAGTAAATGTTTTCATAACATAATGAGTTGTTAACTAATGATGTTATATGTATTTTTTAAAATGTTCAGATTGACATGGATTCTAAAGTTCTATGGGAGATTTTAAATTCTAATGAGGATGGTCCTCCCAATATCCGAGCAATAATTAGGCGCATCAGATCTTTTTCTCCACTAATTCAATCATTTGAACATTGTTTCCGTGAGGCAAATATGGTGGCAGACTCTTTGTCATCATTCTCAATTTCAAATGGATCTCGATGTGTTTTTAATTCTGCTTTATTTCATTCCAAGTTATCTAGAGGTCACATTCATATGGATAAGTATGGCATTTGTAACTTTCGTTTTAAACGTAGGAAAGACTAATTGTTATTGTTCTTTTTTATTTAGTATGTCTATAATTGTAATGGGAATAGTATTGCCAATTTCTTTGCTTTCAACTCGTGTAATAATTGAGATAAGGTTTACGCTCTCCTCACTTTTTTATATTAATAAAATTTTAGAGTAGCGCCCTCCCGTGAACAGGATTAGCCGAATTAAAAAAAAATGTTCAGTACATTAACTTAGCAACAACATGCCATTCTTCTGCAGTTCATGCAGTGGCTCATGTGTCTTCTATGTCCAGTAATATTATATAGCACATAATTATTATATATTGTGGCTGATAAATGTTGCAGTAAAGACCACACACGTCGTGCGATATATGAAACAATTCTTGAACAATAAGCTTCACCTGTTTTACATCAGTGATGTTATAGGAGATTCTTAGGTAGATTAGGTACACGGTTCCACTTGTACATTTTGTAGTTTAAAAGAGTGTCAAGTAAGTAACGTGATGCATGCTGATGTAAAAAAATAATGTAAAATGATGTAACGATATTTATATGGCTTTATCCAAACCACAAGGACAATAGGTGAAACTGTAGACTGGGTTTATTTTGAGAATTTTTTGTGAAATTGATGCATGCTGAAGTAAGAAAATGTTATAAAATGATATAAAGATACTTATATAACTTTATTTTAAACTATAAGATCTATAAGTGAGACCGTAGATCAAGTTAATTTAAGAATTTTTCGTGATGCTAGAAGGTATCCTGTGCCTACAAGAGTTTCAACATCCTCCAGAAGTTTAGTCCGTTTGACGTGGATTCTTCTGTCCAGTCACGTAACACATCATGCCATTTGCCCTTATATTATTAGCGATAGTTTCTCGCAAAACATGGACTGCCAAGTCATGCCTATAAATAAAATGGCCATCAAGCTAAATTTTCATGCATGTTTAATCAGCAACTCTATAAAATATTGATAAGATTCCTTGATCATAGGATGTGGTTTGATGTGGATTCTTCGGTCCAGTCACGCAACACATCATGCCATTTGTCCCTTATATTATCAGTGATAGTTGTTAGTAAAACATGGACTGCCAGGTCATGCCTAAAAATGAAATTACTATCAAGCTAAATTTTCATACTTGTCTTTCAAAGGTACATAAACCTCAGGTCGCTTCCAAAGTTGACATACAGGATGAGATATGATAGTGTTCAAAGTTATTGTGAAATTTTAGTTGTGTTGTGGTCAGAATCAGATATATGAGCCAGCACGCCTATTTTTTTTGTGAAATCAAAAAAATTCCATTCCCTTGACCCCATGTACGAATAAGGTGGTAACGGGGTAGTAATAAGTCATATAGAATCAATGGGTTCATGGTAAAGTCAAATCCCTCGATGCCTTTTTGAAACTACTTTTACATTGAATATAGTTTGAAATGGTGTAAATTTTATGATTTTTTATTGAGTATAACGTGAGATATGTTGAATTGAATAAACAGCTATTGAAGAACCCGAATAGCAATCCTACTGGACCAGTTGTGGAAAATTACACATAACTAGGCATGAAAAACTTGGATTTGAATGATTCTTGATGATTTAGAAATTGTATTCACAAGGATTCAAAACAGTATAAGTTATGCACCATAGTTCTTTGTGGAGTAATCGCAAAAATTATGCAAATTGGGCTAAAATTTCAATTCTACATAAATAGGTTGGGTGTAAGGCTAAGTTTAGGCGAAATTTTGAAAGTGTTCTTGTTAAAATTTAACTTGATGGTTTTCATAAAAATTGTAGCTCATCAAATTTAGTTTTCAACCATGTAAGCCTTAACTCTTGATTCTTTGTAGGTTGAATCCAACACTTGACGAAATTTGGACTGGAATGCGAACACTATAGAATAGGGTTGACAATGTGCTAGGATGTGACTCAATTTTGATCCTGTTCTTGTTAGAATTTGAATTTGGTTTCTTCACAAAAGTTGTAGCCCTTGAACCTAGATTTTAACAATGTAAATCTTGAAGAAATTGAGCTTTATATGGAAGGTTATGCTCAATTGAATTTACATACTTTGGATAACTAAAAGCAGAATATTTGATAGTAAATGAACCGCTTTATAATTGGAATTTGGTTGGGATGTGATTATAATTGGAGCTTGTTGTCTGCATGAAAAACACTAGTCTAGTTGCAAGAGTACCGAGTTTTGGAAACTTGATTAAGTAGAAATTGAGCAAGACTTCTCAAATGTAAAATCATTAATTTTCACAATTTGTTCTTTCACTTTGATTTGATAGGAAACTATATTGCCTTCAATTGATTAGTGATTTGGGTGATCCTACTGGCAAGCATTTGAAGAACTTATAAACTTGACATACTTGTGAGTGTCCTAATATCATTTTTACTTACAAACTACTCTTTTATTATATCATGTGACTTGTTATCAGTACTTGAAATCAAATGATGTTTTGAAAATTTCAAAACTTATTATGAGTGTCATAAACTCCATTCTTATTTACAAACTGTTGTTTTACAAGAATATAGGGTTTGATACTAGTGTTTGAAAGTGAATGATATTTTGAAAATTATATGAATCAGTATGAACTACTAGTGCTTTATAGGTATCTGTGATTAATGTTTATTGATACTATTCTTATCTACAACTACATGAGAACTATCATTATTATTGACGAGCAAGTGTCCTTAAATTTATTTTTACTTACAAGTTATGGTTTTGTAATTATGTGATTTGTTTATTTAATCCCATGCTTTTGATAGGAGATTTGTAGGCTTGGGAACACGTGACGTGCAATGACCTCGTTGCTTTTGATGGGAGATTCCTAGGCTTGGGGATGTATGGCATGTATTTGCTTGGTTTCTTGGTACCCCTTACTTTTGACGAGAGATTCGTGGGCTTGGGGATATATGACGAGTATTGATTCATTTACTTGGTAATCCCTTGCTTTTGACTGGAGATGCGTAGATTTGGGGATGTGCGGTGTGGATTGGTGTATTTACTTGGTATCCCTTGCTTTTACAAGAGATTCATAGGCTTTGGGTGTATGTCGTGAATTGACATGTGTATATCTTTTAATCATTTTCTCAATTAAAATAAATGCATATCGTGAATTTTTCTAATAGTTCTTAAAATGGACCTCATTGGACGTAAAGCTCATTTCACATTTCATTTTCTTTTCTTTACAAGTGTTTAACCACAAGAAAAAGATAAAGAAATGAAGAGCAGCTTTTCTTTTGGTTCTCATTAGCTACAGGATGGAGGTAAATTGAGGTCTAAGTGGCTCAAAAATTGTAATTAATTTTAAAGGTATACGTAACTTTTTAGCGTCTAATTATATTTTAAGCACATGACTACTTGTACTTGAGTCCTAGCGCAAGCCAGGTAGACATCCTAATCAAGATTTTGGAGCAAGATCTGGTTGGTGGCATCACAACCATCATATGAAAAAATTTATCCCTTGGCCCAAAATAAAAAACGAAGCCTAGGAATTAAAGATTTACATTCTTGCACGATTTCTATTGATAATTTTGCAAAATCTCAATTTAAAAGTGTTTGAGGCAAAGATAGAGAACAAGTGGCAGGAAGCATTCAAAGAATTTCAAAGGATTTTATTTGAAATTATTAGCAAAATCAACATGATGGAATTTTGTCTCTAGTAGTAGACAATTGCAACAGTCTAAAGTTCCAAAAAGAGTTATCTAGAGCGTAATAATGACTACACTCGTATGAAATCGGAATTTCTTAAATGGGATGATGGATAACCTACTAGTTGGCTCTCTAGATCAATTTTTTTTTCATTTTCACCCTATTTCAAAACAATCTAAAGTAGAAATTGCTTCAATTTAATTGGATGGGGATGCTATTCAATGGCTTGATTGGTTCAAAATTGATCACAGAGTTCCTTCATGGGAACAATTTCAAAAAAGGCTCCTTGTTTGTTTTGAACCATTTGAATTTGAGAATGTTGATGGAGAGTTTGTTAAAATTCGTCGACCTCTACTGTCTTAGAGTATGTAGTAGATTTGAATGACCATCAAATCGAGCCAAAGATTGGAATTAAAGGCAGTTTGTGGGAACATTCATTGAAAGATTTTAACTGCTCAAATTCTTTTGCAAAGTTGCATGAGGAAAAAATTAATGCAGGAAATCAACGAGCCAGTAAGAATGTTAACAATCAGTTTATCAACAAGTCGAGAAGTTCAATTGTTCCTAAACAAAATCCTAATACTAGACAGTTTACCCAATAGAAACTTAAGGATTGATCAGCAAAGGGTTTTATGTTGTCATTGTGGTGAAAAATACAGTTGGGATCATGGTTGTAAAAAAAAATTTAACGACTGAATCAATTGAGGATGAACTAGAAATTGAGGCTATTGACTCTAATCAAGAGTGTAACAATGATGATTAGGTAGAACAAAGCACTGAAACCATAGGTTCAAAATCATCTAGTTTTGATGATACACCAAAAAGGATGAATCACACTGACAATCTACTTGAGCAATTCTTGTAGAACTAGTGTCAATGAATAACAATGATGATGCTGTAGACACCAAATTTTGACACACCTTTGGTAAAAATATGTGTGTTACTTTATTTTAGAGGGTATTTTTCATTTTTCGGGGGTCGAGTACAATTTTCGTGTATTATATCTAATTCGTCGTATCAGGGGCAAAATGGTAATTTCACAATGTAAATATTAGATTATTTTATTTTATTTTCCTAAATACATAATTTTACTATTTTTATCATTATTTATGATTTTAATGATTTTTGGGGAGTCATTTATTATTTATTTAAAATTTTAGTATTTTTAATTCAACGGCACATTTTTCAATGCACTATTTTTATGAGGATTTTCAAGTGCAAAATTTTATATATGCATTTTGAATACTCATAAATTTTCTGTAAAAATCTCATAATTTTTAGAGGTCGTTTAGTATTTATTTAATTTTATCTTTTTGTTTTATTAAGGGCACGTTTCTCAAGAATGCGATAATTTCAAAATTTTTGAGTGAAAATTGTAATATGTGCTTTATGTGATAATATATGTTGTGTAAAATTTGTGTGATGTCATTTATTAATTTTTATAAATTTTATAATTTTGCCATATTTAGGTCACGCTTTCCAATGCACTTTTTATTTAAGATTTTCTTTATGAGAATTTTGTCTACAAGCATTTTATAAATTTTCATGTTAAAAAAAAATTATTATTACTATTTTTTATTATTTTAAAGACCATTTGGTATTTATTTTAAGTTGTATTCTTCTAATGTTGAATTAACCTTTCATTTATTACATTAAATTTTATCTTTTCCTTTTTATAATATTGTACTTTATTTATTATTATTATTATTATTATTATTATTATTATTATTTATTTTTATTTTTATTTTATATATATAATTAAAAAAAATTCAAGTAATTTTATTTTATTTTCAGTCTCTTTATTTTCTTCTCTTTCCAAAAAAAAAAAAAAAACAGGGAAAGCAGAGCAGGCTATGTTTTGCAGCCTGCTGCTATAGCAGTATGGCTGCTGCAGCCATTAGACCAACTTCACCATCATCACAACTCTCCTAACTCCCCCAACTCCCATGCAAATCAGCAGATTTGAAGGGATTTTGGGGAGATTTTTCTTTCTTCTCTACCCACTTGCATCGTCACAATCACAAAAAACACTCAAGCTCACCATTCTCAATTCTCTCTGCCTCTCCCTCAAAGCACACACCACACTCACTTCTTTTCCTCCCCTTCCCTTGCACAAACCTCACAAAACTCACAGACTGCATACACAGATCACTCAACCTCACCTGCGCATACACACTCACCACACTGATTTTCCCCTTCCCCTGCACAAGCCTCACCAAACGCACACAGGCACTACATTACACACTACACCTGCATTCTTACATCTCCCTCACAAAACGCAAACAATCACCATTCTCTCCTCTTCACTCACCACACACACTCACTCAATCCTCACTACACAGACCTCTCCATCACCTTCAGCTCTCTGCGGTCACTTACACAGACACACATTCAAACACACACGCACCACACACCCCAAAACAGCTGCAAAATCGCTGAAAATCACAGCCAAGAACAACCAAAATTTACCCAAAAAATAGCTGCAAAAATCGCTGAAAATCACAGCCAAGAACAACCAAAAATTTACCCAAAAAATAGCTGCAAAAATCACTGAAAATTGCAGCCAAGAACAGCTAAAATTTACCCAAACAACAGCTGCAAAATCACTGAAAATCGCAACCAAGAAAGCAAGAAAATTCGCCCAAACAACAACCCTCCAATCAGCCACCCAAGAACCCTCAAAACCACCAAATCGCAGCCTGCAAAAATCACCCAAAAAATTAACCACATCACAGCCATAAAACAACTTAAAAACAGCCCCAAGACCACCCAAAATCATTGCAATTACAGCCTCCACCACCTGCACAAAAAAAAAAAAAAAAAAATCTCGCAGTACGTCCGGTCACACTCGCAGCCAATAATCACATCCACCATTGCAGTCATCATCACCACCACGCACCATCACAGACAAGTTACCGGCCAGTCTAGCCGTCGAGCCACTTCACCAGTTTCTCCACTGAAAATCGCTATCTTCTTCAGCCAAAGAGGTAATCTTCTTGGACTTTCTTTCAATGGATATTGTTTGACTTTTGAAGATTTTGTTGATGGAGTTCAAAATTTAAGGTTTGATCTTGAGGGATTTCGGTGTTTGTTCTGACTTTGAACTTGAAGAAATGGGTTTTGTTTTGGTTTTCATTCGGTCAAAGCCAAATTGAGGGACTGAAGACTTTGAATAATTTGGGGGCTAATAATGATAAAGAGGAATAACGACATGGGGAAAGGAACTGGAGTTTTGTTTGTTTTTGTATATAGTTGTCTTTATTTCATTTAGTTAACCGATGGTGTTCTCTATTAGTCATAGTATAACTAATTAATTTGATCAGTTAGGTTAGTTTAGTTATTTTGTCATTTTTTATTGTTTTTATTTTTTATGAATTAATTATTCATGTTCTAATCTCTATGTTTTTAGGTGATCATGTTTTTGACCCAAAACTTTTGATTTATGCAATGAAGCTCTAGAAATTTGTAGATTGACCCGCTTAGACTCTAATTTCTTGCAACTAGGGTCCTAATTTGCTTTACCATACTTGTCATATTTATCAATTTGACCCTTCTAAACTGCTGATTTGCATTTTTGTCCTTCGACGTTGCTGATTTTTACAATTATCTCCTCAAATGTTACCGGAATTTATACCTCCCAAGTAGCTAGAACTTGCATTTTTACTCTTGAATGAATGTTGCTGAAAATTACAAATTTGGTGTTTAATACTTGTTGGAATTTACAAATTGGGGCTTATTGTTGCTGTAAAATTCATTTTTATCCTTGAATAGTTGCTGGAAATTGAAATTTAGTTCTTAAGTTGCTGGAATTTCAATTTGATCCTCAAATGTTGCTGGAAATTTGATTTTTATTTCATCAAGCTTGCTGAAATTACATTTTTTGCTTTTAAATGCTGCTGTAAATTATGTATTATTTAATGATTTTGCTAAAATTATATTCTTGGCCTTAAGTATTGCTGGAAATTTTTATTTTTGGCATTATACTTGCTGGAAATTATATTTTAGCCTTTTAAATTCGTTGTAAATTATATTATTATCTTAATTATGGTTTGAAATTATAATTTTACCCTTTAATTTGTTCTAAATTACATTTTTACTCTAGAATGTTGCCCAAATTTCCATTTTTAATCCAAAACCTTGGAACATTTTATTTTGGCAAAAAAAAAAAAGGAGATTTAATTAAGTCCTCAAAGCTTTTAATTATTTCTTTTCACATTTTATTTTTTATTTTATCAAATTTATAATTAATGTTCTAAAATTTGGTCTTGTTAGTCTAATTAATGTTCAAATTAGTTTCTTTATTTTCCTTTTAGTTATTTTGATAATTCTTATTTGGGTGTTAAAAGTTTAAGTATGTATTATTGTATTTTATCTTCTATTAATTTTTTTATTTTATTTTCATTGTTTTACTTTATTTATTTATTTACTTATTTATCTTTACTTAAACAATTTTCATTTTCTTCCTAAATATTATTATTATTATTATTATTATTATCATTATTATTATATATTTTTATTTATTTTTAATTTTATTTATTATTGCTATAATTGTTTGAATTATCATAGCATGTCATAGCGATTGGTATGAAATTATTTAATTAAGTGGTTTATTTATTAAATAGTGATATTTTTGACATGTTTGTTCATTTAGTAGCAATTTGTACCGAGTTTACGAACGGGAGGTACCTCGATTACCCTTTTAATTTCTTTTATGTGCTCCTCCGTGCTCCTATGTGTTTTTCTATGTGTTTTCATGTATCTTTGTGCTTATAATTTTTATCCATGTATGAGTGTTTATTTATTTATGTCATATTATTTGCTCGAATTTAATTTTTGATTATTCAAAGAAATGTAATAGATAAGTAATATTCTGTTTAGCAAAATCTTTGTATTTAGATAGTTAATGTAATAGATAGTTTATGTGTTATTTATTCAACAAAAATCTTATGTATTTTAGATAGAAAATGTAATAGATAGGCTAGATAGGTTACCTTTTACTTTTATTTTAGATTGTAATTAGGCTTCCCCGGTGTAATAGTTAGGGCTTTTGTGTGCTATGTGTGCTATGTGCTTATGTGTTTTAATTGCTTTCTTTAGGACTTTGCATCTAGAATATCATGCTTATGTGTTATGTGCTCCTATGTGCTATTATGTGATTTTATGTGATTATTGCTTCAATATATGCTTTAATTATTTACTTGCTTTATTATTAGATATGTGTATTGTCACCACACTAGTCCAACGCTAGTTGTGGCTAATTTCGTTTTCTTCGCTAGTCCAACGCTAGCGGAGAATTTTTAGAAAATAGGCTAGTCCAATGCTAGACTTTTAAGTCATTTTAGTGATAGAATCATTTATTGGGTGCATTTCATGACCATTACACACACATTTTCTCTTTTTTAGGCCTTTTCCATTTTTACATAATTTTCTATGTATATTTTATCATTTATTATCTATTTTAACATTTATTTTAGTGCATAATATTTAGATTCCACTACACATAGAATTTTAGGTCATTTGTGTGATTTGACTAGAAATAGTCATCTACTCACGTGGGAAGCGATGGCGTACATGTCGTTCCCCCCCTCCGTGAGTAGGAATAGTTAGTCACGAGTCCATTCGTCCCCCGTACCCGTTATGTTGCACCTCTACTTTCTTTGTTCACTTATTATCTATACTACTATTTTCTTTTTCTTTTGCATTCCATTTTTGCACCTATACTCGTGACTCCGTCGAGGTCTACATTCGGGTTTCGCAATTAATGCGATAATTCCGACTAAACCTCAATGGAACATTTTGTCCCTTAACGATACCCATTTTTAGGATTAGATTTGTATTCATATAGTTACATCCAAATGCAATAAAATCTTAGGGTTATATTAGGAAAATTTAGACTAAACCTCGCAACTAGTTTCGGCTAGGTTGAAAGGGTGCCTTAGGACGCGAGCCTTTGCCTTCCCTTTCTTCAACTGTGACTCCCGAACCTCTTTCTCTTATTTTCAAAGACCTGGAGTCGTCTAAAAGGGTTTTTCTTGTTTTTCCTATATTTTTCCAAAATCATTTCTTTAAATAAATCATTTTTAATTCTCTTACCTTTTATAAAATATTTTTGGGTGACTTAGTACACCACAACTCAATACCAAGTGGCGACTCCTTTTTCACTAAAAAACCCTTTTTAGACTCTATATTCGGGCCCAAAAATCGTCGCATTTTCAAAGTTTCATTTTAAGCCCTTTTCTTTTGTTTTCAAGTAAAGCATTCGTTTGTCACATTTTTGTCGAACTGTCTTTTATAAAGTATCTTTCTAAAAATTATTCTTACAAAAAATTTACATGTCTCTTTTTCCAATAAAATAAACACAACCACATTTAACACTTCCTTTTCTTTTTTCCAAAACATCTAACACTCATTTATTATCCCTTCGAAAAATGGGGCGCGACAGATGCGAAATTGATTAAACAGAAAAGAATCAAAGAATGGAATAAATTGCAAGAAATATGACAATGCAGACACAGCCAAGGCATACAGATGTCCACATGGCTAGAAAATGTTAAAATGACTTGGTTAGAGAGCATACGGACGTGACATGCAATTGGATGCAAAATCAGTGCAAACACACATGTGGATAAGCATGCAAACATCTGCATGGCTGGAAATTGATAAAATGAGTTGCACAAAATATATGCGGACACGATGTGGACGAGGATAGCGATGCATGATGCAGATGCCATCTAGATGACAGTTTACTTTCAACGGCTAGTTTTTTCTGAAATGACCGTTAGAGAGGTTTTTGGGGCAGTTTTTTTTGCCCTCTATATAAACCTTGGTCTGTAAATTAGTTACTAACTTTTGCCTGCATGAATTACAAGCAATTTATGTGTGATTTTATGTGGAAAATACACTCCCCTAGTTATTTTGTAGTTCATTGTGAGGTTGAATAATAAGTGAGTTCTTCATTGTATGCGAGTGAATATTCAATTGGAGTATAAAGAGGGTTGATTAGAGTGTAGTTGTAAAACTCTTTGTCTCAACTAGAGTAAGTGTAGTATGAGCGAATGGTGAATTGTTCATACACAAGTTGATTCGCTTCACTAATATTTTCTTAGTGGATTAACTCCAAATCACTCACTCACTCACTTTCTCTCTCTCCATTATGTAAACACCAAATTTTGACACACCATTTATTTTCAAACACTGGGGGACATGTTTACACTTTTTATGACAAATTTTAAATTTTTAATAATCTCAGGGGGCAAAATAGTAATTTTATCTGTACATATTTTTCTATCAATTTTTGGGGGTTTTAAATTCATATGAATTTGTTAATTTCTTATGATTTTTCTAGATTTAATTGGTATTCTTTATATTTGTACCAACTAAGGGCAAAATCGTCATTTTACAAATTAAATTTATTTTTTCCGATTTTAAGTCAAAAATGCATTTTCTAGTGTTTTAAGCTTATTTGTAATTTTTGATAATTTTTTGAGGGCGACAACTATTTTTCTGTGAATTTTCATTGCCCAAGGGCAAAATCGTCATTTTACAAATTAAATTTATTTTTCACCAATTTTGAGTAAAAAATGCATTTTCTAGTATTTTAAACTTATTTGTAATTTTTGATAATTTTTTGAGGACAATAATTATTTTTCTGTGAATTTTTATTGTCCGAGGGCAAAATCGTTATTTATAATTTAAATTTATTTTTCACCAATTTTAAGTCAAAGATGCATTTTCCAATGTTTTAAGCTTATTTTTAATTTTTGGTAATTTTTTTTAGGTCAGTAGCTATTTTTCTGCAAATTTTCATTGCCTAAGGGCAAAATCGTCATTTTACAAATTAAATTTATTTTTCACAAATTTTGAGTCAAAAATGCATTTTTTAGTGTTTTAAGCTTATTTGTAATTTTTGATAATTTTTTAGGTCAATAGCTATTTTTCTGTGAATTTTCGTCATTCAAGGGCAAAATTGTCATTTCACATTCCAAACTCATTTTTTATCAATTTTTTGGTCCCAAATTCGTTTTTAGGTTTTAAGCATGTTTCTAAGTTTTTTCGGGGTGAATAAGTGTTAATGAATTTATTATTTACATTTTTCTTGATTTTTTTTTATTATTGTAAGAGAGAATAGATTTTTTTTTAGGATAAAGTTGTAATTTTTGTAGTCAATGACATTTTGGTCTTTTAATCATTTCTTAGAGGTTAAGACTTGTGCAGTATAAATACCCCACTTGGGAATGTTAAAAAAAAAAAAAGGAAAACCCTAAAAACACAACACTTTTACTCATTTTTAGATAAAAAATCACACATCAAAAGCACCTAAAAAAAACACACATACTCTGCCGTTTTCCTTCAAGGGTCTAAGTTCCTGTTCATCATCAGGCTTGCTGTTCATCTGGAATTAAAGGAGATAGTCACTGTTCTTATGGTCATCAAGCAAGTTTGAAAGCTATTGTTCAATCACCAAGCCAGTAAGATTTAAAGGTAATTGTTTCATTTTAGTCCTGATTTTGGGATTTCTTTTAATCTGATTAATGGAAGGTTTGATTTCTCTTTTTGCTTGCTTGATTATGGGTTTTTGTTCTTTCCATTTCTGGGTTTGATTTCTGGGTTTTTGTTCTTGTCATTTCTGGGTTTGATTTCTGGTTTCTTTATTCCTCTCTCCACCGTTCACATTCATCAGTCTCTCCCCAAATCATCCAATTACCTCTGCAACCATACCACCACTGCCTCACCACTCAACCCCATTTCCCACCGCCTGCTACAACCTCGCTGCCATCCTTAATTCATCATCACCAGCCATTGCAATCATCACCCCCAGTTACCAGAACAGCCGGCCACAACAAACAACACTACTACCCTCGTCCCTGCAACCAATTCACCAACACCTCCTCCATCAAGCCACCAGCATAGTCCCAAAACAATTCCAAGCCCCTGCAAACAAACATCAATCACCACACGACTTGTAGCAAACAACCAAAATCACAAAGCCAAAGCACAATCCTATAACCAGACCCCATCTGCTACCATCACCAATTCCATCTGAAATTAGCAAAAACCGATCCCATATCTCAACCTTAAACCCTTGGCAGCAAATCCAATCAATCACCACAAGCCCAAGACCAACCACCAGTGCCATCACAGCTCCACCACTACCTTCCCTGTCTCACTCGAAGCCACAACAGCTACTGTACCATCCCTATCGAGCCCACAATCCAACTGCCAATTCGCAACTCTCCCCAATTACCCTCACAACCAAGCCATTCTCCACCCCAAATTCCCACAATTCAACCCTTTCACAGCCCAATTCAACTGCATGGACATCATGACCATCGCACCACCTCTCGGTCCCCTCCTCGCAGACACACCATCATCTTCCCCCTCACCAATACTCTCAGAGACCGTCATAAAAACCCACAATCAACAACATCAAACCACAAGTACACACCAATAACCTCCTCCCCTGTCTTCACCTTCACCACCAGTAACCTCCACCTCCAAATTGAAACCCACTAGCTTCCTCAACAATCACCAATTCATCGATTCTCCACTACCGATGCCCAAATTCACACACATTCTACATCACATACACATACATGCACACAGAAACACACATTCAACGCACACATAATCAACAATAAACCACCAATTTCATCGAATTGAACAATCACACAAACACGACACACGCACACAACAATGTTACAGCAACCAGATCCCACAAGCACCTAATCCTAACCGGTCTCTACACCACCACCAGCAGTATAAGAAAGCACTCAAACAGAGCCACTACTTGAAATTCCCATCGCAATTATCACCTCCTCTTCTAATCGGCACCCCACCATATCTCCCACCTCCCTTGTTTCGGAAGGGGTACCAATTGAAGAAAACAAACTGATTTGGAGAGAAAAAACAGAAAAACAAAAGGAAGAGAATCAAACGGGAAAAGAGAAAATTTAAAGAGAAAAGAAAAAAAAGAGAGAGAGATACAGGGAGAAGAACGGAGCTGCAGAAAAAGGGGAACAAAGAAGGAAAAACAGAGAAAAGAGGGGAACAAAGAAGGAAAACAGAGAAGAGAGGGAGGACAGACGGAGAGAGGGAAGGAATAGAGAGTTGGAAGAATGGCGAGGGAAACAAAAAAAAAAAAAAAAAAAAAGCGAGAGAGAAGAAAATCAGAGAGGATGAGAACCAGAACAAGAGAGTAGAACAAGAGAAATAGAGAGCACGGAAGGGGAGAGACAGGGAGAGTGAACAGTGGGAGATCTGGAGAGGGAATAGAAGAAAGAGGGAAGAATAAGAAAAAGGGCATAGAAAAAAGAAAAAAAAATGGAAGAATAAAAAAGGTGGAATTGGAGAACCTAAAAAACCGAATCAGGAAACTTGCTTGTTTGTTTTGGTTTTTATTTTAATTGTAGTTGTTTTCTTGTTTTAGTTTATCCCTTTTCATTTTTTACTTAACTCCCCTTCTTTAGTCTGGTTGAATTCAGCTACTATTTTTTTTATTATTTTAAATTTACTTAATTAAGCAATTTAGTCATTAGTTTTAGTTTAATCTAATTTAAATTTTGTCAGTCAGTTTTATTACAAAGTATATTTATGTTTTAGCCTTCTAGGATTGGTTTTTGTCACTATGTCATGAGACATTGTTAATTTCTGCAATGCAGTCCTAATATTTATTTTAGATTGACTCCTTTAAGTTTATTATCTTTCAATTAAGTCCTTGTTTAGTTGCAATTTCACTTCCCTACCCACTGAAATTTATTGCTTTGCCTCTCCAAACTTGCTTTAATTTGCATCACACCCCTAGAGTTGTGTAGATTTTTAATTTTTGTCCCAAATAGTTTAAATTTATTATTTGGCCCCAATTTACTCTACCTTTCATTTTCCCCCCTCTAACTTGCTATAATTTATGTTCTTCTAATGTATTAGTATTTCATATTTTACTCTTTATTTTATTAAATAGTTGTTCCTTTAACTTGTGTGTTCGTTTTTAAGCTTTTGTACCGGGTCATCAAAAAGGTATTTTCGTTACCTTTTAATTCCTCTTTATGTGCTCCAATGTGATTTTATGCATTATTTTTATTATCATTTGTTTATTTTTTATTTTTACATATTTTTTGCGTATTTACGTATTTAATTTATTTTATTTAATTTTGAATTATTATTATTATTTTTTTAGAAAAATATAATATTTTGTACTTAGCTAGTCAATGTAATAGTTCGATTATTTTTCTCATATTTTTAGCAAAAATTTGCGTAATTAGATAGAGGATGTAATAGATAGGGCATTTTAAATTTCCCCCTTAAATTGTAAATCAAGCCCCCCCGGTGTAATAGTTAGGATTTATTTGCTTTTGCGTGCTTATGTGTTTTTACCGCTTTCCTTAGGATTTTTGCATCTAGAATATTATGCTTATGTGTTATGTGCTCCTATGTGATCTTATATGTTTTTATATGTTTAAATTGCTTTTAATTCATGCTTTAATGTTTAAATTCATGATTTATGGTATTCCGTCACCACACTAGTCCAACGCTAGTTGTGGCTTTATCGCTTTCCCGCTAGTCCAACGCTAGTGGATTTTTAGAACAGGCTAGCCCAACACTAGACCCTTAGGACATTTTAGTGTTAGGTGCATTCGTGTGCATTTTACATTTCACACACTTTAGTTTTCTTTCCTGCATGATTTTTTATTATTATTACTATTATTTATTTACTTATTTTAACGCATCTTTAAATGCATGACATTTAGGTTGCGTCTCACTTAGAAATTAAGACATTTGCGTGATTCGACTAAAAATAGTCGCCTACCCACGTGGGAAGCTATGGCGTACATGCCATTCCCCCCTCCGTGAGTAGAAACATCTAGTCACGAGTTATTAGTCCCCCGTACCCGTCATGTTGCATTCCCACTTTCTTCGGCCATTTATTATCTATATTATTATTTTCTTTTCTTTTTGCATTTCATTTTTGCATTCACACTCATGACTCCCTCGAGGTCTCGACTCGGGCTTCGCAATTAGTGCAATAATTCCGACCAAGCCTCGACGGAACATTTCAGACCTCCCGATACCCACATTTAGACTTAGGATTTGCATTCATATAGATACATCCAAACGCGATAGAATCTAGGATTAATGTAGGAAAATTTGATTAAATCTCGCAACTAGCCTCGGCTAGGTTGAAAGGGTGCCTTAGGCACAAGCCTTTGCCTTCCTTTTCTTCAAACGTGACTCCCGGACCTTTTTCTCTCGTTTTTCGTAGACCGGAGTCGAAAAAGGGTTTTTAAATATTTTTCTAAAATTTTATTTTTTATTTTTGTTAAACGACTTTTCGGGTGACTTGGTATACCCTAACTCAGTACCAAGTGGCAACTCCATTTTCTTTTAAAATAAAACTCTTTTTCAAAATTATTTGGCCAAACCTGTCGCACTTTTAGTCCCGGCCTTGTTTTCTTTTAAAATGCCATTTTTCTTAATATACACTTTTCTACTAGAATTTGATTTTTCTCACACACGCACGGTTTTCCAAAGACCTTTATATTTGAAAGGGTTATCAGACCGGACCGTCCTTTCCAAGACGTGACAGTCAACGACCCCACCAGTAGTACACCCTTTTACTTTATGATTTTTAGGACGCGACACATTATATTTGTTTGTATAATTTACTTGCTTTATCCTTATTTTGATATTCTTGCTAAGTGAGAAATCACTTAGGCAATTTGATTAGTACAAATTGGGTGAAATTTTCTCATAATTGCCTCATAATTTGATCAACCTAATTCTCCCTTCTCCCTCCCTCTTAGATTGCCTTTGGGACTTATAATTGGTATCAGAGTTTGGTCTCTTATAGTTTAAGCTTAACCGACTTAGAAGTAAAGATGGTAACCAATAATGCCTTGCTTCTAAAAAGACAATCTATCAGTAGGCCTCCTATATTTAGTGGTAAATTTTGTAGTTGAAGGGATAAAATGAAAATACGTTTGCAATCTTTAGATATTGAGTTATGGTATATTGTAAATAAAGGACCTTCTGAGGCCATCATACTTGACGAAGTATTAGGAGAAATTAGACAAAAAACTAGGAATAAATTAAGTGCTCAACAAAGGATAAATCTTACATTAAAAGCCAAGGCAATGGATGTATTATATCATGTTTAGATACAAATGAATTTACAAGAATAAATGGATATAAATCGACTAAAGAAATATAGGATAAATTGAGAAAAATACATGAAGATAGTAATTAAATATAAAAACAAAAGAAATACTTGTTATAAAATATGAATCATTCAAGATGGAACCATATTAGGGAATAGACCAGATATACAGTTGACATTATCAAGGACATAGAAACACTTGGTAAAAAATACTTCTTAGATGAGAGGAATGGAAAAATATTGATTGCTTTATCAAAGGAATGGGAACTAAGGCCACAGCCATAGAAGAAGCAAAAAATTTCAATTCTTTGATTCATTTATATGTTCACCAACTTCTTATGAGTTGAAGCTCAAATCAAAAGTGCCAGATGAAGAGGAAGTAAGAGTCAAAAGAAGTGTTGTACTTAAAGCTTCTAAAGAGGAAGAAGACCTCTTTTCACTTAATTGGAGGGTTAAATATACTCCTTCATTGGTTGTGGACATTCATCGATTTCATGTTCCACATTTGGTGTGTGCTCCTCCTCATTGACTTCTTGAGTTTGCGTTTCCTTTGGAGCAAGAATGCATGATTCAATTTTGTTTATAAACTTCTTCATGCCCTCTTCCATGGTAGATTCACATTGATCCTTTACCTCTTCCCACATGGAATCAAAACGATATCTCCTAGACGATTTGGATATACTCTTTTTGTCACTCGACTTCTTCACATCCCAACTATCACTTTTTGCATTGATGCCTCTTTGGAGTTCACAAATAAATTGCTTAAGATCTTCGGTATTCATCTTCAATAGCCTACAAAAATAGACAAATTCTTTCCAATGGCTTTTATGAAGATTTCTCTTTTCCCCTTTTTCCACTCAAGAATTTTCACCTCTTAAAACCCTTTTTTTCCCTTTTTTTACTTTTTTTTAAACAAATAAAAAAACCAGATTAACTCCAAACACCAAACACAAAACAAGCACAAAACACAATTTAACTATGAATAGAAACACAAATGAACAATGTCAGTGAACAATAACAGTGAATAGTTTTTTTTTTTTTTTTTGAACAATAAACAACAAGAACAAAATTTTGGTTCAAGAAAAATTAGATCTTGAACCAAGGAAAAAATAAAAAACAACTCAGACAAAGCTAAAGAGATATATCCAAACAAATTGTAAAACGAAAAGATATACCTAAGTGGGTTAAACACAAAAAACCAGATTTTCAAGATCCAATAGCTCTGATACCATTTCATACGATCGAGATTATCCCTTTTCGCATGTCATATGAATATCTCCTCAAAGGCCTGCCCTGAAGATCAGGTGACAATCTAATCCAAAACCTCCCGTAGAATTGGACTAAATTATCATAAATACGAACATCCTGTTGATTTACTTGACTCCAATCCAACCTATGGAATGAAACCAATCTACTTTAACAAGGAAGAAACCTAAATCTTAATCAAACCTGTTGATTAGAACTTCAGGTATGAGGATTCTCAAGAATCGCTCTTGAAAAAGTGTACAATAGTTCTCATCACTAAGAACTACTAAGACTCTCATGGAGAGAAAACAATCAACTTTATTGATTTATCATAAAACTCAACACAATTTTAATAAAACCCTTCAATAACTAGCCTTATATATATAGGCATAAAAGTCCTAAAAAACATATATGGAAAGTTGGCAACTTATTACAACTCAAGAATTAAATTAAAAACTTGAAAAATAGAAAAATCATAAAAATCTAGTTGTATCCGTGCTTGGTATCGTGCGCGGTTAACGGTGCGGTTGTCATTAGAAAACAAACTCTTGGCACACACATTCTATCAGTATCCAAAACTCTATCAATGCGCGAATTGTACTCACAGGTAGGTGATCCGTGGGTGGAACTCCGCGAGCTGTGGGCGCTGGTAGCCCCAGCTTGGCCGTGGCTGGCTTCTGCTTCTATCCGTTGAAGATCCGGCCTCGCACTTTTGATCTTAAACGCAACCACCAACCTTTTTCCCTTGAGCGGATGTTAAATGGTGAACTTCCAATCCAGGAATACCATGTTAAGAGCACTTTGAGACCTCGAAATTACATGAGTTTACAATATTCTTTGGTGAAGTATCTATGACTAAAACGGGCGTTACTACGCAGGAATCTAACACTTCTTGTGCAAACTACCAAAAAGCAGTCAGTGCGGATGTTGATTGGACCATAATGTGTCCTTCATGCAAAGAATATACCCAAGCTAAAGTCAGTGTCGCGTTGTCGTTATGTTGACCGATCCAATAGGAAGCCTTGATTGCGTTATCTTTGATGATGATGTTGAAAAATTGATTCCCTTTACTACTGCCAAACTGAAAGAATCAGATGAAACTGCAAGTTTGTAAATTAAATTCTAAATTTTCAAACTAGATTCATTTTCTGCAGAAATAGTTAATTCTAATATATGGCTCCTTATATTTGCAGGGTACAAATGTTGAACTTCAGCAAGCAGATTCCATCAAAAAAACAGACCATAGCTTGCTTCCTCAAAAGCTATGACTTGGAATTCCGTGACCAGATACAAAGAAGACACATCATTCTTAAGTCATACGCTCTTGATGAATTCCTACATGCACCACCACCAACCATGCATGCAGAGGCATCTGCTATTGCTAAGCTTATTACAGTCACTCCTGTCAACAGTAAAAAATTTGCAGCCATGGATGACATGTTCACTCCAATGACAAAACTAATACTTGAAGAAATTGCTAAACAAATCACTACTGCAGATAAAGGGGCATCAACATCAGCTGGAGTCAAGAGTTTTCTTTCATTTGAGGAAGAACCTTCTAAAAATGCAACTTCAATTATTGAATCCAATGCTCCTCCAACCAGAGCAGCTTGTGTAGGCCACTCACTTCAGTTTCCTTCTCAAACTTCGGCA
This sequence comes from Mitragyna speciosa, assembly GCA_024721245.1. Lineage (NCBI taxonomy): Eukaryota > Viridiplantae > Streptophyta > Magnoliopsida > Gentianales > Rubiaceae > Mitragyna > Mitragyna speciosa. The sequence continues at coordinate 9,291,238 of CM045560.1, forward strand.
CCATCTAGAAAAGACATTCAAAAAAGCCCCCTCAAAAAGAGCTAAGGACAGCTCACATATCCACTGCAATCATCCAATGTTGAATGTTGCTTTTGTTTTGTTGACAATTTGACTTCAAACTCGATTTTGCTAACATATTATGGCTCATTAAGTTATAATTTAAAGAGTCATAATATGTTTGTTTTGTTTTTGCTGGCAAACCGCTATAAAGCAAACTGATGAAAGCCAACTTCTGAGTCATGATGTGTATTCTGACTTATTCCTTAACTACAAATTCTACTCATCGAAAAAGACAATTAAACCGCATTTCTGTTTTTTGCATATTTGGTATCTTATTTCAGATTTTCAGGTTCAACATGCAAGCTCTTGCTTTTACATGCATTATATGTGCAATACAGTAGCAAATATAAATGTTGTTCTTTAACTTACTCTGTTCCAGTTGCAATAATTTTTCAAAGCAGGACCATAGAACTGCTATATTTCTCTGAACCATAGAACTGCTGGACAACAGACTTTATTGCCTGGGCACAGCCAGGACCGCCTAGTAGTATTTATAAAAGACAAATGGAATCAAAGAGTAGTTTCGAGATTCGATTTCTTGTCTCAGCATTTTGCTGGCCATGCCCATCTCCGTGCTCGTACATGCACTGTGCCATCCTTGCAAGGTCCATTGCAATTCCAATGAATGCGGAAGAAAATGGTGAGCTTGCGAGGCAATGTTTATTCATTTGTTTCCATGTCTCACTTATCAAAAACTTCATGTGTTCACGTGCATTTTCTTCAGAAGAGCCTGTTTGTTTTATGTAACATTGTATTGACTTTGGTACATCCCCTCTTTGCGACTCATCCTGCTCAAATAATCAGGGAATGAAATAAAATCTTGTTTCAATTGTCTCAAAATGATTTAATTTTCCTTGTATAAAAGCTGAATTTAGAACTTTCGAAGCCTAGGATTTAATGTCAAAATCAATTAAGTTATTTTGTTTGAAGTACTTAACCCACATCCAACTTTGAACAAATCAACTCACACACATGCGCTGTTCGCCTCTCTAAGTAAACTGACTTGGACATGTTCTTTTAACGCCAATGGACACTCCACTTTGAGCCATGTTTACAAATTCATTCTATTTCTCAATTTTCAACTAATTCCTTAATTTCATATGCATCATAATCAACTTACCAACTGTTTTCATTATCTGTTTGCTTTTTCTTTTACTCATTTCTTGTTATTTCCAAATTTCTCTTTAAATTTCATATCAATCATGTTTCGTGTGTGTGTGTGTGTGTGCGTGTAGCCTACTCTAAATAACATTTGGTAGAATTTAGAACATACCCGGGAAGTACCCAAGTCGTTTGCCAAGCGAATAATAGTGGTTGAACAGCGAGCAATATTCTGAAACTGATGTGTTTCTAGGTATTCCAGGTTCTCCTCTTTAATCGGATTATGAACGATAAAATAAGCATGTACTAGCACTTGTAAAATCCCTATTGAAATCCAAGCATTGGCCATGTATTCTTCTAGTGTTGGTACATATCCATAGAAATACCATTTTGCCTCTTTCAAATATGATTTGCATAAATCTGCCCACTAAAACATTAAGAGGACTAGAGTAAGTTAAAATTAAAGAGAAAACATCCCAATACACACCCACACACTCCCCCCTAGTAAACTATTTTCACGAGATACAAATTTATGCTCCATAATCGTGAGATTGTTCCGAAAGATCTAATTATATATGTTGTATAAATTTAAATCTACTTGTCAGATTGTGTGAGTTTATAAAAAATCAATAGTATGACGTCGAGAAAAGGTTGATTTTCAAATGTATTAACTGATTTTCTCAGGTACGCAATGATGTGGACGCCTTGTTCTTTCATAACATCATAGGCCATTTGATTGATAGTGTTGTAAAGTGAAAGATAACATAGTTTCATGTAGTCTGGAAGTTGATCCATCCCCTGGATATCCCATCTGAAAAGTCAACATAACAATTGTAATATTTTTAGTCCAAAAAAGAAATAGCAGGGTGTCAACTGCATTTCTAAACTGTATCCAACCTTTGAACAGCATCAGTGAAGAGTTCCAGTTCATTCAATGTACCATAAACATCGTATATATCATCCACTATAGTTATAAGAGCTCCGATCTTTGTCACCATTCTTCTACAATACCCATGTTCAGGATCAGAAATTCCTCCAAGGGTCCAAACAAAATTTTCTACCAGCCTGTCCCTAGCAAAATTCAGCTTTTCTGCTAGACATGTACTCTTCCACCAACTAAAGCAAATCCACAAGATAATTAGATATAATTATTATGTCTAAAAAGTCTTCCTTATAGCAAGTTATTACAGGATATATATGCATACAAGACAGGGTGTAAAACCATATTATAAATCCTTTTGTGGCTTATACATCAACATAAATGAATTTGATGAGTATATTTTATGAAATCCTTTTCTAAAAGTAAAATGGAGCTCAGAGAATGTAGTAATTGATTTATTCTTTTTGCAAATCGATTAAAATGAAGAGATAATTTGGTAATCGACCCTTAACATAAAATTTAGGTTATTAATCAAATAACTATTCGAGACATTGAAAAGTAAAATCGGCATTGAACAAAAAATGGTTCATGCAACCTCATACAATTATCGTTAGAAGATGCATGTCATAACATAACATAGATGTTCTTTTGGCAAGATTATATCATAACATGTAATATTGCACTGTCGCCCTCTTTCCGAATGTAGTAGAAAACGGCTGTGCATGAAATAGTATCGATTGAACACTTGCCTCGACACATTTTTGAGATCATTTTGGTATGTTGCTTGAACAATGTTGAAGTTTAATTTTGCAAGCTCAAGCAGAACAGGATTCATGTCTGGTCTTTTCTCATATTCTTCTATGAACCACCTGGCCTCCAAAGGTGCCACCCTCCAATGTAGCGGAAGCTTCAGGGCATGTCGCACGAGGGCTACAAGTTCTTGATCCATTCGTTTCTGATCAGCTAAGAGCTTCTTAAGATATTTGGCCGTAAATTCTCTTGCCAACTCCAAGTTGCTTTCATTTCCAGTCAGAAGGTAAGAAGCTTCATACAAGTTCATCATTCCCTTTGCATCGTCGCTGAGACTAGATTTTAAATCTCCTCTGTCGTCCTTGAAACCATCAAAAATCTCTGCCAACAATCAACATAAATATGGCAGCATAACGGTTCTGACATAAATACGAAGAGTATGGGATGCTAAAATGGACTTTCCATTCAAACCAAGGTACGAGGAAAAGAAAATTCTTGTTTTCTTTTCTTTTCTTTTCTTCTGGATGAAAAATGGAAAAGAAAACGATTTTAATTTTATCCTTTGTAAGTTTGACATTTTCTAAATATTACCTTCTGAAAAGTAATTGTTGGTGTGATCAAAAGCTGATCTGACAGAAAAAGTTAACCTAGTTCCAGCTTAAGGTAAAAACACTTGGTCGAACTAGGAAAAATTTGCATAGCAGGCGTACCTTGAGAGACGTCAAAACCATACTGCCTCAGGAGCCTGAACTCAAGAGCTGTTTCATATAAGCCCTTCTGGTTCGGCATATTAATCATGTGATTTTGGTGGTATATTCGATCTAAAACTGAGTGGATTTTGTCCTGAAAATGGTAAGATAAGCCCAGCCTTTGCAAGTTATCAATTAACTCCAATTGACTTAGCGACTCCGTTTCTTGATCCAGCATCATCTTCACTTGCTCCTTTAGCACATTAGACCGATTTATGTACCTCTCTTCCTGCACAATGCATAGATGTTTTATCTTAACCGAGCGAACCAAACATTAATTAAAGTTGAAGTTTATTCTTTTTACCCCAAGAAAAGAAAAGACAACGCAAAAGATGAAAACAATAATTACTGAATATTCGTTTCTTAGTGACTGAACATCGTTGAAATCCCAATTCGGAGGCTGGTAATTTGCTGATCGTCTAGGTGGTAAATTATCATCAACTTTGGCGCTTCCATCAGTGTTTTTAGCGCAACTAAGGGCACGAGAGCCTGCAGCTGCAGAAACCAACATTTGATTATACTCTCAAAATTTAGAGATAGAAGTGAAAAAATAATTCGGCGCTAAGATGTATCACGACACGAACTCTCTTAAGTTTTGTTTTTAATTCCCACTAGTTTTCCTATGTGAAAAATGAAATATTTAAACTGAACTAATGTTCCTAGGCTGCTACCATTAAGTGAAGAATCTTACACAACCGATAGCATTTATAGGGAAACGAGAACGACTGATCATTAAACGTACAAGGTTGTGATTGGCAAGAAAATGATCTTTATTTAGGTTGTTGGATTTAAAATATTTTTCTTAGGAAATTATGTTCTAAAAAAAATATTTTATATGAAAAAGTCATTTATCTAACAATTTTTCAGTGTTTGAATAACAATGTAAAAATTTTTTGAAATAGGACTTTTTTTATTTTTAATATTGTTAATATGAGTTAAAAAACTAATAACAATTCAATTTATACTTTTAACAAGCAATTAGGGTCAAGTAGAGCTCGTTTTGTTTAAAATTAATATATAATATAATATAACAGTAAAGCATGTGTAACTATAGATTTAATATTCTAGGACCCAAAATGAAGAGAACACGAGTGAATAATAATAAAAATCAAAAATTGATTTGGCAAATGAAGTTAAAAAAAATAGGTGTTTAAGTTTAATGTCACACTTAAATTCTCTAGAAAATAACTTATACTAATTAAGTCTGTAAGTTTTTTCAGCCAAATTGAGAAAATTTGAAAAATATTTTCCACAGAAAGATATTTTTGGTGTTTGACACTAAAAAAATTCTGAAAATATTTTTCAACTAAACAACTTCAATCTAGCCTAATAGATTATAATTTCAAGCTATAAACTGAACGTCTTAAAACATTATTAAGAATTTGTATGTACAAAATTGTGTTGTGGTATACAACTTGTAAGTTGTTTTGATCGTCTGTCATAATATTCATATTGATATTAATTTGCACTCTAAAACCCATTTACAAAGCCGAATTCGGGATATGATTCAATTTGAGGTCATTAAGATTTGGGACTAAACCGATCGACAAGCCTACTGTTTAGACCAATTTGCAAGGAGAATTTTGTGGTATCCTAGTCGAACTAAATCCATAGTCCACACATATTTAAATGGCTGATGAAATTGTCAAAGCATTTATTTTCTTACAAGAGCAAATTTACTCTCGAACTCCAAAATACCCTCATATTATTATGGTTCTTTTGGAAAACCCTTTTTTGACTTTCTTTCTTCTCCCGTTAGCTCCTTCGCTCCTGGCCAAATTATGCCACTTTTAGCAAGAGAAAAGATTTCACCTTTTCCATTTCCTTTTCTTTATTTTTATTTATTTTCTTTCAATTTTATACCAACTTCATCAATCCAATCCACAAAAAATCTTCACTAATATTGACAAGATATTGTGCATAACCATCAACAAAAAATTTCAACTGCTAATGGTCATTGCATTTTTAACCATAGGAAACAATTGCAGTTTCAATTTTTTTTAAAAATAAAACTTCCTCATTGAGCACTGAGTCAGCTTTAACATTCTAAGATTGAAATTGAACAAAAATTACTAACAATTTTAAAATGTAAACGCACTTCAAGAAATTTCGCTTTGAAATAGATACAAAGTTTGTTGAATAAAAAATTGCCTCCAAGTCTTGTTCTTCTGGCTGAGATTACTACGTCTCCAATTTTAAAAAAGCCATATTCCGTCTCCAATTGCTAAATTCCAATTGCAATAGTGCGTTTTCTGTAAATTGACGGGAATATATTTTTGTTTTCGCGGTTCTTTTAATTTAGCTTTGAATTGATTTTATCCTTTAGTTTTTATTTTTCAAATAATAGTTTGACAGCCTTCACAGATTATCGCTATAAGCAACATAAATCCTAAATCTGATGCAAAACTAACTGATTAAAACAAAGGAATTCAAGTGACCCAAGTCCAAGCATAGATAAATTTGATTTATATACATCAAATTCTTCATCATGAGACATGGGATTCTAGGTTAAAAATGTTTCTATTAAACCCTGTAAATCTGAAATACAAATTGTTTATATGTTTTTTTGCAAATTCAATAAAAAAAAACTTTTTACAATTTTGTTTTTTTTTCAAAATTAAAAAGAAAAAACCAATTTATCTATGTACAAGTCAAAACACACATGAATTTGATGGGTTAGAGGAGAAAGAGTAATCGAGAGAGTTTGGGAAGTTTAAAGTGCAGAGAGCAGGAAACGGAGATGTCACTTACTTAAGTGGTGTAATTTGAATGCAATACTACAAAATTTAATAAAGAACCCATAGCCACTTTTATCCCATGAAGTTCTGCCAGAGTATATACCTTTTTAAGCCTTGGTCAGTTGAAGTTTAGGAATATTTTACAGCGGCACAAATAATTAAATGTTTTCATAAAATAGTGAGTTGTTAACTAATGATCTTATCAAAAATTTTAAAGATTTCATTACTTCGCAACACCACGCCACTCTTCTACAGTTTAAGCAGTTGCTGATGTGTCTTCTTATTCCAGTAATATTATGCAGCACGGCCTAGGGGTGCTCACAAATCTCATTTGAGATGAGTTAACGCCTCTAATTTAATAGGCAAAAATGAACAACTGAGATTGAGTCATGTTGGTTAAATTTGAAGTAACAAATGGCATCATTTTAAAGTAAAAAATAATTACAAATTTTAATGTCCAGTTTCATATCTTTACTGGCTAATTACATTACCTTCAATTTATCCGAATTGGCACGGAGGTCCCTGCCCAGCACGGCACAGGAAAAGTATACAATACACCACGTGCATTGCCACGTGGTGTACTAAAACCAATAATTTATCGCCATGTGGCAATGGTGGGTCATACCTTGTATTATTTGACGATGTGTGATTGGTTCCAGTGCACCTCGTGGCACGCCGCGTGGCGCGCGTGGTGCACGCAATACTCACTCGCACGGCACATGGTTATCAACTATTGGCCCCGTGCCCAGCACGGCACGTGTATCATACATTGAGGCTAATAAATGTTTGCAAACAAAGACCACGCGAGTCGTGCGACATATGAAATGATTCTTGAGCAATAAGCTTCGCTTGTTTTACATCAGTGATGCTATAAGGGACCATTGTGCCTACAAGAATGACAGCATCTTCCAGAAGTTTAGTCAGTCCAGTCCTGTAACACATCATATCATTTGTCCCTATAGTACGAGTGATAATTTTTCGAAAAACAAAGACAATCAAGTCAAACCTAAAAACGGAATTATAATCAAGCTAAACTTTCATGCCTGTTTAATCAGCGATACTATAAGATATTGTTAATATTCCTTGATTAGAGGGATTTCGCATTTTGATTAATCTTAATAAAAATATTTAATTTATCTTAGTTATAGTGGAACTAGTGTATATTCAATTTTTCCTACTATATATATATATATATATGTACATATATATGTATATGTATATATATGTATGTATCTATATATGTGTGTTTATGTACATATATATACATATACATACATATACATATACATATATATGTACATATATATATATATATATATACATACACACACACATATATATAGACACACACACACATCTATTTACTGCCCCTGCCTCTATATATCAAGCAACTAATACAACTCAAAGTGTAAACAAATTTGGAGGTTGATATACTCGAAGTAATTGAATTCTTATTCCCTAATCTTAATTTTCTTTTTAATTTTCCCAAATTCCTTTTTAATAAAACCCTAGAGTTTTAACATTTGGTAGCAAAGCGATTCTCTTGGGAATCAACTTTTGCTATTTTTTGGCTACCGCCACATGAAAAAATTTATCCCTTAACCCAAAACCAAAACAGGAATTAAAGATTTACATTCCCACACAATGCCTTTTGATAATGTTGCAAAATCTCAATTTGAAGTGTTTGGGGCAAAGATAGAGAACACGTGGCAGGAAGCTTTCAAAGAATTCCAAAGGAGTTTGCTTGAAACTATTAGCAAAAGTCAACATGATGGAATTTTTATTTCTACTAGTAGACAATTGCAGTAGTCTCTAGTTACAGGAAGAAATTACCGAGAGCGTGATATACTGTTTACTTAAAACATTATTAAGAATTTATATGTAAAAACTTATGTTGTGGTGTACAACTTGTAAATTGTTTTGATTGTCTGTCATAAAATTCATGTGGATATTAATTTGGACTCTAAATCCCATTTATAAAGCCAAATTCAGGATGTGAATCAGTTTGAGGATATCATTTAGATTTTGTACTAAACCAATCTACAAGCCTACAGTTTAGACCAATTGGCAAGGAAAGTCTTGTCCTATCCTACTCGAACTAAATTAATAGTCCACATATATTTACATGAAGCTTTGCTCATTTGTTTGTTAGGAGTGCTGTCCAACTTTTATTTGTTCCTTTAAATGATTGCAAAGTTAGCTTTCATCGGGTTGGGTTTTTTGTTACATTTTTTGGTATTACATCACTTAAGTGAGTGACAAGTTTACTTTCACAAACTATATCTCCAAAGACTGGAATACGTGTCAATTACTTAAGTAGCGTAATATGAATGTAACACTATAAAATTTAACACATAGCTCCCTTTATCACATGAAGTTCTGGCAGAGTACCTTTTTAAAACTTTGTCAGTTGAAGTTTAGGAATATTTTAGAATGGCACAAAATGAGTAAATGAACAACTGAGGTTGTGATGTTATCAACTGCTTTGTTTGCCATTTTTAAAAATTTTTAAGTTAAAATCAGAAACTAATAATTTTTAACTTTTCTAAAATTAATTTTTATAAAAATCATAAACTATTCAGAACAAGCCTATAAAATACTGAGTTGTTAACTAATGATCTTATCAATTTTTTAAAAATGTTCATTACTTTAACTTGGCAACCGCACGCCATTCTTCTGCAGTATAAGCAGTTGCTGATGTGACTTCTTATGTCCAATAATATTATGTAGCACATACTTATCATGTGTTGTGGCTGATAAATGTTTGCAAACAAAGACCACACAAGTCGTGCAATACATGAAATGATTCTTGAGCAAGAAGCTTCACTTGTTTTACATCAGTTATGCTATAAGGTACCCTCTGCCTACAAAAACAACAGCATCTTCCTAAAGTTTAGTCCGTTTGATGTGGTTTCTTCGGTCGAGTTAGGTAACACATCATGTTAGTTGTCCCTATGTTATGAGTGATAATTGTTCGCAAAACAGAGAGTACCAAGTCACGCCTAAAAATGAAATTACCGTCAAGCTACATTTTCATGCCTATTTAATCAACGATACTATAAGATATTGATAACATTCCTTGATCATAAGGATTTGACATTTTGATTAATCTTAAATAAAAATATTAATTTATCCTAACTATAGTGGAAGTAATGTGTGTGTGTATGTAGACACACACACATATACATACATATGTGTAATGCCCTTGTTTCTATATCTCAAGCAACTAAGATAATTCAACGTCTTTAACTAATTTGGAGGTTGATACACTCGAAGCAATTGAATTCTTATTTCCTAATCTTAATTTTCATTTTAATTTTTCCAAATTCCTTTTTAATAAAACCCATGATTTTTTTAACATTTGGTACCAAATCAATTCTCTTGGGAATCCACTTTTGCTATTTTTTTTGCTACCACCACATTAAAATATTTGTCCTTTAACCCAAAACCAAAAACAAAGCGTAGGAATTAAAGATTTACATTCTCACACAATGTCTATTGATATTTTGCAAAATCTCAATTTGAAGTGTTTGAGACAAAGATAGAGAGCAAGTGGCAGGAAGCTTTCAGAGAATTTCAAAGGAGTTTACTTGAAACTTTTAGCAAAAGTCAACATGATGGAATTTTTGTTTCTGCTAGTAGACAATTTTAGTAGTTTGACGTTCTTAAAAAAGTTATCCAGAGCGCGATAATGGCTGCACTCGTATGAAAGTGGTATTTCAAATGGGATGATAGATAACCTGTTGTTGGTTCTCTAGAGCAGAAAAAAATTTTCATTTTCACCCAACTTCATAACACTCTAAAGTAGAAATTGCTTCAATTTAAATGGATGAGGATGTTATTCAATGGTATGATTGGTTTTTAATCGATCACATAGTTCCTTCATGGGAACAATTTCAAAAAAGGCATCTTATTCGTTTTAAACCATTTGAATATGAGAATGTTGATAGAGAGCTCGCTAAAATTCGTCAAACCGAAGCTATTAACATACTTTAGACCATCAAAAGAAGATACAGTAGCTCAAGGAACTGAAAATGGGAAGTGGAAATGGCCCCAAGGAAGGAAAAAAACTGCTGAAATTATCACAATGATGCAAGCAACTCCAAGGGAATTGATACCTGTAAGTGGAACAAAGGATCATACACACTGGAAAGGGAGCAAGAAAGGTGAGTTTACAATAAAATCTGCCATGAAGATCTTCAGTGGAAATGAAAAGAAAGTTGAATGGCACAAACTAGTATGGGAAAGGCTTCATTCCCAAATTTTCATTCATTCTTTGGTTAGCATCTAAAAGAAGGCTAACTACAAAGGATAGAATGAAATCTTGAGGAATTTCACTTGACAATACCACCTGCGAATTCTGTAGGCAGGAAGAAGAAACCATTGAGCACTTATTTTTGGATTGCCCTTTAACTGCTGTAGTGTGGAAGAAAGTGTAGGAATTTTGTCTCATATACAGAGGCAAATATCCGTGGCGAATAGAGCTGAGCTAGATGAGTAAGAGCTGGAATACAGACTCTTTTGCAGACAGAATTCGAAGATTGATGTTGGCAGTGACTGTTTATCAAGTCTGGAGAGCCAGAAATCAAGCATTACATCAGAAGAAGACTAGTGATCCTACGGGAATAGTTGCATAAATAAGGGTTTTAGTCTATGAGGCTACATTACGGTGGAGAAGAGTACAACTTACCAAGCAAAACTGGGAGTTAATGGTTGAATGGGGACTGTCAAGCAAAATTTTCACAGACTAGAAGATGGAATTAAAAATGTAGTAGGACACAACGTGTAATCATGGTTCAAAGACTCGGTCCAGTTGGAGATGACTCGGCCGAGTCATCACCGGAACGGAGGCCTCCGGTCCGAGACCGCTCTGATCCTACTCAGAGACGGTAAACTCGCCGAGAACTCACCAAAACTCGACTGACTCGGATCGAGTTGCTTTCAAGTTGAGGAAAATTGGCCAAATCTCGACCGAGTCGTCCGAGTCAACTGGGCCAAACCAACAAAACAGCACAGATACACCTCTACCCTCAACCACCAGCACTCTATCCTCAACCACACCACCCTCAGTGACCGCCAAAAAACCACCACCACAACCAATCAACAACCGCCACCATAATCCACTTCTTCCTTCACCACCACTGCACCAAATCATAACCACCACTGCACAAACCAAATAACAACCACCACTGCACAAACCACCAAATCACACCGACTGTTTTTGCAGGGGGAGGCAGCAGGTGGAGAGAGGAAGTGGGTGGTGGGGTGAATCGGGATGGTGGAGGAGAAGAGAATGGAATAGAAGAGGAAGAGAAGAGAAGATGGAGAAGAAAAAGAGAAGAGAAGAGGAAGATACGGAGAAGGGAAGAGAAGAGAAGAGAGGAAGAGACGAGAGAAAGGGAAATAGCGTGAGAGGAAGAGAGGGGTAGGGGAATTGGAGAAAAGAAAAGAAAAAAAAAGAAAAAAATCAGGGTTTTAATTAGGAAAAGAAATATGAAATTAGATTAGATTAGGAAATAAGAAATTAAAAATTAAAAATTAATATTTTTTTTAAACCAAATTTGCAGAAGACTTTTAGTCATATAATATAGGCATGCTTAATCACAAAAATATCTTCTGATATTTTTATTTTTAATTCCCTCAAAAGGAAATTATAACGTGTGGGCATACCCTAAAAAAACTAAGTCTTCTTCCATTTAATTCTACAATTATTACTTTTAAAATTATGTTTTATGTTGTTTTGACTTTGCTTGTGATAGCATTGAGTTTAATGCTTAAAAATATATACCATGTTTTACATCAATAAAAAATAGTACATTTTAAAGATTTTATTTACTATTTTTTTGGTTATTTTTGTTTAGCATATTTTTTTATTTTTTGAATGATTATTTATAAATTTAAAAAAAAATTATTTTAAAATATACATCTCACTGAGACCATGACTGATATACCGAGTTTGATGTGGAACGATACGAGCCATGACCGTGACCGCGACTGCACCTTTGAACCATGGGTGTAAGTGATTAGCAAGTGTTGCTCTGTACAAACTCAAAGTTATCATCAATAAAATTTTCTCAATTTTGCATAAAAAAAAATTCGTCAAACCTCTATTGTCTTAGAGTATGATAGTAGATTTGAATGACTATCAAATTGAGCTAAAGATTGGTGGTAAAGGAAGTTTGTGGGAACATTCATCGAAAGTCTTAATACAAACATTCATTGTATAGTTAAAGCACGCCAACCTTGCACTATGGTTGCTCAATTTCTTTTGAAAGGTTGCACGAGGAAAAAATTAATGCAAAAATCAACAAGCCAATAAGAATGTTAACAATTAGTTTATCAACAAGTTGAGAACTTCAACTTTTCCTAATCAAAATCCTTATACTAGACAGGTTACCTAATAGAAACTTAAGGACTGATCAGCAAAGGGTTTTATATTGTCATTGTGATGAAAAATGGAGTTGGGATCATAGTTGCAAGAAACTTTTAATGACTGAATCAATTGAGGGTGAACAAGAAATTGAGGCTACCGACTCTTATCAGGAAGGTAAAAAAGATGATAAGGTAGAACCAATCACTCATGACCATAGGTCCAAAATCATCTAGTTACGATGATATACAAAAAAAGATGATTACACTAACAGTCTACTTGAACAATTCTTGTAGAACTAGTGTTAATCAATAACAATGATGATGTGAAATTGATTGAGCAAAAAAGAATCAAAGAATAGAAGAAATTGTAAGAAAAATAAAAATGTAGACACACAACCAAGGCAAGTAAGGCAAGTGAACATCCACATGGCTAGAAAATGCTAAAATGACTTGGTCAAAGAGCATACAGACATGACATGCACTTGGATGCGGACTCAAAATAGACGCACATGCAGATAAGCATGCGGACGTCCACATGGCTGGAAAGTGATAAATGATTTGAACAAAATACACGTGGACATGATGTGGATGCGGATGAGGATGCAAGATGCAGACACCATCCAGATAGCAATTTTACTTCCAATGGTTAGTTTTTTCTAGTTTTTCTAAAATGACCATGAGAGATATTTTTTGGGTAGTTTTTTGCCCTTTGTATAAGCCTTAATCTGAAAATTTGTTACTAACTTTAACCTACACTGATTATAAGCAATTTATGAGTGATTTTAATTGGAAAATACTCTCCTGTGGTTATTTTGTAGTTCACTATGAGGTTGAACAATAAGAGAGTTCTTTATTGTGTGTGAGTGAATATTCAAATGTAGCATAAAGAGGATTGATTAGAGTGTAGTAAAATTCTTTGGCTCAATTAGGGTGAGTTTAGTATCAGCGAAGAGTGAACTCTTCATATATAAGTTAGTTTGCTTCACCAACATTTGAAAAAAGCTCTAAGTGGATTAACTCCAAACCACTACTTTTAATCCCACTACTTAGTTTCTCAGCTACAGCGTGCCCACGCCTTATGAACAAAACTCTTCTGGAATTTGCCTTTTCTGCTCCAAATTGCACCAAATACACCAAAACACCTATAAATGACATAAAACATAAAACTAAGTAAAATCAACTCATAAAAAAAATAAAACACTAAAACATAATAGAAAAACACACAATTAACATTGAATAAATACGCCCTATCAGCAACAAAGGTAAAAAATATTGCGGTAGCTAATGGGTGCTGCTCATGCATTGTGGTTACATCATATGCTTGCTGTTTTATAAAATAAGCAAGATGGTTCTAAGAAAATTAATTGAGATAATAGTTGATGATTGAATTGTCTGAAAATTTAGTCTTCCATATGTGTTGTTTTGGTACAAGAAAATTGAAATTAATTATTGCAAGACTAAGAAACAATGGAAAGATGTTTTCACAAAGGTATTAAAGAGAAAGATGTTTTTAAAATTGAAAAACATATTGAGCATGTCTGAATTTGAGAAATTTGGTTTAGGACGACTATGTTGAAAACAAAACCAAACTTTAATTTAGCTAATTATTTTGTTGTTAGTGGGCCGTATTTGTCTTAGTCATTTATATATGGGTTCGAATCCTATTGAGAGGTTCACCAGAGATCAAAAATTGTTGAAGAAATAACAAGATCCTTCTTTTGTCTCATCCAGGCAATCAAAAAATAAAGAAATGGTTTATGCCAACATTCTCATTTTAGCTTCGTCAACTATTTTATTTTACCAATGTTAGCAAGATTAGTCAACATTTATATGTTTCAATGCAACAATAAGATGTTATTTGTAACAAGTAGTATTGTGGGTTGGTTAATTGGTCAGTGAAGCTTGGAAATAGAACAATTTTTTTTATCGTGTATCCTTGATTAATGCAACCTCAAATCTCTGTTTTCAAACTCGGACCGGGTATTGGTTCGGCTGAGATTAGGAATCAGGAGTTAATAAGTTTGACCGGGAGTCAACTTGGGGTCAAACCAAATGACGTCACATATATATGTAAACACACACACACACATTTTAATTTTTTTTCTTTTTTTTTCAATTGTTAGTCAATAGTGAAAAAAGCTCAACGAGTCCACAAAAATTATATATATATATATATATAGATATATATGTATGTATGTATGTATGTATGTATATAAACACACACACATTTATATATACACGATATGTAAATATAGGTGCATATATTATGTATATCTATTAATTTTTTTTCAATTTTAGTTATAAGTGAATGGTGAAAACTGGTCAAAGAGTCTAAGAAAATCATAACTAAAATAGCCTCAACAACTATCCTAATCTCCTGCGATTAACAACTAACAAAGAGTTAAATTGAGATAATTATCAATAAATGGGATGAATATAATAATTAGTAATAAATTAGGTTTAACTATTTTTTAGATCAACTTGGACCAGACACCTAGCTGGTCTCTGGTCTGATTGATTCGACTTGCCGGTTTGGTTCGAGTTTAAAACACACAACCTCAAATGCTATGTTTCAATTGTTGATTCTTGTATTTAGCGAAAGGTTTTCCAAATTAATCCTGTGGACACATATAATTCAGAAGAATATGTGAGTGATTCATACACAGAATTTCTTTATTTTGTTAACGATTCTACTAGTTGGTATGTTTCCATAAATAATTGAAATTCAATTTCTTGATCTATGTCTTTAATTTTTGGAAACTTTAGTGCAGTCAAATTATCATCAATACGAGTTAAGAGAATGCTCCTTTGGCCTTGGATATCCATACAAAGGACATGACACACATAAATACCTCTTCAACTTCTATTCAAATGGACTAAATATCTTTTATGAGGAGCTAGAGCAATATGCGAAAAAATTTTCTAGGAAATCCCCGGCAAAAAATACACAATATGTCTTTCTTTCTATCGAATCAATCATAACAACTGTCTATATTCCAAGTAATAATAGTATCTTGTACCTAACTAGTGGCTCACTTTTCCAAGAAATAGAGAAGAGAACTGAAATATAATATTTTTTTTGCTTGACCAACAATCAAGGGAAGCAAATACAATAGGCACGCTAGTCAATAAGATTGATCAAGTAGCAATCAGTGCAAAAATAGCCAATTGGAAAGCAAGAGTCATGCTTTTAATCCTCCAATTTACCACCAAATGACTTATACCATTTGATCCTTTTGTCAACAAAAAATTGTAACAAGAACATTTGATCTAATAAGTACCTTGTGTTAGAATTGAGAAATTTTATAGCTTGGATCTTGAGTATTCTCTTATATATATATATATATATGCATGTATATATATAGAGAGAGAGAGACACACACACACACACACACACAAACACAAAGTCTAAGACAATGTCCATGTAGATGCTAACTTGGACATGTTCACCTCCACTTTTCTTCTTCCAATTTTAATGGTCGTTTCATGGAAAAGTATTAAATGCACAGCATGCATTGCTACGTGATGCACTGGAACTAATAATTTATTACCATGTCATAATAGTTAATAACACCTTGCAATATTTGGTGATATGTAATTGGTTTTAGTGCCCCACATGGCATGCCACATGGTGGACTAAATAATTACTAGTCATTTCACAATATATTTAAGGGTGTAAACAAATCAAACTTCTTATAATTAACCATTCAACTCGAGCTTAATGTTGACGGAGCTCTAGCCCAATTTGAGCTCTAAGGTAATAAATTGGGTAACGTAGTATAAATTTAAAAATTTATTACCTTAACCAAATATCACTTTGATAGAGTCTATATGATTAAATGGGATTTAGCATAAATGCCTCAAGCATAGAAAGTTTCTATGCTTTAAAAGGCACGATTCTTATTTGAAGAAGATGCTGATCTATCACGAAAAGCTCTCCAAGTGCAAAGCCTCTAACGGTCACGAACACGATATTCAAGAACCTCTTAGGCCTTGCTTGTCTTGCCTTTTGAGTGCTAATCCGTTGAACAATCATGAAGAACACAAGAAGAGAAACTCTAACTATTAGGAGGGAGAGAGAGGGAGAGAGAGAGAGAGAGAGAGAGAGAGAGAGAGAGAGAGAGAGAGAAAGAGAGGGGGGCGGCAGAATAGGGGAGGTGGTGGCACTCTTGTCTTTTCTTGTGTTTCATCAAGCATTCAAAAGTCAAGGCATGGACCTATTTATAGATGAAGTATCCTAGTCTTTAGGAAATAAGACTATTAGGAAACCAATAGGATTAGGAAGTTTAATCTTATCAAATAAGATTTAATAATCCTATTCCTTAAGGAAACCTAAGACCTCATTCCTAATTATTTGGAAACTTTTTCCGATAAAATTTGATATTTATAAATACGTTATTTAAATTAATTTATCACATAAATTAACCTTATAAGCATCTTGTATTTATCTTAATAACAATTTAACCCAAAGATCATGTCCTTATTGTATGTGACCCATTAGGTTCCATTCACGTTGACAATAAGTACAAATCATAACCCCTTAATTAATTAATTAAGAGCTGGATAAATTAAATACTTTAATTTATCATTAATTTAAATAATTAATTAATTCGTACTTATAGATCATGAGCGGCGTCTAGCAATGCATCATGATCACCTAAGTAAATAGAACGTCATATGGTAGACTACACCTATCAATGACAATGTTACCGTGTAATTAATATCGTTTCACCACATTATATCCCTAATTAGTCTAAGAGTGTAGTGCACACTATTTATATGACTAATTAATAATTTTTTGTTTCTGAAATATAACTTCTAATAAGAGTATAACCTTGAAACTCTTTCAAGTTATACTTTCATTTTTCATTAAATTATACTTCAACAAGTTGTCAATATGGGATATACTCTCTTATAATAAGGAGTGGTGAATCCTATATTAATTACTCACTATCCTTCCATGCTTCAAACTATACCTAATCTCTATCGTATGGGCTACTCTTTTATGAGTATCAAGCAATTGAGTCAAAATATAACAATCCACACTCAAGATACTATAGTAATCTCAAATCTAAGGATCACTTACATTATTGCCACTAAGAGTACAATTCATTGGCACTATGAATGATGACTTTTGGCAAATCAATCCGATGAGCTTGTTCACTAACAAGCATCCACATACTAGCTTAGGTGTTACACACTGTAGTTGATGAGATCAACTACTATTTACCACAAGTAGAGGAAAAGTATGTGCTAGGCATATCCAATCTCATTAATACTACAATTAGGTATGTTTAAGAATATAACTTATGTGCATTAAGAGTCTCATCATTGTAACTCTTGCAATCTCTTATACACAGTTAATATTCTATGGCCTTTATCTGATAAACAAGTAATATAAATAACAAGTATTAAATGATAAAGAAAATGCCACAAAAATTAGTCTAACATGAAATAAGCGTAACAAAAATCTCAAAAACTGACTTGGTTTTAGGGCATACACTAACACAAGCGATAGATTCCAAGTATCTTCTTTTATCCACTAATACACGAACTAGTATTTTCCTTTTCTTATTATCCATTAATTTTTGTTTTTCTTGTTTGCAGGTAGATTCCAAGTATCTTCTTTTTCTCTCTATCATAATCTCTTCGAGAGCTCTCCATCATATTTTTTGGCTCCATTGGATGCCTACTATTTGGCCTTTTTTTTGCTCAAATTTTTACTACCATATGATGTATGGATTAAGGTGATCCGATTGGTGTAAATTTGATATTGTTTTGAGGTAAATCTGTCCATTTCTGGCTCGAAAGGTTTAATCCACAACCATCCATTTGTTGCCATTTTTGTGCAAATCTAAATTTAGATACACAAAAAAATAAGGCCACTGATATAATTTTATGACAAGATGCCATCATCGGCGAGTTTCCAGTGGCAGCAGTAGGCAACTACACCACCAGTTGTAGCTGAGGGCTTTATTTGTAAATTAGATATAGTTTAGGGGCTAAAAAATAATTCTGTTTGGTGTACAACTTTTTGATATCTATATTTTGTCTCTCTATGAAGTTCTTTTTATACATGCATTGACCCCTCAAATTTGTGAACAGTCAATATTATTCCTAATTTAATTTAAGAAATAAAAAATAAAAAAGGATAAAAAAAATTTGAGCAAGCTCGATGAACTCTCCTTAAAGTTAACAGGTCGAGCTTGAGCTCCAAATTACAAACTCGATCAAATTCAAGCTCAATCTCAATCTCGAATAGTAGCAATATTATCAAGCTCAATTCGAGTTTGGTTCAGTTCGTTTATACCTCTAAATATATATACAAGTTTTTACCCTATTTAACTTCTCGAATAAATTATTTTCATCTAAAATAGTTGAGTGTTTCCTTTACTGCATTTAATATCCCTTCATTTGTTATATGTGGTACTCACACTCTTGAATCTTTCCTTCTTCATTTTTGTTTGCTTTCTTATAATAATGTTTCCCTATGCTTTGACAATTATTCTTCCTTAAAACTTAGTTATCAAACTTTTAATTTTCTCATACTCTATCATTACCATAAAATTTTAATTTTCCATCTTCGTTAGTTTTCCTTGCACAACTTGGCTAATTAAGAGCAATAAATTTTTAATTTTCCTAATTTTGCAAAATTTTGAGAAACTATTTTTATTTTAATTCTTTTCTCTCTAACTAACCATGATTGTCCTCTTGTCATTTTCTTTTTTTTAATTGTAAAAATTGGAGGGTGTCTTTTTGTTTACTGTTCATCCTTTTATTCAGTCATCAATTTTGAGATTAAAGCTTGTTCTTGTTTTTCCAAGTCTTCCTCCTTCACTTTCTTTTTCAATTTTATCATTTGTTCAAAAAGTATAATTTAGAGTTTTACCATTATTTAAGTGTTTTATTTAGGGATATTCATTTGATTTAGTACAGTTAATTGATCCTTTATTGTGCAAAAATTATCTCTTCCTGAGTTGGTCATCTCCATTTTAATTTTTTCGTCATTTATAATTCTTTTCCATTCAACTTTGTGGCACTTTTTTTTTAAATTTTTCCCAATTCGTGGAGTAATAAAGCAATACTGAATTATATAGCAACTTTTCACCTTTTTTGCATGCTTACCTTTGTGATTGTGATTATCAATTATTTTATGTAATCTTTGATTAGGAAAAAGAAAAATACTATCTTCTCTCCTCCATCCCTACGCTCCTTTTTGAATTCAAACTTCTGTTATTTTTTCGGCGCGCTTGGCTGCCTCCAGGATGTGCAGCTACAGCTGTCTAGCCACCTGGGGTGATGGACCATGGCCAGAAGGTATCGATAGAGCAAAAATCCTTTGCTCAATTGTTTACGAATCCTTCTCAATCTCCAATCTCTTTAAAAAAACCCTCTTCTCACAAAGGAGTTCTAGCTGTTCACTTCTCTACAGAGAACATCCAAAAACTGGCTTCTCCGCTAAAGCTTGCACTCATTGGCAAATTCTCGCATGGAAGACCAAAATTAGAGGAGATTCAGAAATGTATATCTTCGCTGGATTTGAAAGATACATGCCATGTGGGACATGTTGATGCTAGACATGTTCTCTTATGATGCTCTTCAAAAACAGATTATCATAAATTATGGGCAAGAGGCCTGTTGTTTGTTGGGAAATTCCCAATGAGAGTCTTTAAATGGACTCTAACTTTTCACGTCAATCGTGAATCTCACTAGTTCCTGTTTGGTTCTCGTTACTGGGCGTACCTTTGCACTTTTTTGATAAACACTCGCTGTTCTTGATTGTTAGTGCTTTCGGTCGACCGTTGTTCATTGATGCTCTGACTTTGAATCTAACACATCCTAGTGTTGCACGCATCTATATGAATGTGGATTTAATGCAAGAATTGCCCTCAAAAGTTTGGCTTGGTCGAGAAGACTCGATGGAAGGTTTCTGGCAACCTGTGGAGCCAGAAAATTTACCCAAATATTGTTCCTTATGCTGGCACCTGGGTCATGATAAGGAGGCTTGTAATAGGAGTTCCGAAATAATACTGATAAAGGAAAAAGGGAGGCTAAAAAGGAACATGCTACTGGTGTAGCAAAGGGGATACTCAACAGAAAGATCAGCGTTGATGGTGGCGAACAACTCACAAGATGCGATAATGGAGGTAGCAAAGGCTTCTGATCCTCCGGAGGACCAGGGTCACCAACACATGGGTGTGCAGGAAGAATGCAGTCAAGGTATGATAAAGGAAGGAGTAGAGAGACCTATCGATGCCATTCATCAAGACCTGCATCTTGATGCACAGCAGATAGTAGTGCCTGTGGTACAAGTGGAATCTGATCTGGGTAACTCGCCTGGGGAAAAACTGAGTAGGACAGGCAAAGCTAGAGTTGCTATTAATGACAACACCGTTCTGGAATTATCCCAGGAGGTAACAATCCCACAGCTTCATTAGGAAAAGGATAGCACGACTGATCAGGTGCAGGCAATGGCAGAAGAACTATCTTGTCTTAGGAATTGATAGAGTTGCCTACTATTGCTGAAAATCTTTCTCCTAGAGGACCAGCTACTTTGGATATTGTAGAATGTGAGCTTCAAACTAATGCAGGTTCGTTTGAGGAGGTTCGTGTGAAAAGAAAAGGCATGTCTCGGACAGACAGCTTCAATCTTCAACAAGACAATCAAGTAATTCTTTTCAACTTTTATCTGATGATTAATGCTCTCTGTTGGAATATTCGAGGGCTAGCTAAACCCTCACATTTTAGGAGATTAAAGAAACTTGTCAAGAAACACAAAATCCAACTTCTTTGTCTTTGTGAAGTGAAAATTGAATCGAACCAGGCTGAAGTTACAGATTTTCTCTTCAGTTTGATCATGTATATTACAACGAAGATGCTTCTATTTGGGTCTTTTATGCTGAATTTTTTCCTATTCGGTAATGGGAGTGAGTGGGCAACATTCCTCCAATTTAATTCGTCATAATTGGCTTTCAATTCCGGTAGTTCTTTCTTTTGTCCATGCAGCTTGTACGTAGGAGGGAGCTGTGGCAATCTTTGTTAGTTGATTAACTTATAAATGGCCCTTGGCTAGTTTATGGAGATTTTAACGTTGCCTTGGATGCATCTGAAAAAGGGGATGGACGCCATTTCATTTTCAGAAGCTGCAGAAGTTAATGACTTCATGAGTTCGGTTGGAGTTTTTGTTGCTGGGTTTTTAGGTTCAGCTTTCACTTGGTGTAACAACCGGTATGGGAGAGCTAGGATCTAAAAAAGACTGGATCGCCTGTTGATGAATATAGAATGCGCAGACATTGATTTGGATGTGTCTATAATGCATTTGCCTAGAGATCCTTCTGACCATTCCCCGTTACTCTTGTCTGTTTGAACTAGACTGGATGATAAGCCCCGCCCATTTTGTTTCTCAATGCTTGGGTGACCGCCCCAAATTTTTTAAACATTGTAAAAGAGTCTTGGCAACAGGAATGTCATGTATCTCCAATTCGAATGGTTTGCTTGAAGTTGAAACGGCTTAAAGGGAAAATAAAAGAATGGAATAAACTTTGTTTTGGGACTATTCATTCTAAAGTAAAGCCGGCTAAAGAGAGTTTAGTTCAGGTCGAGCTCAATCTTCAACAGGAGTGTTCAGATGAAAACCAAGAGGCCTTGAATGCTGCAATGGCTAGGGTCAGAAGAGCATTAGTGGTGGAGGAATATTACTGGAAGCAGAAAGCTAGAGTTAAACAGTTGGAGGTAGGAGACAAAAACGCTAGATTTTTTTCATTCAGTGGTTAAGCAACGTAGAGCTACTTCCATCATTCATCGAATCCAAGATGAGCAGGGTGCTTGGCTTTCAGAGGAAAGAGATATTGCTGCTGAGGCTGAGAGGTTTTTTTCATCCCTTTTTAGTTATGACTCAGAAGTCTTGATGGATGATGTGGTTGACATTATTCCAAACATGGTACCGGCCCAAGAGAATGAGGTATTGCAGAATATTCCTTCATTGGAGGAAGTAAGAAAAGTTGTGTTTGACATAAATGGAGACAGTGCTGCTGGACCAGATGGTTACACTGGGAAGTTTTTCTCAGCTACATAGGAGATCATTGGTGAGGATATTCATCTGGCTGTGGTTAGTTTTTTTTTTTTTTTTTTGTGGAGTGGAACTTTCTATGTTTGTCACATCAACCTCAATTGTGTTGATTCCAAAGGTCAAAAGCCCTAAGGATTTTTTGCAATTTAGGCCTATCAACTTAAGTAATTTCCTTAACAAATATTTTTCTAAGCTCTTGGCAGATAGGTTGGATCCTATTTTACCTTCTATTATCTCCCAGAATCAGAGTGGATTTGTCAAAGGTAGGCTTATCTCAGATAATTATTTGTTAGCACAGGAGGTATTATCAAGAATGGAGATGCATAATAGGGGTGGGAATGTTGCTATTAAGCTTGATAGGGCAAAGACTTATGATAGGGTGAACTGGATTTTTCTGATTAAAGTCATGAGGGCCTTTGGTTTTGGAGAACAATAGTTGGACATGACATGGAGGTTGATTTCAAATCCTTGGCTTTTTGTCATTATTAATGGTTCTCCATGTGGCTTCTTCAAGGGGGCCAGGGAAATCCGTCAAGGGGATCCACTTTCTCCAGCATTGTTTATTATTGGTGCTGAAGTGTTGTCAAGACTTTTGTATCATTTATTTGATCAGCATGGTTTTCATGGTTTTAGGGTTCCCAAAGGATGTCCAAGGGTCAATCATTTGGCATACGCAAATGACATCATCATTTTTGTCCAGTGGGACCACTGCTTCATTAAAACTGGTGATGGAGGTTCTTAACAAATATTAGTGTATTTTTGGCCAAAAGAGTCAATGTGGAGAAAAGTTGTTTCATGACTCATCCTAGGTTCCCTTTGGCAAGAAAGCAAGTTATTAAGCAAATAACTGGGTTTTCTTTACGTGAATTTCTTGTCAAATACCTGGGATTTCCTCTTTATATTATTAAAAAGAGAGAGCATTTTTTTGAAGAAATTTGTACTTCAGTTTTGAATATGGTCTAGTCTTGGAGGAATAGGTTCTTGTCTATGGGAGGAAAATTGGTTCTGATCAAGCATGTCCTGTCCTCAATGCCTATTTATTTGCTTACAACTGCTTCCCCTCCTCTTTTGATTTTAAATGCCTTGGAGAGAATTTTTGCAAATTTTTTATGGGGTGAAGTGGATGGTATACACAAGCATCATTGGATTAAATGGAGTGAGCTATGTACTTTAAAAGAGGAACGAGGGGTTGGGTTTAGGTCATTGAAAGATGTGTACTCAACTTTCTCTATCAAACTCTGGTGGAGGTATCGTCAAAATAATTCACTATGGGCCCATTTCATGAAAGGGAAATATTGTAATAAAGCACATCCATGTATGGTAGAGACCCCTCAGAATGCATCACTAGTCTGGAGACATATACTGAAGATGAGAGATTTGGCTGAAACCTATATGGGATAGATTATTCAATCTGGAGAAATAAATTTCTTGTTTGACAAATGGATTGGTGTGGGTTCGTTGTCTTCTATGTTGTTGAATGTTTCTGATCATACACTGAATTTTTTTGGTACAAATGGAGTTTGGGATTTGGACAAGTCAAGGCAGTGGGTTCCAGGGAGAGTGATCAAGATGATTGAGGATATTCCTCCTCCTGAAGGGCGGGCACCTGATAAAATGATTTGGTGACCATCTCACTCAGGTGATTTTTCTTTTAAAGTAGCATTGGAAATAGTGCATTGTTCTTCTGTTCATTCGGTTATGTGTTCTAAAGTTTGGCATCCTGGCATCCATTTTAAAATTTTATTTTTTGTGTTAAGATTGTTACGAGATCACCTTCCTTTTGATGCTTCTCTTTGTAAACTTGGATTCCATGTAACATCAAAATGCTTTTGTTGCGAGCAGTCTGCAGTGGAAACACTGGATCATGTCTTTTGTGAAGGTGAGATTGCTCAATGGGTGTGGGGTTTTTTTGGGAATGTGGTGGGCTTGAAGTATAGGGGTTCTTTAACGAGGGTGTATATTGCAGCTTGGTAGTTTCACAAAAGTATGAATAAATTTATGGAGTATGTACATCGAGTGCTTCCCCTATTAATTTGTTGGCATATATGGAAGGCTAGGAATAAGGCTGTATTTGAGGGTATTGTGGTGCTAAAAGAGAACTTTTTTTTTTTTTATAGATCTTAAGGATTTTTTTGGCATTCAATTGGAGGTGCCAAATTTTCAGATAACTCTTGGGGATTGTTTTATGATGGGTTGGTTGAGTGCAAAAAAGTTATTCTATTCAAGATGGTCAAATGGATTAAATCGACGACAGGAGGATTAAACCTCAATGTAAATGGTTGTTCTAAAGGGAATCCTGGGTGTGTAGGAGGAGGAGGGGTGCTTAGGGATAGTAATGGCGACCTCAAGTTAGCTTTTTACAGTTAATTTTGGGAAAGCTAGTAGCTTACAGGCAGAGGCAATGTTTGCAATATGGTTATTCATGGTTTATTGTTGAAAGTGATTCACAAATACTGATCAAGGTCCTCAATGGAGTTTTCAATGCCCATGGAGTATACATAGAGAGGTCCAAAAGATACTTCATTTGAAAGGTCAATTTTCGCAGGTACAACATTGTCTTTGTCAGGCTAATCAGGTAGCTAATGGACTTGCAAATTTTGGTATCACACATTCTGGGAATAAAGTGCATAATCAAATGGCAGCTATTCCACAATAGGCACGAGGGTACTTTTGGTTAGACAGAGTAGAATATCCTTCATTTCGTAGGATTGCATAAATTTGATTGTAAAGGGAATAGTATTTCTTATTTATTTTTAAATGCTTCTTGTATTTGAGGTAAGGTCTATGTCCCCCTCATATTTTTATTGATTTAATTCATAAACTTTAGGGGTGATGTCCTCCTCCCCTTACGGGGTTTTGCCAAAAAAAAAAATAGAATCTTTCTATTTTCTTTTGTAGTTTTCATAAAAAATATTGTACGTCATTTTTCTTTTTGCTACCACAATTTAGGAGTTTAATCTTGCATTTATTTTTTCTGCCCTTCCTTCCTAACATCTAATACCTAAGACCTCTATTTTTTATTTCTAAATGCTATAAAATTATTTGTTTCTAGTCTATTCACCCCGCCTCTCCATGTCAAGACATATCCAGAATTTCTATTTTTTTGTATGCTTTTGCTTATTTTGCTATATATAGTGTCTAAAACTATATATAATGGTGTAGTCCTCTCCTCCTATACACCTGCGCCAGTCAAAGGCTAGTCCTTACAAGGTTTCCGTCTATTTTGGAACGCTTGTTCCTATAGTTAGACACGTCCTGAGAAGCCGTGTAGGGTTTTGCATATTAGCCTATGTTTTTAAATAATCATTTTGTCATATGTTATAGTTGAGTAATAGAAAATTTTCTTAATCTAATTGATTGAGATCCATAATCTGATATAAACTTTTTCTTCTCCCTTATCCGTTTTCTTCCTTTCATTTAGTAACTTCTTGGGATAAATTTTCACAATTTTTTCAATTTCTCACACATTTCTTCCTCTCAAGGTTACTTACTACACACACAACATATCTCAAAAAATTGTAGAACAAATGGAAAACACAAAAACAAAAGTACATCTTACCGCTATACATTGCACTCAATCAATGAATTGTAGGGACCAAAAATCACTTTCGGCAACAAATTGCTTGTGCTTGAACATATTTATTTCACTCTTGTCCAGCCATTCACAAGCAAAAAAAAAGTTCTCTCTCTCTCTCTCTCTCTCTCTCTCTCTCTCTCTCTCTCTCTCTCTCTCTCTCTCTCTCTCTCTCTCTCTCTCTCTCTCTCTCTCTCTCTCTCTCTCTCTCTCTCTCTCTCTCTCTCTCTCTCTCTCTCTCTCTCTCTCTCTCTCTCTCTCTCTCTCTCTCTCTTGTCATTTTAGCTTGCCATTATACATGGTTTTTAGGATCTCAACTATTACATATGGGAAGTGAACATATTTCACTCTTATCCCACCATTCATGGGTAAAGAAGACATCCCTTTCTCATTTTCTTTCCTTTTGTGTCCCCAACTGACATTATGTGCAGATTTTGGGATCTCAACTATTGCATGAGGGAATTGTTTTTGTATGATGTGAAATTCATCTTATAAGTTTGTTCAAGCAAATGTACAAGTTCTAAATATTAATATTCGAAGTGTAAATTCCAAATACTGTCTAATATATCATACACTGTTTGAGATTCATGTAACCTTAACTTTAATTTTTTTATAAATCTATTTAGGTAATTTAGAAATCTCAACTTTAATTTTTTTTATTCAATTTATACCTGGCTATGATTTGTCTTCTACTTCAATGCTATCATACATCATACATCTCACTCTTATCTCTCTTTCAATGTTAAATGGCTTAGAGTGCTTATTTTCATGCCAAAGCAAATTTAGGTTTATTGACAGGCTTACCCTCTCAAAGTCAATCAGTTAACTATAGTTATTTTTAGCTAATAGTTATTTATGGGACCCATCACAACTTTTGTTCCCTCTATCTCCTAAATCCTTTCACAAGCAGCCACCCCTTTGTAGGAACTAAAATCTCGCAGTAGCTCCATCTCCCACCCACTACAAACCGCCACTATCCCCTTCCCCTCTTAACAGAAACATTCTTGAAAAACCCTATTGAGAACCCTTTCTATTATTATTAATGGTTCAAATCCTTGGTTTTCTATTATTATTAATGGTTCTCTATGAGAACCCTATTGCACACCAAAAACACCACTATTGGTAGCTTCTTGAAAAGTTAGCGTTAATGAATAACATGCCCTGGATTTGCACTGGTGATTTCAATGAAATCTTAGAGATAAATGAAAATGGGGAAGTTCTGCAAGAAGTAATCATTAGATAAATTCCTGCAAAAAAGCAATTGAGGAATCAAGCTTATGTGATCTAGGCTTCATTGGTAGTCAATTCACATGGTCGAAAGGAAAGTGCCAACATAACAGAATTTTAGAGCATCTTGACAGAGCGCTAATATTAGTTAGCTGGTATGCTATTTTTCCAACAGCAACAATTTTGCATTTGTCCACTTCATACTCAGATCACATTCCCATTCTTATTTCAAGGAATGGTGAGGCAGTCACTGAAAAAAGGAAGAGGAAAACCACAAGGCCAAAGAAGTTCGAAGAATATTGGACAACAAGTGAGGATTGTATAAATATCATAAAGAAAGTATGGAAGACGAAGAAGGGGACATTAATGGACAGTTTTATCCATAAAACCAAAATGGTGATTGATGAATTATCAAGCTGGGCAAAAACTAATTTTGGCAACTTGTCATGAACCAAAAGAGAAATTTGGCTTGAAAAAAAATCTTGATTCAGTGTTGGAGCTGGATAAAATATATTGGAGACAAAGGTCCCAAACATCCTGACTGAAAAGTGGCGACAGGAATACCAAATATTTTCATTGCAAAGCAAGCCAAAGGAAAAGATGGAATGCCATTACTAAGCTCAAGAATCAAGCTGAAGATTGGCTAGAGGCAGAAGAGGATATTAATTCACATATCACAGAATTTTTTAAAGAGTTGTATACAACAAATGGCCCTCAAAATCTGCAACATTAGAAGCTAATCAGCAAAAGACTCTCAGAAGACATGAAAGCAGAACTCTCCAAAGCATTCATTGCTGAAGAAGTTCAAGCAACATTATCACATATGAAACCATGTAAAGCCCTAGGCCTTGATGGAATTCACACAAGCCTTTATAAAAAATACTGGGATATTGTTGGTGAGGAGGTAACTAGCTTAGCACTGTCCTTTTCGAATGGTTCTTGCCCAGTGGAGCGAATAAATGAGACTAACATTGTACTGATACCAAAAGTTAAAAATCCCAATAAAATAACAGAATTCAGGCCGATTAGCCTATGCAATGTGAGCTACAAAATTATGTTAAAGGCCTAGCTACCAAGCTCCAAAAAGTTATGCCTCGTATTATTAGTGAAGCACAAAGTGCTTTTGTCAAAGATAGGCTCATAACTGATAATGTTATTATTGCTTTGAAGTCTTTCATTGGCTTAAGAACCAAAAGAAGGGATCAAAATAAGTTTTTTGCATTGAAGTTGAACATGAACAAAGCTTTTGATCTAGTCGAATGGAACTTCTTGGAGCATGTTATAAAGGATATGGGATTTCCAAAACATTTTTGTGTATTGATCATGAATTGCATTACTTCTATCTCATTTTCGATTCTCATTAATGGGATACCATCGGCACCATTTAAACCAACAAGAGGCTTACGACAAGAGGATCCTCTATCCTCGTATCTGTTCATCATCTGTGCTGAAGGTTTAAATGCACTAATCAAAAGGGCTGAAATACAGGGCTTGTGGAATGGAATCAAAATGGGAAGGCAAGGTCCATTGGTGACTTATCTCTTTTTTGCAGATGATAGCCTATTTTTTGCAAAAATGAACGAGCAGAATGTCAAGCAAATCATAGAGATTCTAGGTGAAAATGAACCAGTCTCGGGCCAAAAGGTGAACCTCTTCGAAACAAGAGTTTATTGTAACTCCAATATTACTCATGAAGAAAAGAAAGAATTGACGGAAGCTTTGGGTGTCAAGTGTGATTATGGAAAAGGCTTGTACTTGGGTATGCCCTACATGATAGCGAGAATAAAGAAAGAAATATTCTCTTTTGTCAAAGACAGAGTATGGAAGAAGATTAATGGATGGAAAGAGAAAACTCTATCACAAGCTGGTAGAGAAATTTGCATCAAATATGTAGCCCAAGCCATCCCGACATATATTATGTCACGCTTTAGGCTAACAAAAGCCATTTGCAAAGATATTCAAGCTATGATAAGAAGATTTTAGTGGGAACACAAGACAAATGATACTGGAATTTGTTGGCTTAATTGGGAGGAACTTTGCAAAAGTAAAGAGAAAGGGGGAATGGAATTTAGAGACATTGATGATGCTTTTAACAAAGCTTTATTGACAAAACAAGGTTGGAAACTAATAAAGGAACAAGACTCATTGGCTGCCAAGATACTAAAGGCAAAGTATTTTCCTAACACAGACTTCGTGCATGCTAAAAGAGGTCCCAGAGCATCTTACCTTTGGAGAAGTTTATTAGATGGCAGAAATTTGCTAGCACACGGGGTAAGGTGGACGATAGGAAATAGAAGAAGCATAAATGTATGGGATGAACCTTCAATTCCAAGGCCATATACCTTCAAAGTGTCCTAATAGTATAAGGAAAAATGGCCTCAAGCAAGAGTTAGTGATCTAATTGATCAAGAAAAAGGAAACTGGAAGTCACAACTGTTGCAATTGCTTTTCTTGAAGCATGACATGGAGCAAATTTAAAGTATTCCCCTCTCAAAAAGGCTACCAAATAATGATCAAGTCTGGCATTGTACAAAGGAGGAAGTCTTCACAGTAAAGTCAACCTACCACCTTGCAATGGAATTAAAAAACAGACAACATCCTGTAGGCTCATCATCAGAGAATGGGAGAGTTAAAAGTTTCTGGAAGAAAATATGGACGCTGCAGATTACTCCAAAGGTAAAACTTTTCCTTTGGAAAGCCAGTACAGGCCTGTTGGCCACAAGTCAGAATATTAGTAGAAGAGTTAAGATAGCCAGCTTGGAATATAAGAGAAGTGGTTATGAGATTGAAAATGACAATCATATTTTCTTTGAGTGCCAAGAAGCAAGAGAAGTTTGGAAGCTAGTTCGAGATATTTCTGTACCTACCTGTAAGAATTTTTCAAGTTTCAGTGACTGGTTCGAAGCAGTAATGGACCTGAGGAGCATGATTAAAGTAGAACAAATAGCAATGATACTCTGGCTTATCTGGAAATCCAGAAATGAAATTATCTTTAAAGGGATTGCAAAAGGAGCAGAGCGTATTAGCAGATATAGCCAATCCCTACTACAACAATACCAATCCACACAAGTCAGAATGGAGGCTTCCAATAGCTATCAGGTTACAATCAATCAGGATAGCAATTGGAAACCACCTTGAAAAGGCTATCTGAAGCTCAACATGGATGCATCATTTATGGAGGGAAAAAGTAGGAATTGGTGTCATAGTCAGAGATCTCATGGTGAAATATAAGCCATGTTAACTGAACATGTTCCACAATAGTCTAATGCAGATCATGCTAAATCTTTAGCATTTCTCAGAGCCATGGAGTTTGCAAAAGAAGTTGATATCACTCACTTTGTGCTTGAAGGAAATGCATTAAGTGTTGTAAACAAAATCTACAGTACACATGCAAACTTATCACTGGACACATTATAAAAGAGATTAAGATATTTCTAATGAGTTTCCAAGATCTAAAGGTCGGACATGTTCAAAGAAATAACAAGAAGCCAGCACATGAGGCTTCAAAAATTGCACTTCAAGTCCAACAAAATTGTATTTGGTTTTCAAACTTCCCAAAATCTATTTTGAAAGTTGTATGTTCTGAATATGTACCAATACTGTAACTTCTCATATTATCTAATGAAATGAAAATGACTTTTACCTCAAAAAAAAAAAAAGAGAGATAGATGGGATCTAAAGACTTTGCCTTTCAACTCAACTAACTTCAGGAAAACAAAGCATTTAAGTAAGACTTCTAAAAATAAACTAAATTAACTAGAGAAATTGTTGACCCTAGCAAGTCTGTCAATAAATCCAAATTTACTCTAACAGCAAAATAAATGCTCCAACAATATCGTTAGACATGCTAAATGGATTATTCACCCACTTCTTTTAATTTGGTACTGACTCTTCAATTTTTTTCGTAATCTATTGATTGAGATGACAAGTGGCTCAAGTAAAAACAAATTATGAATCAAAGTATTTCCGTTGTCGGATTCAATTATTCACACATGATATTTGAATCTTATTATAGTGACTCATCTCTGTAACGGTTCTGATCTACCAGAATACTATCAAGGGTATCATGCTATTTTTGAAATCTAAGCCTTTGCAGGCAAAATTCGCAAGGATTTAACGCGTCAATGAAAGATATATACTGCAGTTACAGCCTAGCAAAATTTCAAACTTAGCTATACTCTCAAAAATAGATTAAGTATGACTTAAACCTCTATAATTAAGTATTCTCTTTCTAGAATGCTAGAGCCTTTCCTCACCCTTAGGTGGTAAGGGTTAATCAGTCAAATTTTCAACTTAGGAATACCCGCGATCAAAATGTCTAGCTCAATTCAAGAGATCATTAACCAAATGCATAATGTTCACTTCCAAGAAGACGAAGCTGAAGCCGTGAAAGTCAATGAGGAGGAGGTAAGACAAGGAATTCTAGATTGCTCAAATAGCTGTTATGGGAAATTTATTGCAGCAAAGGAAATCCATCTAAGAGGGTTACGAGGAGCATTAACTAAGGCTTGGAAAAGTCAAACTATAAAAGTCTTCAGAATCTAGTCAAATTTATATCAGTTCTTCTTCTCATCAAGGGAGGAACTTATGGGCATAATCACCAAAGGCCCTTGGAACATTGATAACAATCTACTAATCATCAAGCAATGGCGTCACGGGATAGCAGTGGAGGAGGAGGACTTTGACAGCACTCACTTCTGGCTAAACATCATAGGCCTACCTACAGAGTGTTACATTAAAGAAGTGGCGATGAAAATAACTAGATCTTTCAAGAAAATAACCAATCTACAATTGCGTGAAAAAGGGGATCGTGGTGAAAGGTTCATATGGATAAGAGCTCTAATCAATGTTCGACAACCAATTCGAAGAGTAGTTAAGGTAAGAAGGGATGACTCTTCAAAAATGATTGCTATAATCAGAAATGGGAGGCTCCCAATGTTCTGCTGTAAATGTGGTATCATAGGGCACTTGGGTAGAAATTGCAACCGACTAAGAATGGACGCATAAAAGGATTATGGATTCTGGCTAAACACAAAATATATACCTTCAAGATGTGCCTGGCAAGAAAAGTTTGAAGAAGCAAGCGGAACTCCACCACAGCAGGAGGTGGAAGGTGGTGGAGCAGCGATACAAAGCAATCATGATGTCTCCATGAAAGATTGCGAGAGTGGGGCTCGAGAATCTGACATGGCTGCTGAGTCGACTGATGTGCCTAAAGATACTGCAACTCCCCAGCTGGATTCAACTATATCTCAGCGGTCCCAGCAAATAGCAAAAAGGGCCTAAGAGAGCATCAGTCTAAACTTAAGAGACACTCCTATTCCAAGCCCAACCCAGGAGCAAGTAGCAATGCAAGAGTAAGGGCCCAAGATGATCTTTTGGGCCTACCAGCGATAAGCACAGAATTGCAGCAAAGGGCAGTTGGACAAGAAACCTACCAATCAGAGAGACAAGTACCGAATGAAAGGCCTAGTAGGGGTCCAGAATGGAGCGGAGCTTTAAATCAGGCCAAGTTAGCCAAAAAGGGAAAAAATAGCCCTGGAGTTCTAAGAATGATGGAGCAAGCATTACGGTTCAAGGGGAGAAAAAACTTAGGTTATCGGAATAAGCCACCGCCGGGAACCATAATTGCTTTAGTTTGGAATTGCCGAGGGCTTGAGAATCCCCATGCAATTCGTGCCGTTAGCAATCTGCTGAGGATTCAAGTTCCCTCTTTGGTTTTTCTTCTAGAAACAAAGCTTCAAGATAACCAAATAAACAAGATTAAAATAAAAATGGGTTATCCCCATGGTTTGTTTATGGGCAAGAAATGTAGGGGAGGTGGACTGGCCTTAATGTGGAAAGATGACTTGGAAGTGAAGATTCAAAGCTATTCAGAGGGTCATATAGATACTATTATCACACAGGAGGAAGAAAAGAAGCGGTGGAGATTCACAGGGTTCCACGGCAACCCAATTACGAGTCAAAAGAAATTCTCCTGGACTTTGTTAATGCGTTTATCGAAGACAAGTTCACTGCCATGGATATGCACTGGAGACTTTAATGAGATTGTGAACATGTCAGAAAAATGGGGAGGGCAGGTTAGACAATGTGCCCAAATTCAGGCTTTCAAAGAAGCAATTGATGAGGCAGGATTGTGTGACTTGGGCTCTATAGGATTAGATTATACGTGGTCCAGAGAAAGGAATCCAGCAACGAGAACTATGGAGAGATTGGATAGAGCTATGGCTAACGCTCAATGATGCACTATGTTTCCTATGACAAAAGTTAGCCATCTATCCCTCCTCTCACTCAGATTAGCCATCTATCCTCCTCTCACTCAGATCATGTGCCTCTTAAGATCACAATTGCCAAAGAATCGAACCTACCTGAGAAAAGTAGACGATTTAAGAAAAGTCCAAAATTTGAATTAATGTGGATGGATGATGAAGAAAATCAGGAGATCATAAAAAAAAAACTAGACAGGAGGCGGAGATGATCCTATTCGAAAACTAGCACACCATGGTCAAAGAGTTTTGCATGAGTTATCTAAATGGGGTAAAAGAAAGTTTGGAAATATTAGGAAGAGGATTGAAAAAATGAAAGAGGCACTGGAATCCATGTAGTGCAATCCTAATTGCTCAATTTATGAGGTATCAACCTCAAGAGAGAGCAAGACAACCTGTTGGACCTTGATGAAAAATTTTGAATGCAAAAGGCTAGGCAAAATTGGTTGAAGGACGGAGATAGAAATACTAAATATTTTCACCATAAAGCGAATCAAAGGCGATGAAGGAATTGTATTGATAGAGTCAAATATAGCAATAGGGTATGGATTGAAGGGGAAAAAGAATTGGCAGATCATGTTGTGAGCTTTTTCAAAGATTTATACCATTCAAAGGGTGATTTAGAGCCTCTTGGAGAGCGGTTGAGTAGTACCAGAATCACGGAATAGATGAGGAATGAATTGTCCAGACAATTCACAGAAGCAAAAATTTTAGCAACTTTAAAACAAATGAATGCTTGGAAAGCCCCAGGGCCTAACGGCTTGCAAGCAGGTTTCTATCAAAATATCTGGAGCCTAGTGGGGAAGGAAACAACACAAATGGCTCTGCGTTTTTTAAATGGTGACAGCTCGTTAAAAGAAATCAATCAAACCACTATTGTTTTGATCCCAAAAGTCAAGAAACCCAGTAGGATTGAGGAGTATAGGCCTATAAGCCTTTGTAACATCTCATACAAAATTATATCAAAGATGTTGGCTAGTAGATTGCAACAGGTGATGCCACATATAATCGATGAAGTGTAGAGTGCCTTTGTGAAAGAGAAGCAAATCACTGACAATGTAATAGCTGCGGTGGAAGCCTTTCATTGGCTGCAAAATACAAAGCAAGGAAATAGCAAGTACTTAGCTTTAAAACTAGACATGAGCAAGGCGTTCTATAGGTTGAGTGGGATTTTCTAGAAGAGATGATGAGAAGCTGTGGATTCCCGAATTTGTTCATCATGATGATTATGGAATGTGTCAAGTCTGTCTCTTTTACTATAGCTATCAATGGCACACGTACTAAATCTTTCAGACCCACTAGAGGCTTAAGACAAGGGGATCCTTTGTCCCCATATTTGTTCATTTTGTGTGCAAAGGAATTATCCAAACTGATCAGAAATTTGGAGAGACAAAGTTTATGGGAAGGGATCAGAATGGGTACTCAGGGCCCTCACCGTACTCACTTACTGTTTGCAAATGACAGTGTTGTTTTTGCAAATACAAACAGAGCTCATATAAGCCGAATCCAGTCCATTTTGCAAAAGTATGAAAAACGTTATGGGCAAAAGGTAAATCTAAGTAAATCCAAGTTCTATAGTAGCAGGAATATTGGCAATGAGGAGAGGAAATTATTTGAAGCAGCTTTGGGAGTTTGCGCAGATGATGGAAAGGGCCTTTACTCGGGTATGCCGTATATGATAGGCAGGTCGAAAAAGGAGATATTCTCCTTTGTGAAAGACAAAGTCAAAAGCAAATTGAAAGGGTGGAAATAAAAGCTACTATCGCAGGCAGGAAAGGAAGTTCTAATAAAAGTAGTGGCCTAAGCTATTCCTACCTATATTATGTCCTACTGCAGATTAGGCAAAGTCATTTGTGATGAATTAACATCTATGATCAGAGATTTCTGGTGGGGTATTAATGACAAGGAGAAAAAAATGTGTTGGATAAGCTGGAATAAGATGTGCAATAAACAAGATGAAGGTGGCCTGGGGTTCAGAAATCTTGAGGCCTTTAACACTGCACTACTCGCCAAGCAGGGCTAGAGACTTTTGAAGAAGCCCAATTTACTCTCTTCAAGAATTTTGAAAGCCACGTATTTTCCTGATACTGATTTCCTAACAACTCATATTGGGAGAAAATCATCCTTCCTATGGAGAAGTATTACAAGAGCAAGAACTCTGTTACAAGCTACTCTGAGATAGAGAGTTGGAAGAGGAGATTCATTGAATATCTGGAATGACCTCTTTGGTTGCCCCAGCCTTACACTTTTAAAGTCCTCCCTTTAAAGAAACATCTACACCCGGATATGAAAGTTAGTGAGCTGATTGATCAAAATACCTGCACGTGGAAGATAGAGCTTTTACAACAATTATTTTTGGAACAGGATGTGGAGGTCATATGGAAAATTCCATTGTCCCCTTGGTGGCCTAATAATGAAGTAGTTTGGCATTTTTCGAAGGCTGAGAAATTTGAAATTAAATCTGCATATCATCTAGCAAAGGAACTCAAATCTAGAGTCACGGGTAGGGCAACAACATTTGCAACCAGCACAAGAGAAGTTTCTGCAGAAGGATTTGGCAGCTAAAGTTACCTCCCAAAATCAAATTGTTTATCTAGAAACTAAGCTCAGGTGCCCTCCCTATAGGTCAGAATTCGAAAGTCAGACTGAAGGAAAAAGATTTTCGTTGTAGTAGGTGCAGATGGGATTTAGAAACAGATTGTCACATATTTTTTGATTGTAGTGAAGCCAAACAGGTGTGGGATGCAATGGAGTGGAGTAAGGAGATAAGAATTCCAGGAATTACAATTTTCAAGGACTGGTTGGCATATATGTTTCAGAAAATGGACTCCAGCAATTTAGAGCTAATGCTAATCCTTCTATGGCTCATTTGGAAAAGTAGGAACCAGAAGATTTTTGAAAGAACCAGCAGATTTTTGAAAGAACCAACTGGGGAGTGCAGAAAATTTGCAGCTATGGAAATGTTCTCTTGCAAGACTTCCAAGCCAATGAAGTTAAGC
This sequence comes from Mitragyna speciosa, assembly GCA_024721245.1. Taxonomy (NCBI): domain Eukaryota; kingdom Viridiplantae; phylum Streptophyta; class Magnoliopsida; order Gentianales; family Rubiaceae; genus Mitragyna; species Mitragyna speciosa. The sequence goes on from CM045560.1 coordinate 9,328,023, forward strand.
GTCAAATCAGGCTAGAAAATCAAAAATGGAAGCCTCCCCTCAAAGATTTCTTAAAATTTAACGTTGATGGAGCTTTTACAAAAGAGGGGCCTAGAATTGGTATCATCATCAGGAATGATGAAAGAGAGCTGGAAGTTGCAATGGCTGAAAAATTATCGAGTTGTTTTTATGCTGAGCATGTTGAAACAATGGGTTTTTTGAAAGCAGCGCAGCTAGCGAATGAATGTGGAATCACCCATTTTGTACTTGAAGGTGATGCGATCAATATTGTTAACAAAATTAACAAAAAGAGAAGAAGATTTCTCATTGAAAGGGCAATATTATTGCTGGAAGCAAGTCTATTTTAACTAGTTTTACTAGTGTTACTGTTTGTCATGTTAGTAGGAAAAACAATGAACCAGCCTACTTAGCAGTTACATTGGCACCACATATTGAATATAGCAGGATCTGGTTCATGGATTTTCCTAAATGCATTGTATTGGCTGTAAATGAAAATTCCATGCAATGAAAGTCTCAATATTTACTTATCAAAAAAAAAACTCTATAATTCAAAGAGACAAAAGGTTTTACTAGAGTAGATTAAATACCTGTGTTTTTAAACTCAGACTGAATCAACCGGTTAAATCGGTCAAATCAAAAACCGATCAGATATCCAGTCCGAATTGAATATAAAAACTGAATATCAAATAACCGCTCAACAACAGTGATCAAAAACTGGATTTGACTGGTCAAAATCGGGCCTAACCACTAATTGGAAAAAATGGATTAAACTCGGTTGGCGTGAACAAGTAAAGAGAAAAGCAGATGGCGGCACGGATGCATTGAGAAGTGTGAGATGACATGGTTGCAATAATCACCACTTGCGTCAACCAATATGGGACCTTCATGTCTCATTTGGGTCTTCTGGCAAGCAAAAAATGTAGGGCCACTTCAGACAAGTACTACTTCAAAACTATATGGTTGCTGTAACACGATTTGTCAATATTGTGTTGTTATTCAACTAAACGTGGGTCCATTGCTGGTTGGCAGGACATAGCTTTTATATAAAAATAACTTTTTTAAGAATAGCAAGTTTTTTTATGTTTAGTTCAAACATAAATGTTTCAATTTGATTGGGCAATACTTATTTAGAGAGATTTTAAAACAAAATTGATGTTTGCAATTGTTTATGGTGCAAATTAAATATAACAAAATAATAAATGTAGTAGTTAATATATTTACACACACATATATAGAGTAATTGCTTAGAGAAGATCTTAAAACAAAAAAGATTTTGTAATTATTTATGGTGCAAACAAAAATACAAGAAAATAATAAATATAGTAGTTAATATACGTGTGTGAATATATATATATATATATAATATTTATGACGTCATCCGATTCGACCTCGAGTCGATCCCGATCGAATCCATTGACCCCTAACCATTTAGCTAAGCCGAATTAATACCTAATCCGAGCCTTAAAACATAGTTAAATACCTCTTAGTACTCTTATCATTCGAAAGGACAAAAGAGCACACGTGAAAAATATTTTCAAGTACCGTAGCTACACAACAATAACGTAATGCTACACAAAATTTACAACTTCTTGACAAACAAACTACTGCATACCTTTCTTACAAAAAGTTATTATTAATTTTGACAAGCAAATGTTGCAAAAAACCAAAAGAAATTTGACAAGCAAACCACTTCATACTTTTCTTACAGAAGCTATTATTAATTTTGACAACCAAGCAGCACTACAACATTTTCCCGGTTCTTTTCTTTAACAAGTCGTAACAATTTTTGTTTCTTTATTTGCTTCTTTCTAGAAGCTTTTTACATTTGGCCCATACTAATTAAGGAAACAAGAAGAGCTTAAGGGGTGTAAAATTACTTCATCATATGAAAAACACGTCTCATGTTGGACCAAAAGAGAGAAGAAACTGAAGGGCCGTCTCAATTAATGGTCTGCTGCTTCATTAAGGAAACGAAAAATCATAGCTGCATCATGCATGGGGAGAAGTATCTTCCAGAGATTTAAATAAAAAGCATCAAACAGAATTTTAATTGCCTCTACCACATCCTGCATGTTCATGACCTGTACAGCAAGATAGCAACATCTCTAGCCACCTACCTAAATTACACCAGTCTTAACAATTATAACTTACAAATCACAACAAAAGTATGATGCCGAAATTTCCTCTCATAACAATTAAAAGCATGGCTAAGTCAAGCAATCAATTAGTTGAATCACCCTGCTTGAGAAGCTCAGGTGACCGTCCTGATGATCTGAGAGGCAACATCAGCTGCATGGCCTCCCAGCTCAAATACCTCCTACAGCCTCTAGTGAGATACGCAAGGCTTGATGTTACCTCAATTACCCATCCGGCTTAGCTTAGTACTGAAAGACAAGAACAACTTGATAAACGCAAGCAGTGCTGATGCTTGATCATTTTTCATAATTAACCTAATCCAGATTTAGATCCAGACACAGGTCTCAACATTTGATGATTAAGAGAAGTCTGGGAATTTGCTGCAGAGTTGAACATCATACTAGGAGTTGAGGTTGATGGGTGTATAGCTGAGAGAGGCAACCTTGGCCCAAATCCATACATCGATTGTTGTGACATGAGAGACATGTGGGGATGAACTGGTTGATTATTTGCAAACCCAGAAATGAATGATTGGGGAGAACTTGACACAACCTGTTGCCTATTATTACCAACATTGCTATTAGCCACGGCTGGACCAACATTTGGTGGACCCATAGGTCGAGAAAATCCAGGAGATCCAAGATGTGCTGACATCATGAGATTTCGTTCTGTGACAATCCTCTGCCTCGTCCTTTCCATTTGCTCACACTCTCTCATTAATAATGTCTCAACTTCCGCAAACTGCTTCAGCTTTAGCTCTAATCTTTTCAACTAAATAGGGAGGCGAAGCAACAAAGAGTTAAAATGTCAAAATCCTCATTAGGAACCAAATCTTTAACTAAGATGCACAATTTGTAGAGAGTAACATTAAGTGCTATAAGAGCAATGGAAAGTCAAAGGGCAAAGTACTAAATTGCCAATTATCAAAGTTGACCACAACCCAAAATCACAAAAGGCCTGTCAAGGGTGCATGAAATAACAGATATTTAAAGAGGCCTTCATAAAAGCATAGTATAACAGGACCCAAGTAACACAAAACCTTGGTTTAAAGCGGTAATACAGTAAGCAATCAAAGCACATCAACGGATAAACTCTTTCTAAAAACAATATAAACACATAAACCAAATTGCTATTCAAACGATACTTTGATTTTCACACATATTTCACGCCTATTGATGTCTGACTTTCCTCTTTGGTCCATTTCAGAAAAAGAACCCACTTTGCTCAATAGGAACATATCACTGTCGAAAAGCATTTTTGATATGATTAATCTGGCTAAGAATCTAAAAATTGTAAACCAGGTGACACCAGCTATTTCCATCTTTACCCCCATTCTTGAACATTTGCAACTCTGTTTTTAGAGATGGAATTTTCAAATTTTACCTAATATATCATACCAAGTCAACACTCAGAAAATGGAGATATTGAATAATCCTACATACATGCATACATTAGTTGTCCGGTCTTATCCAATAAGAGAACATCAAGAGGATACAAAACAGAGCACACTTGCAAGGAAAAAAAGCCATAAGGATTTGATTTACTTACATCGTCAGTAAAACAGAATGAGATCTATGTTCATGCCAATATGCAATAAAATCTCATAAAATGTCACAGTTGATTATGTATTAAGAGATTTAATCATCCCTATGTAAAACAATTTCTTACTCATATAGGATAAATTCAAAAACCCAATAAATATCCAATTTCAAGAGTGCATGAGCATTAAACTGTGAATCAACTGAAAGACCACCAAAAATACTGTACAAACTGACAATGAGAAGCATCTTGGTTGCATCAAGTCAATTTGGATAGTGCGACAAAACTCCATTTGATTGTATTGCCAAAGCATTTGTTATGAATAATACTTTTCCATTTCTTGATAATCCATAATTCTCATTTTCCCTTGTATTCAAGGACTTCATGATCTCACATTAAAGAAACCCTTATTTCATGTCTCCATGATTCGGCCAATTTTCTGGGAGTAATTATGAAAAACGTACTGCCTTGATTTCCCTCAACTAAATGGGGAACACTATAGCAGATCAGCTATATTTCGATTCATACTCTTTTTTCAATATAAAAATTCTAAACAGGGGGGCGGGCAAGTGATAAGGCAACCGGTTTTGGTCCTACTATTCAGAAATTCAAATCCTTCCATCCTAGAGGGTATCCCTTATGTTAGAATAGAATAGAAGGTTCTGTTTAAAGTCTAATTTTAGGTAGAATAAGTTTCTTGCTTCTGCTTTTTATATTGCATGTATCATACATTGTTAACAAACTTAATCAAATTGAAATGATACACAGGCGTAATTTAATCTATTTAGGATCTAGCTAAGACAAGAACATGGACTCTACGAGTTTGAATTCAAAATCAAAAAAGATGAAAAAATAAGAACGCCGGCTGGTCTTTTCATTTTTGAGTTCAAATTCAATAAAAATTAAAAAAATAAAGAGGCAGGATGGTCTTTTCATCATACTCTCTGTTCATCATAGCATCTGTTCAAACCCTCCCTATTTAGAGAAGCTCTCCATCCCATATATATTTTCTATTTCAAAATTTGAATTTTCAACTACTCTTTGTATTATTTTTATCTTGTAATTGGGGTAGTCTAATTATTTATGACTTTTTCTATAGATCTAATTATTTTTTATACTAATAAAATCCACTTAGCCTCAATAGAATTAAGTCTCTTAATGGGTCAGGCTAAAATAATAGAGAGAAGCAACTTAATCCAGACTTCTTTAGTTTTGTACCTAGGCGTAAATAAAATCAAGGCAAAAATAACACTAAAGAAAGGTTGAAATAAAATAGAAACTTCCTTCCAGTTGTTTGAGAAAATGAACACATGTTTGACGAGTGCTAAGGAAAACATTTCATTTTTCCTTTTGTGTTCAAGTCCGTGATGGTACTGACCATATCACACATACATACCATAAAGCTCTTGTCAGCAGTAATGGCTAACGTCGCAATAAAGGCTGGATTCACCACTAGGAAACTTTGTCGGTCAGCTAAACAACTAATCTTTCTTTAGCCTCTTGAATCTACCTTAAATCTAAATAAGTAACTGACTTTTAACTAAATCAAAACTGGTTTTCACAAAGAGCAAAATGTATTTCTCTCCAAAGGTTGGTGGTTCTTTACAGCATCACTGGGGTGCAACTATACAATCTCACAATATTAAATCCCAAACCGCACATTAATCAGGTAGAGGTTTCCTCAGTGGAGCTTTTGTGCTCCATGCAACAATTTATTTCTCTATCAGGCCCAATTCTTAATCTTCAAGCAGCATGAACTTACCTCTGACTATGAAGCCTTGTTAAGGGTAATCAACATCACAAGAAAAGGTTTCAATTGAAGCCTGACCATTCCAGGGATTAGAGTTATTTCCGTGAGTCTGCTAGTTTTCCTTTCCGTCAATGAGTTGAAGCAAATAGATGTTGAACGTGGAGAATAAATTATTTGAAAAGATATATAATAGTCAGGAAATAAAATACTAACCCCCCCCCCCCCCCCCCCCCAAAACCAAAAAAAAAAAAGAAGCAATTTGAATAGAGGACAATATTACTGGTAAGCATGCCAAAATGTATCAAAGATATAATTGCTTCACCACCCTATAGGCAACTCTAGACAAATTTACTCCAGTAAACGATACAAAGAATGGATACACAACAGTACCCATAAACATTTATGCAGCCCTACATCCGATGCAAGCATAATTAAGGTACAAGCACTTATCAGCCAATCTGAATTTTTATATGTTACCAGCACTTATCAGCCACTCTGAATTTTACATGAAGCAAGAAAAAGGAAATACAAGCACTTATCAGCCTCCCTATTTCTTTATGAGGAATCTAAAATATAATCAACCTGCAAAACTTGCCAGACACAATGCGTATAACTAGTGCAGTCAATGATAGGCCCTTAACACAGTCAAGCAAGTACCCTCATTCCTGTCAAGATTAACCCGTTTTAAAGTTACACGTGGAAATGGTGAAGAAGCTACCAGTTTCCAAAATCCAAACCCTATTTGTGTTTGCCACCATTGATTTGAAACATAAAACGTAAAATCCCAGCCCCCAATTCACTTTTCAGTTCCCAAGGAAAAGTTTGGAAAGACTTCAAGAAAAATGTTTTACTACACAACTTATAAGACATATGCAGATCTAACTTGATTGAGAGATCAATTTAATACCAGATTCAATTTAATAGATGTATGACTGCGTTTAACAAATTAGCTGTTTATAACAAACTTATCATTTAAAAAAAAAAAAAAAGAAACCACTAACAATCAACAAAGAGAATTCTATGATCAACAAGCATTGTCAAGTGATCCTAGTCTTCAGCTTCCGAAGTATTTGAGAGCCATCTAAACATGATACATAAACAGCATTAGACCTGTAACAAACAAGCGGTAACACTCAAGCATACAAAGAGACACAGGTGAAAAGCTTCCCATTATTCTGACATATGATTATTTGTTCACCACTTGGAAGCTTGAGTATCAATATAAATCGCAGTTTAATCTTTTCCTTCATTTATTTAATAATTCTTTTTCATCCGACAGAGAACTTATACAACACTCAAAAGTCTTGAAAAAATAAGAAAAACTGAAAATATTAACGCTCAATATTCCAGTCAAGATTTAGTTTTGTTAGTTTCAAATAGATAAAGCAGCGAATTCCAGGTTGTGGTAGCACTGCTAAATTTAGGTATTGTAGGAGTCTGATAACAAGCTCATGTAATATGTAATATCTTTATTTTTAAAAGAAAAAAGTGGGTATCCAGAAAATTGTACCCTGGTTGTAACCATGTGATCTCATTTGAACCTTGTTGAGATACTTATGCCAATCACATTCGAGGTGCAATCACTGTCCTTTTATTCTATCTCTGACATCTAGATAGCCAACCACACGCAAACCCCCCATTCCAAAAAAAAAAAAAAAAAACTCAGAAACACTGCTTATCAGCACCAATAATATTCACCTCAAACCTAAATCTTGCTGTCATTGACTTCAGAGCCCTCTAAAGATGACCCCTTGCAACTCAATATCCCAATAACCATATTTGCAGCTACAAAAATCATAGCAAGCCAAGCACAAATTCCTATCAGCAGTATAACACATTAAAAAAGCAATTCATAGTAAGGAGATAAAGTAATGCACTACTTTTACTGCACAAGAAAACCACTTCCAAGGTATCAACGTCCAATTAAGTTTTGGGATGACATATTAACCCAGCTCACAAAAGATTAAAAACTAAAATACTAGAGCCCTCAAAATTAAGGTACAACAAGAACAACTTCAGAGGGAACAAACAATTTGGTAAAAGAAATCATTTTCAAACTTATTGATGATCCATGTTATTACAACAACAGTACCTGGTGATTTATGATGTTAGCTGACAACCTCTGAATCTCACGTTCTTCATGGTCAGCAAAGAGCTTTGCCTTTGTAGCTGCAGCAGCAAGACCATCTTTGGCAGCAGCTCTCACTTTTTCAGCAGATAATGGAGTTGCTTCAGAATTACGTTGATTCAAGGGTCCTTGTCTTCTTATCTTTTCCTCTGAGAATTTTCATCACTGATTATAAATAAGAACGGAGAACAACACAAATCAATTTACAGCATACCTTTTTGCTGACTTGAGTTCTCATATTCTCCATGGGGACCACCTTCCATATTCATCCTTCAATTGCACAAAGTTAAAAAGTTTCACCCCCAATTTTAAAACAAAAAAGACAAAGAATACTATGAATAAGAAGCACACAGGAGCAAATTCGATGCACAAGCTGCTAGAATTTTCCAATAAATAAAACTAAGATTTCCCCTGTACTTTTTCCTGACAGTAAAAAATTCTTCACCATAATAATATATACCAAAAGAATGATATTACTAATTCCTGTTTATGATAACAGAAAATCATAGATGATTCAACAAGTACATCAAAATGGGAATGTTGAAAATACTGGTAAAAAACCATTTGAAGGGGAGACAGTCAACAAATTATCTCACCTTGATCCTTCCATCTGCATAACATTTCTAGATAAGGTTAAACCGTCATCCTTCGATAATGTAGCCAGGGATGCATGGGCACAGGCCGCAGCTACTCTTGGACCGACTGCAGATGCCAGAAAAGCAACCTAGGAATTATAACAGATAAATCTGCATGAGTATATGTCCCATCAAAACTTCAGCATCCACGAAACGTCAAGCTAAAAGAAAATCTGCAGACTGGATAGTTCAACGTGGGAAGCATGCATTCATAGAGTTTGGTGAAAGGAGCATTCATCAGTACTTATAGGCAAAACAGAAACCCAGAGAGTATAGAGCTTAATGGACCAAAGAGTTAACACATGGAGTTCAATATGGAATTGTTGGAAAGAGATATTTATGTTCAAGAGTAATTGAAGCATGTATTTTCATTAATCTTCAAGGGAAGCAGACTACCCAAAAATTTGAAAATTTATCAGTTATGGAATTGCAATTGAATAAAGAATCGAGAAAACCTTAACAGAAAGACGATATCAAGGAAATTTTGAAACTAGTGACAAATAGGGTTTTTATTGGTCTTAGATTTGTTATAGTCTCTCCTTATCTTACATTACACTTAAATTCTCTATACAAAGTAGGCTTAATCTGGGTCTTAGTTAACATTTTATGGATGCAATTTAAAAATTCTTATACATTATTTGGTTTGTGGTTTGTAAATTTCGCTAAAAGTAGTCTCAAGAGGGCCATCTAGCTAAGGGAGAGAGTCCTCTCATTCAACACAGTACATGTTTTTTAATGCTGAAGAGAAGGAGGAGAGGAGAGCAAGCAGTCCAAGCATTATCTAGATTCTGCCCACATCCATGAGTTTAACATGGAATCAATACATAAGGCAACAATTGGACACTATGATAGTATAATTTGTTGTTCATTATTTTGTTGACAGTAACTTCGTCTGACATATGACAAACGTACCAACGATTTTGCCAGCTTCCCAGTTAGTTTAAATATATGAAACAGCACATAGTACCTGCAGACTTGTGTGGTTTCCTTAAAACTGCAATGCCATGTATATGTATATGTATATGTACAAGTATACATATACATATATATCAAGTTTTTTGTGTGTGTGTGCGTGTGTGTGTGTTTTTTTTTTTTTTTTTTTTTTTGGTATGTGAAACAAGCAAACACACATGCTCAAAAGGTGACTCAAAGGACCAAATCAGTTAGACGCAAGAGTTTAGTCAGATCGAACCCTTGGTGCTCCCCCCACCTTTAAAAAGAGGAGAGGAACACAAAGCGAACAGCAGAAGTGGAGCTCAGCACCCTGATGCGGGAGGAGGAAGAATATAGAGAATAAAAATGAGTATAGGCATAGGCCTAAATCTCTAAGAGAAGGAGATTAATGCTCTAACAAACACAGCATAAATCAACCATGAGCTATGATACGAACCAAGTGATGAAAGCCCAAGTAGATAGGGGCATTCAAATAATCCATAGTGCATCACCAATGCATAGGGGCTTAATCACCCAAAATGGAGGCTTAGAGGCGTCAAGGATGGTCAAAAGGAGCAAGAGGAAGAGGCCATCCAATGCTGGGACGAGTAAACCTGCAAGAGTTCAGAAGAAGACGCGTAGAAAAGGCCATCAGAAAGTTTCTGATGAAGACCGCAGGCAAGGCCGCGCCGCAGCCTTCCCCCCGGCCTCCGTCAGAAACTTTGCCAAAGATGAGATGACGTTCTGATGAAGGCCGCACAGAAGGCCGTCCCGCGGCCTACCCCGCGGCCTTAGTCCATAACTTTACGATTTTATTTGCTTTCTGCGTTTTTACTTAGTTTATAACGTGTAATAGACTAGTTACTTTCTATATTGGGTATTTAGGGTGTTTTTGCCTATATAAGGCTAATTATTATTATTGTTAAGACAGATTTATTGAAGTTGAATAAAATTACGAGGGTTTTTTCCTCTCTGATTCTCTTCAGTGAGACTTGTGAGTTCTACGAGTGATTCGTGAATTCCTTGATATCCTTGAGTTCTAACCAACCTGTGGGGGTTAGGGTTTGGGATCCTCATCAAGCTAGTTTCAATTCTCGGGTAGAATTGGAGTTAGGTTGTCCGTTGATATACAAGAACGATCCTTTGGGAGGGTTGTCCTGTGGATGGCGTTCTTCACGAAGGATTCCCGTTAGGTGATTAACGAGGAGTCTCGAGGAGGATCGCATCAATTGGTATCAGAGCTTCTAGGTTCTTGGTATCAAGTGTATTCAATCCATCTCTTGAATTTCGATTCTTTGAGATTGGATATATCTTTTTATCTTTATTATTTTTGTCAAAATCCTGCAGTAGTTCTTGTGTTTTCCCTATTGTATTTAATTAATTCCACCCGTAGAGTTTCCTATTGATTTGAGATCTTGTGTCTTTGTGGTAATTCTTGTGAGTTTATTGTTACCTCGTAGTTTTTGTCGTTTTAATCAAATAGTTTGCAATATTTTCTCCAATTTCTGTAATTTTTGTGATATCCTTTGCGTTCTCTGTGCTGTCTTTGCTTCAAGGCGTCTAAAAACCCTAAAAGATTCGTGTCTTTTGTGCTCTTGTTGATTGGGTTATTGATTATTGGTGTTTTGTTCACTATTCATTAACAAAAATCATCAAAAGTCTCATCTCTTGTTAAAAAAAAAAAAAATCGTTACACTGTTCATCGTCACTGTTCATCGGGTACTGTGCACGGAACTGTTCATCCGAGTTACTGTTCACCCGAAACTTTCTGTCCCATTTTCCTGTTTTGGGATATGAGTGTTAGTGTTGGGTAGTGTTCTTTTCGTAGAAATTCCTACCTTAGTCGAATCTTTACCCATTTGTTTTCCTTCAATCCCTTTTATTTGTTCAAAATTCATCATGTCTAACGAAGGAGAATCTAAGGCATTTGGCCTTAGGAATTTTGCTGAGACCATGAATCCTAGCATCCAGGGTATGAGGCAGACCATGGAAGCTATGTGTGAGCGACTGGAGAGACCAGGTCATTCACATTCGAGGTCAAGGAGTAGCCACAGAAGTCACCGGAGGAGATCACCATTGGCTGAATCCGGAGATTCTAATGATGAGATGGGGGCTGATAGGAGACCTAGGAGAGGAGAGCAAGCTCGTGATGGCAACATTGGGAGCATTAAAATGAAAATTCCTAACTTTCAAGGTCGAAGTGATCCAGAGTTCTACCTGGAATGGGAGCGAGAGGTGGAGCACGTATTTGATTGTCACCACTACTCCGAGAAGAAAAAGGTAAAATTAGTTGCTGTGGAGTTTTCAGACTACGCAAGTGTGTGGTGGGACCAGTTGGTTACCACTAGGAGAAGATGTGGAGATCGACCTGTACGCACATGGGAAGAAATGAAGACAATCATGCGGAGGAGGTTTATACCTAGCCACTACTACAGAGAGCTGCACCAGAGGCTACAGTCCATGTCACAGGGTGGTCGTACAGTGGATGACTACTACAAGGATATGGAGCTAGCAATGATTCGTGCGAATGTAGTAGAAGACCGTGAGGCTACAATGGCTAGATTTCTAGCTGGTCTAAATCAAGATATCCGAGACAAGGTGGAGTTGCAGTCTTATGTGGATATTGATGACCTGGTTCAAAAAGCTGAGACAGTGGAGAAGCAACTCAAGGCTAGGAAGAGAGATGGTACAGGCTCTTTCTATGGGAGGTCAAGGTGGCAGGATAGACCGTCCATGGGACGTGAGGATCGAGGTGACATAAGACCAAGAGATGTTGTCAGGCCAAAGGAGGGCACAGGTGATGGCAAAGGGCAGATGAAGGCACCTATGAGGTCGCGCGACATCCAGTGCTTCAAGCGCCAGGGACGTGGACACGTGGCATCCCAGTGTCCTAACACTAGGACTATGATCAGTGTTGGATGGAGGAGGCATAGAGAGTGCTTCTTCAGATGATGAGAAGATGCCACCACTGGAGGGAGGAAGTGATAGTGAAGGTCCTATTAGCTGCGAACCTGACAAGGGAGAGCTTCTTTTCACAAGAAAATTTCAGATGAGCACCCTAAGGAAGCTAGGACCTGATTTGCAGAAAGAATCAGTCTTCCACACTCGATGTTTCATTGGGGACAAGGTATGTGGCATTGCCGTTGACTCTGATAGTTGCACTAACCTTGTAAATTCATTGTTGGTAGATGAGCTTGGTTTGAGGACAATGAAGCATCCCAAGCCTTATAAACTGCAATGGGTGAGGGATAGTGGCAAATTGAGGGTGACCAAACAAGTCGAAGTTGAGTTCACCATTGGAACCTACAAAGATAAAGTTATATGTGACGTGGCACCGATGGGAGCTTGTCATTTGTTGTTGGGTCGTCCGTGGCAATTTGATCGCAAGGTGATGTATGATGGGTACCGCAATCAGTACTTGTTCACTTGGCATGGGAAGGACATCACGCTTATGCCATTGACACCATTGGAGGCTCATAGTGACTATGTGAAGCTGTCTAAGGAGCTTGAGGTTGCGAAGGGGAAGAAGAAGATGATGAAAGCACCTTCCACTAATTCTCATTCTTCTCTTCCACATATTTCTTCTGTGCAGGTACATAATGTTCCCTCAGCTGGAGTCATGAAGAAGCAAGATTCGAGGACGAATCTTCTTGAAGAGGAGGGGAATGATACGAACCAAGTGATGAAAGCCCAAGTAGATGGGGGCATTCAAATAATCCATAGTGCATCACCAATGCATAGGGGCTTAATCACCCAAAATGGAGGCTTAGAGACGTCAAGGATGGTCAAAAGGAGCAAGAGGAAGAGACCATCCAATGCTGGGACGAGTACACCTGCAAGAGTTCAGAAGAAGACGCGTAGAAAAAGCCATCAGAAAGTTTCTGATGAAGACCGCAGACAAGGCCGCGCGGCCTTCCCCCTGGCCTCCGTCAGAAACTTTGCCAAAGATGAGATGACGTTCTGATGAAGGCCGCACAGAAGGCCATCCCGCGGCCTACCCCCGCGGCCTTAGTCCATAACTTTACGATTTTATTTGTTTTCTGCGTTTTTACTTAGTTTATAATGTGTAATAGACTAGTTACTTTCTATATTGGGTATTTAGGGTGTTTTTGCTAATATAAAGCTAATTATTATTATTGTTAAGACAGATTTATTGAAGTTGAATAAAATTACGAGGGTTTTTCCTCTCTGATTCTCTTCGTAAGACTTGTGAGTTCTACGAGTGATTTGTGAATTCCTTGATATCCTTGAGTTCTAACCAACGTGTAGGGGTTAGGGTTTGGGATCCTCATCAAGCTAGTTTCAATTCTCGGGTAGAATTGGGGTTAGGTTGTCCGTTGATATACAAGAACGATCCTCTGAGAGGGTTATCCTGTGGATGGCGTTCTTCACGAAGGTTCCCGTTAGGTGATTAACGAGGGGTCTCGGGGAGTATCGCATCAAGCTAATAGCAATACTTTATCTTGGCAGGAATTTAATATCAAAGGTATTTGCTATAAATGCACTAGCATTATAGAACAAAGAATAATTAATAATTAAGCCAGGCATAACTTCTATCAACCAATATCAATTGTTTCTAACTGCATTATCGCAATCCTTTCTCCATTTCCAACACAATAGATTGTTAAAAACTTGCCAAGATCACCATGTTCTTCACAAGATTATTAAAGACCAATTAAAAGAAAAAGGATGAACTACAGAAAAACTGAAAGGGATTTAAATGCAGCATGTGACAAGTGTAACTCTGGATAATTTTAACTACAGGAAACTTGGCCTAACTGGCCATTTTCAACTCATCAACAAAATGAGGATGGCAAAACAATTCTCCAGATTGAACCAGATATTAATGGAAATGGGAAGGAGCAAAATGTAACTGCATTTCAGGGAAGAAAAGAATAATAATCAGAATTTTCGGTTCCTCAAGTCCTAAATTTCTAGATTATCAAGATTCATCAACCTTAGCATAACACTTCAGTCTATAGCTTCATACGAAAAATAATTTTCTGGGTTTCATTTGTTTAAATAGAAAGAAATGTCCCTTTTAACCAAAAGAAGTCATCACAAATAAGATGGGCCAACATATTGAGGTCTTACTTCCCCATTACTACTGCCTGACAGATTGAGCAAATCCAAACCACCAAGCAACAGGAATCCCACTTCAACCTAAAAAGTTAGAGCCTCCCTTGATGCTCTCACAAATCAATAATACATACTCAATAAATAAGAGGGAAGAATAAGGATTTGAAAAGAAATAAAAGTTATGAGACTTGCATAACAAAGTCGATTCTTGGGAAAATTTAAGCTTCACAGCAACTTAGACATGAAACAGCTAATAGCTAGCATGCGCAAATCAGCAGTAGCGAACAAAATGTGAAAGGAAATTGGTTTTTTTAGACGAAACCACCTACCAGGGCCATAACTGGATTTCCGCAATTTGCAAAAGGAAATTTGCTTTCAGAATCAGGGTCTTGCAAACCGAATCCTGAATGAGTAAAGTGATGAGAAATCTAAATGTTCACAGTTCTTCATTTTGGAATTAAGGGATCAAAAGGGGGAAGCACAAGATAGACAGGAAAAAGAAAGTGCATTATGGATCCTGCAAGATTACCATTGGTATTTGAATGTGATCTACCACAGTCATTTCCATTCGGTAAATTTGATAAATTCAGAGAGCTTGGGACATCAATACTTTCCAGCGGGGTAATATCAACAGGCAAGCGAACAAAATGAAGAATGCATTGTGCTTTAGACTTGGTGCCTACATGTTCTGCAATTTCATTCCAATTTTCATTATAAAGTTGCATCCCTTCAAGAAGAAGCAGAGTTTCCTGATCAGTCCAACTTTCTCCATCCAGATCTGCATAACCTTTCAAGGAATTGACCTTTACAAAATCAAGGCTAGAGTGACCAGAAACAAATCTTCCATCATGGAAGCAATCCAAACAGAGTAGCACATCAACCTGCCAAAGATACTTATCAGCCATAAAAATTAAATGGTTAAGTGATCAAATTATCAAACAATGTTAAGCCCTATAAAGTTCATTAATTTGTTCCCTTACAAATTTTTCATTCCTAAGCAATGATGCAAGACAAGGAGCACCAAGGTGCACAACCAATTATGCTCCACAATTTTTCCAATAAAGTGAAAATCAATTGGGTAATGCACATTTTAAAATAAACAGTATCAGTAAGTAATGGAACTTTTAGTTCAATCACCGAATAGCCAGCTAGCTCAGGTCCTCAGCTCTTCTTGGCTTTCATCACTCCATTCCACTCACCCAGAAAGTCCCAGAAAAGGAACAGCACTTCTTCTTCCCTATAAGAGGTTTGTACACTAATGACAATAAAACCTTCTAATAGAAATCTTCATCACTGGCCCCAGGCATTGACTGTTAGTCACTTAGTCCTATTTTGTGGACCAAATGCCCACATTTGCTTGTTGTACAAAATGGGGTGCTATTCAAAGTCAAAGATCACTATATATGATCCCAGAATGCACCCTTCCTAATCCATTTAATTTCAGAAAGTTTACAATTTCAAAGCCTTCAATGGGAGCTAAAAATTGAAATCTTAGACAGAAGTTGCAATTGTAAATGTATCATACATAACTTTTTAAATTGTAAATGCAAATAAAGAGGCCAATCAAAAAGAAAGAGTGAGAATGTTATTCCCAACTTGATCTAGCATAAAAGCCATCCAACTCTGATGCTTCTTAATAACAACCGCAGGAAAGTGGCTCTCCCTCTACTTAAATAGTCATGTAACAAGGTTTAGAAATCCATATAAAGATAAACAGAAGTCAACGGAAGAGCAGAACTGTCAATAACAGTTCTGAAGGAAGGGGCTGTTCCAACTAATCCCTATATTTTCTTTTGAATTCCAGAAAAGCAATTATGATTTAAACCAAACTTTTGCACAAATTCTATTACTACCAAATACACTTTTCAGAAGTATAAAACATAACACATGCTATACAAACTTTCAACTAAACAATTATCTACTAAAACAATTGGCAATCCATTATCGTCTCACATTGCTTAAACACAAAGGCATACATTGCAGTAGAACTTTCTAGAGTCCAAAATCAACGCACAAAAGTATCAACTTTTGACAAATATCAACAAGGACCCAAGAAATTTGGTGCACAATAAGTGTCGAAATATCAATGAAGGCATAATTAAACTACACCCATACTCAAAGTTCTGCCCTATTACTCTATATAACACCATATAATTATATCTTACGACAAAATTTTCAACAATCTCAGTT
This sequence comes from Mitragyna speciosa, assembly GCA_024721245.1. NCBI lineage: Eukaryota > Viridiplantae > Streptophyta > Magnoliopsida > Gentianales > Rubiaceae > Mitragyna > Mitragyna speciosa. Next base: position 9,344,413 of record CM045560.1, read on the forward strand.
ACCAAGTTCCTTCAGCTACTGCCTCCATCTTCTGAGCCTCCTCTTATTCATGAGGGGTAAAGTATCAGATCACAAATATTTAAGTCAGAGCAAAGACAGTGACCCCCCTTTATCGATTAAAAGCATATAGGCCTTATTACATATGTCTCTACCTTAGCTGCATCTTTTTAAAAAAACACTACAGTGGCTAACAACTATACCACTGTCTATGCTTTAAGCCTAAAATTGGCCCTATTCGATTTAAGAAAATACATTTCGCAATAGTCAACAAGCTTGGAGAACCATCCACACTGCCCAAACCACATCATACCATACAATAAACTGCAGTGTGAAAATTTTAGGTGGCTGGTTTTGATTTTTATTTGTCAAAACCGCATGGTATGGTGTGGTTTAATTTTTAGAGGTAAAAACTGCAAATCACCGCACAGTGTATAATAATAAAAGAACCAATAACATTTGACCTTTTTTTTCCTAGTTCCAAGTATCATTTTAGTTCAACAGGTGTAAACTCTTCTTCTCCTGTTATTTAAAAATACAATAGTTTGACTGTTCAAATTCTATTTAAACTTTTCTAACATGTTTTATGAAAAGATTTATATAATGTTTAAGTTAAAATTTAAAGGCCTTTTAAATTCATTTTTGATATAACAGTCCATTTATAATTACATTGTTTTGTTAAAACAAAATATTTAAACCATCTATCTATTGAATTTTAATCAGTTTCCAAAATATGGACTTCAAATCACAACTGCACTGCACCAAACCACAAAAGGAAAAATCACAACCTGTGGATTTTACCATTTACTGATTGGTGATGGTTATGCTTTTTACAAAACTGTATACCATGCTGTGGTTCAATTTTATTATAAACTGCCACACTGCAACATGAACCCCCCTACTCGGCAACACGTCTAATTGCATTGATACTTAGGAGGTCTTAGCATCAGAATGCTTAACAACAAGGTCTCTCGGCTTATCAAAAAAATTCAGAAGTCTCTTGATACTTAAAAAAGCAAAATTTCAATTTGGAAATAGATAAGAGACAAAACTAAGAATGCAGGTAGGGAGTCCCTACCATAATTTTCCATTATCAGGCAAATCATGTGGCTTCAAACAATTGAAGTCGAATAACAGAGACCACATGCAAATATAAAAGAAAACGACCTGCTTAGATCCCACATGGTGACTGACTTGACCAAATGAATCCTATAAGATGGCCCCTCATGCCACTGTACCGGTAAACTTAATGCATATCCTGTACCCTTTAGCAGCCAAAACAACCTAATTCTATGTCCCACAGTTATTCTTGATAAACTTGAACTTCCACTAACTAGGATTCATCGCTTAACACACATAATACACCACAAATTACCAGGCACCATGGAGGTTACCCATGTCAGAAACAACTAAAGGACAAGATATGACGAACTCTTTAGAAATTAAACTTTCTAATTCTACGCAAATACCAAGAATTGACTAGAAGTAGCTCAAACGCATGTTTTCAAGGAAATTTCAAATTTGCAGTTTCTTCTACATGCGTCCTTCACATACTATGTATTTCAATGTACAAACTTAAGTGTAGAGGAATTAAACTCAACTGGCATGTCATTTAACAAAACAAAAGAATTTCCAATTGATATAGACTAACTACTCACTAACAAGAATTCGTTTCAAATGAATTCTTGCCTGAACGATTCAGAAACTACTCTCACTCTACAAAATAGAGCAAATCTAAAAAGATAATAAATATTCATTTCCCTATATTCTTTTAAGGCATTTTATCAATGTTATACTATCCATCCAATCCCCAGAGTAAACATTCTTTTGTACTCAATTTCCACATCAAAATCAAGCTCATCTATGAAATGGACAAATGTAAATGAAATGCAAGATGATTTCCATGCCTGACAAGCCAAGCAAAAGTACTTGACCAAAAAGGTTAAAAAGATATGACCTCTTCAAGATTTAATAAAAGGGAAAGTAAAAATTATGGCAGCCTTCTCTTTTGGAAATGTCAAAATAAAAACAGAAACAGTACCACAGAAATACAATTGCTGATATACCAAATTTGGAAATAATTAATATATGCTATGAATTCATTAATGGGACATCATTTTCTAATTATCTTGTTTGTGAGAAGTCCATATATCATCAAACAGACAAAGCAATATAAAAACGAAAACAAATATTTTATTAATTTATAAATAGCATAACTACAATGCATGAATTCTGGATAAGTTATGCACTCAATTACAATTGAAATACCAGGAATAAAACAAAAGGCAAATAACAAATAAAATTGTCAAGATTACAAGTATATACATCCATTCAATTATCATCTATATAAATATATTATATATCATTCTGAGCACATCTAACTGAGCAACTTTGCATAAGTTATGGAGGACAAAGAGACACAGATTAATTAGTTTTCTCAAGAACAGGAATATTTACTAACCACAGAAAGAATAGAAGACAAGGAAATGAAGCAAGACTGATGGCAATTTCAAATAATCATTAGAAAAGCGTGTGATTACCTCCTTCTGTGACTGATAGTACACTGTTGGAGTGGGCTGAGAACAACAATTGCATCTGGTTTCTGATAAATGTTCTCGGATTGCACTGTCAAAATCAGAATCTTCATCTTGTTGACATGCAACTTCTGGGTACACCTCAGCTGCCTTCCACCTGCATTTAGGCTTGTCAAACTGAACCAAGCTATCAATACTTTTCAATGCAGCCCCGGGCACACAAAGGTCACCATTCGAATCCTCAGATAAATATGTTCCCTTCCTCTGAGTGTCACGACTAGGGGTTGGAGCACAGTAATTGATGATCCCCCAATGATCAAGAAACCTCAAAATACGAGTTATATCATCAATACTTACACTAGCTACTAATCCCCGGCAATCAGCAAGAGACAAGTGCTTCTCTGGATTCTCCATGTACTTGGCAACTATACAATTCCGACACTCCATGTATTTTTCAGGTGTATGATCTGATGATTTTCCAGAGAAAAAGTGCGGTACAACTTGTCTCTCCAATCTATGCACAGTACTAGGCGAAAACCAATCTGCTAAGACAAAAAATCACTTTAAAAAAGAAAACTGAATTTTAGGTCGCAAGAACATGTTAGAAAAAAAATTTTAAAAACAAGAGCATTCAAACTATTAAAAAGAAAGATACGCAAACACACGCCAACATGTATTCTTGTTTAGAGAAGTTTTCTACATACATCACTTGGGTTCTTCTTAAAGGTATCAAATGCCTATGTTCGAATTTGCACTCTGGCAAGAGTTTCAAATATACTAGATGTGGAATAAGATTGAGATGATCTTGCCTACTAGCAAGAGTGGAAGAATAAAGAGATATGGGGCTGCACCACGTCTGTAAATTAGCGCTGCAAATGGTAGTAACTTTTTTTTTTTTTGGTGGCCCGGGGTTAGGTTTTAGGTTTTTTTTTTTTTTTTTTGGGGGGGGGGGGGGGGGGGGGGGAATAGGAGGAAGAAGAAGGAAATTTAAGAATATCAGAGTCCATATGCAAAGTGCAAAGCAAAGAAAGGTGTAGATCTCTCTCTCTCTCTCTCTCTCTCTTTGTATAAACCGTAAGAAAAATAAAACGGAAGAAAATGCACACTTTTAGTTTGTTGGATGTTTTATTTATTTTATTTTTTTAACACCATTATATATTTTCCCTCTTATCTTAACTGTTTGATAATGAGCTGCATAATAAGTTCTGGGTTTTGGGCAGAAATGCAGGAGATAAAAATCCCAAGCAAACATGATGGCCCTCGAGTCTGCATTTTTTTTTTTTTTTTGATACACTTGTTTTCAATGTTCTGTGCTATAATAATAATTTTATCATGCGTGTTTTGTTATTTAAATGTTTGCATGTGTTATTATATCATAATGTTAAGATATAAACCTATAACTTAGAATAACATATTATTTACATAGAAGTGTGCACATAACAGTGTGCACTACGCTTTTGCAATTTGCAGTTAAGCCCAGAAGGCCTTTTTGTTCTAGTTTACTTTGCACCTTTAACTACTATGTGATGAAGTGGATCATTAAAACTGCTATACACATCATTAATACTCATATAGACATCCAGTGTATATAGGACAACAATCATTCAAAACCAGCCAAAAACAAAGAAGCAACTTCCCAGCTCTACAATTAGAACACATGGAAGAAAGCAGTCTTAGTCTTATTGCCTAGATCAACAAATATAGGCACATATTGCATAAGCACTTCGGTAATAACCAACATGCTATAGCTCTCCCCTAAAAATGATTAAATTGACACTACAGTCCTTTCCCCCACCCCAAAAAAGAAAAACTGCAAAAAAAAGGATTATTAGAATATCAATCCCTTCCCCAGCCCAGACAAGGGAAAGAAAGTTTCAGAATAACTCGTTTACATGGAAGAGATCTCACAATACCACTCCACGAGAGTAGGAGATAAACGAAAGAGGATTACAACCTCTGAAGTCCCAAAACCAAACAATACCTCGCAGAGAAATAGCACTACTTAATCTGGCGGCACCCCATGAACAAAAGGAAAACCTTCACTTCTAATTGTATAACAGCTAACTTATCCATTATATGCTAATCAAATTAACTCGCAATTTCCTTGCATCTCCAAGTTTTAGCTTTCTACACATTCCTAAGTTCCGAAAAATCCTCTAACCCTATCCAATGCTACTTAGCTATTGAAACATGGCAATTCAATTTTAAAGTAATCCGTACAGATATGCATACATACTAACACCCAAATTAAAACAAAATTAAGCATAAAAGTGGGATTTTGACAAAAACCTGCGTGCATTGGGACCACATGAACCCTTTCAGCACTCCCAAACTTCTTAACCACGCCACGGCCCTTCATAATACGAGGAGGGGATATCACATAAGATCCACTCCCACCGCCACTCTCCTCACCTAAAGCCAGACTGTCCGCCGGGACAGCAGACAAGGCCTGTAACTGACCGTGAGAAATATTCTCCAGAACAACAACGTTCTGACCCTGCCCTCTACTCTCCCCCATATTCCCGGCCCTCTCCATCGCCACGGCAGAAATCACAGACGAGTGCGGCCGGTTCACTGCCCGTTTTATAACCAGAGGGAAGTTACAAATCCGCTCGCCGCCGTCGGACACGGACTCGCTCTCCCTAATCTGAAGCGTTCGTTCCGGGGGAAAGTTGCCAGGGTTTTGATTGTTGCCGACATTATTATCATCCTCATTGAACTCTTCATCTTCGTCGTCCTCGTCTTCGAAAACGTCGTCGTCAGGTTGAGGTGCTTTTAATTTCCGCGAAATTTGGGGCTCTCTTCTCCGCTTCCTCCACCTCGTCCTCGTCTCTGATTCACCAAAAATTTCCAAATCATCAATTAAAATATTTTCAAAAATCAAATTCCAAAAAATGTGAATAAATACCAGAAAAAACACAAAAAAAATTGGCGTTTTGGGGGAAAAACCTGAGGAGGACGCAGGCATTGCTGGCAAATTTCAAAGAGGGAATAACAAAGAGGGTTTCGGGAAAGTGGGTTAAGCTGAAATTATACTGAGTGGGATAATTGGGGAAGTGAGAGTGAGACCCTCGAGTTTTGTGTTTAGGTTTTGGAGCTGCCGATTGCACCGGTGGGAGAAAAAAGGGATACAGAAAAATGCGAGCGATTTTGATAGGGGAAATGGGGAGGCTGCGAGGAGGAAATAGGGGAAATTGCTGGAGAAGGGCTGCTTAAGTTTAGAAATTGATATTGAATTGGGTAAGAAATTTTCTGTTATTAATTCTGAGGGCAAAACAAGCATTAACCCTAATCCTAAAGTGATTCGGGAGAGTTGTAATGTTGAATTATTTCTCGAAGTAATATCTTGGCCACTTATTGGGGATATGTCAATTAGCATAATGAGAGTCATAGAATTAATTACCTAATTCATGGTATTTAAGTTTTGGCTCGATATGAACCATATAAATTCAAATTTAAAAATTATTTTTTAAAAAATTAAATTCTAGTAATGAGATCAAGTGACAACTAACCAGGTCGATCTTGGCCATCAATTGGCCTCTATAGCTATCCCAAACCCTAGTTATACTAAACTAACTAAATTTGCTTGCTAATTGTTGGTTTGGACTCTATTATTTCTTAAGTGAGAGGAATAAACCATCAATAAACCTTTTAATTGTATTGATTTTGGTCACTTGGATTTTTACTCAAAACAACCACCAAACTTACTGAAACGTCCAAGTTTGATCATTCTATCTAAAATAATCATTAGACAAGATGAATATAAAAATTACACATGATACTTGTCAAGGTTTTGTAACAGTAAAATTATCAAACATTGTTAATCAATAAAAAAGGAAAAATAAAGGGAAAAAGATATGATAATTAAGGATACCAAGACACAACAAGGCTCCTTGCTTTCTATACCTATCTATATTACATATAACCTTGTTTGGTTGGCAAGGAATCAACTCAAGAAAAGTATTCTGTTTTCTAAAATTTAAAATCTAATGTTTGGTTCAGTCTTTGACTTATTGGGAAAGTAAAAACTTTTCTCAAATAAAGGAAAGTAGTTGCATAATCCTAGAATTCTAAATCCTAAGGTCTTGTTGGCATTCTTATTACTTTTCTAAGGATTTTAATTAAAGACACGCTTAAGATGGTTTAGTCCTCTCCCTCTACTCTCAAGAGAATAATCATCTATCTCCTCTAAAAACATAAATCCCCGTACTCCCAAATTCTTTTCAAATTGCAACTCTTCCATCTAACTGATATCTTCTCACATCATCAAAGGAACAATTTTCATATTTTAGTTTTGATTCTAGTAAAATTATGTGTTCACTGGTTTGTTTATATTTAATTACTTGTTATTTTTAGGGTTTAAAATTCAAATTAATAGACCCTTTGTTCCTATTGTATATCTCTCTTGATGCTCAGTTTTAGGTTGAATAGTTAATCAAATTTATGAGCTTTCTTGAATAAAGGCTTTTTTTTAACTTATTCTAATGTATAGTCACCTGTAAGTTAGTGGATACTGATTGGAACATCTGTAATCATTATTATTACATTTTTTTGCCAATTTCCTCAATTGGTTCTTGTTGATTTTCTTCAAGACTCAGAATTTTGGTTGCTTGGGCAAACGGATTTTTATGATTTTAATGAGTTCTACTAATGGACATTGCTTATATTTTGTGCTGAATTTTGGACCTTTGTGGACTAGTTTATCTTAAACTCACAAATTTTTGGATTCTAAAGACTTGAGAATCCTAATATTTGGCTTTGATGGATATGTGAAGCTTAACTTTTTTTTTAATTAATATTGTTTTTTTGACTCATTGAATAGGAGAGGGTATTTTTTCCTTGATACATTTTGTATGTTGAAAATTGTCTGAAAAAACAACATTAATTGACCTTTCCCAATTTCTTATGCGTTTGGATATCAATTCTTTTACGCAAGCATGCATCTTTTTATATAGAAACTGATTAGCTTTCACATTTTTTGTTTGGTAGGTGATTTGAGTCTTTTGTTTGCGTTTTCTTTTCAGATGGTTATGAGGTTATGATATATGTTTAAGCTTTGATTCTTTTACGTGATTGAAGCATGTATATTTCATTTTCAAATCAAATTTTTGTATTTGGTCCAATCTTGAAATTCATGTTCTTTGCGAGCTTATACATTTGCTCTTCTAGATGTTACTGTGAGTTGGTGTATACACATATATGTCTGCTATCAATTGAGGTGTCAGGAGCGCTTCATTGTCAATCAACCCTAACAATCCAACTTTCACCTCAACTAACAACAACTTTTTGCACCTATTGGAGTTTAAAATTACGTTGTCCCTTCAATTTGGGAAGGAGAGAAGTTATAGAGAGAAAAGTTACTTGTTTTAATTATGTTATTGTTAATTGTGGATTGTTATTATCATCTTACACGCATTTGCTTATGATAATTTGTAAATCTAAGAACTACTCAACTACATACAAAATAAGGTCACATTTATAATTGTAGGGGCATTTTTGACAACACAATAAAAATGTATATTACTTTACTTGTTACGTTGTAATAAACAAAATATTGTAATAGGAATTTAGACAATTTTCCTATCAATATTCTTAGGAGTATCCAAACATGTTAAAATAATCATTTTCCATGTATTTAAATTCCTAGGAATTAGATTTCGCATTAACTTTACTTTCTTACCAACCAAATGAAGCCATAGTTTAAGAGAAGTAAGGCTCTTTACTTTTCATACCTATCTATAATATATATAGTTTAAGAGAAGTGTTTCAATTTTTTAAAGTTCTATCTCTAACATTATCAAGTGTCATGTGATGCTCATGCACAGCATTAGACATGTGCTAGTTTGCCAATAATTTTGAAATATATGTCCTGATTGAGGTTCTTTTACTAATTGCTTTATACATCTTTTTCCTATAGTATGTTTGACCTTGCACATAAATATGTACATCTTGTTAACTTTTAATTAATAATCTTTTCAATGAAGGGATATGCATGATATCTCATTGTGACATGTTCTTTTTTTTGTTTCCATTGATTTATATAATCACTTTATTCATGCTTTTCATTGTGACCTACTTCATTTTGCTACCATTATGACATGTTTCTTTTTGTTTCCATTAATTTATATAATCACTCATTCATGTTTTTCATTGTGACCTACTTTATTTTGCTACCATTGATTTGTATATTTAATTTATTCATGTTCTCATAAGCACGAATTCTGAAAAGTTGGCAAATTGGACAAAATTTGAGTTACGGATTTCTTTATTTTTTCAATCATTGACATTTTTGTATATTTTGATGATGAATTGAGAAATGTTGCAAAATTGAGCAATATTCGAGTTATGTATTTTTTTAATTTCTTATTCTTGCATGTGTATATGTTGGCTAATTGATACTTAATTTATGACCTCTTTGTTTTCACAATAATAATAATATAAATTCTATTGGATTTTGGATTGAACAAGGTTTGACAACGGTAGCAAATCTACTGCACATTTGCTAGCTTGGTAGTTAACAAATATTTTTAATGATATTTGATGTTAGAACTAATTTTTATGGAAATTGAAATTTCAATGATATATTTTATGTTAACAAAACACTAAAGAGAATGATTGCCAATAGTTGTTTAAGCTCCAAATGAGCTGAGCAAACATGAGTTTCATGTTCAAGTTTGGCTCGTTTACTACTCAAATAAAGCTCTAGATCATTCGAATAAAAAATTTTAAATTCATTTGATAAATAAAAATGAGAAATCGTGTTCAAACTCAATTGACTCAAATAATTTTTCCAAACTGATTAATAAAAATGCTAGCACCATCATTCAAACTTTTCCTCAAATCTATCAAATATTTGCATTCAAATAGAAGAGATTATTTTTAGAAAAGAACACAAATAGTATCTCACTTTTTTATTTTGTACTTTTTTAGGTCCTCAAATTTGAAATGAAAGATTTTGATCCCTTACGTTTTATAAATAGTGCATTTTGGTCCCAAACATCATTTTTAGTTTATTTTTTTTGCCTAAAAAACACACAGATAAGTAAGAAATTTAGGTGCAACAAAAAGGAAATATAACATTGGTCGAAATAGAATTCTAAATATAGTACATGCCTTTAATTTTAGAGGGAAACTATTATACTTGCTTTTTTAACATAAAAAATTTGACAAATGATAGATTGGTATACTTTTTCGGTAAAAAAAATTGACCGAAAATGGATTTTGGAACAAAAATGTAACATTTTAGAAATCTAAGAGAATAAAACGTTTCATTCCAAATGTAAGATACTAAAAAGGTACAAAGTGAAAGTGTGAGGCTGGACTATTTTTGTAATGTTCTTGAGAACCCTATATAAATTTACATATGGAATACAATAGAAATAGTAAGCCATTTCCTTTGTTCGTTTAATTTGTACACTCTATTTTTTAGATTCGGTATAGAAAGTGAAAGAAGTTTAAAGTAATTTAAGGAATAGTTGCTAGGCTTAGATATGGGAAGGTGGTGAGGAATGGCAAGAAAGAGGGAAAAGAATTAATAAGAAAAGATTAGGGACAAAAGAAATGGAAGTATGTTAAGGAAAATAAGATAGTAGAACAAAGAATATGAGAGTACAACAAGATTGGGGGGACAAGGAAAAAGTAGAAACTTATAAACCCTAACAAAAAAAATGTGTATTTATGCTTAGTTTGCGAACATGTTAAACTATACACAAGCAACGCATATAGTTTTTTATTATTATCAATGGAGCTACTGATCAAATTCAAACTCAACTTATTTTAGAAACATAAACAAATTTGCATGAGTTTTGTTCACAAAAAACTTGTCTCGTTTATAGCTCTTGTGATTGTAAATGATGGCAAATGGCGAAACTTCCACATTAGACCCCATTTAAATAAGGACATTGTTAATAATTTAAAATAATCAAGGGGTTTAAGTACAGATTGTTTCCAACCCTATTATTAAAATGCATAAAACCCTTAAAATTTTACTCCTAGAAGAGTGTTTGTGGACATCATATACCTAATTGGTGATATTTAATGGCTAAATTGGAAGGAATGGCCAACTTTTAACATTTTAATAAGTTTAATGACCATTTCAATTGGAAAGAAAGTTGAATAGACAAAATTGTAACAATTTAAAAGATTAATGATACTGAGTGTCATATGCTCAAGTCTTTTGTTAGGTCTAATTGCGTGACCCAATGATACCTAAAAAATTATTAGGTGAATGTGTATCTCTCAACAACTCAAATTAAATCTAATTACAGAAAAAGTAAATGTTTATTATGCATTTTCTATGCAAAGAAAATAAATTATATATCTCTCTTCCTCACTCAAATGCACACACACAGATACAGGCCTATGAAATAAAGCTATTAGTGTCTCAGTTGTTGCTCTTTCTTGAATTTTTCACTAAAAACGAGTAATTATATTTGTTGCATTGTTACAACTTTGCTTCTTATAACACAACTAGAAAAGTCAAGTATTCTCATTTGATATCTATTTTTTATTTTTTTATTTTTTTAAATGTTGTAAAATATTAATCTTTTTATATTTTATGGTTTTATAAGTAAGTTTCAATGCATGTAAAAGAGAGAAGGAATAAGTATAAAACTATGAGAGAGACGAGAAAAGGGTTGACTTTTTAATGTTGCAAATATTATTTTAAAAATTTTGTTCCTTGTTCTCTTTATGTTTTTGTTGTTGTGCATATTTTATCATTTGTACTTTAGTCCTTGTATGTCTATCAGTGTTTTTTTCAAAAGAAAATTTCTTTTTTTAATCCTAAAAAAACTGAAAAACTTTCTAACTTTTTTTTCAATCCAAGAGACCATGAGCATTGAAGATTAGGTTAATAGTAAAAGCCATTTTAAGAAAGATCCGATGTTGTTAAGTTAGATCTGAGCTGTGCGCAAGGTCCTTCAATAATATATATAATTGAAAATAGAAAAAGGGAGCAAAATTAGTTGTATTGAAAGATAACGAAAAGATCGTAAAAAAAAAAAGTGCACAAAGTAATGAAGTAAATTTAATAGGAATAATCAATTTCCTGGTAGATAGCATGTGCAATGCCATAAATTTATATGTTAATATTATAGCTACTGTTAAAAAACAAATAGCATATCTACATGAAGATAATAAGTAGCGATTAAAAATTATATAAACAAGACTAATGAAAAGCAAGAAATTCTTAAATTATTTAAAGGACTAAAAAAAGGTATTATGAAGGTTAAACAATAGAGTATATGGAAGGGGGAAAAAAAGATAAGAGATATCTCTGCATATAAAAAGATCTAGGTATGAGGAAAAAATGACATTAGTGAAGATGGTAAATTAGATACATTTATTTTATGAACAATATGAAGATCCGTTTCAACATATAAATGATTATGTTATAAATGTGGATGATTCTATGACATCCTGAACCAAAGTCCATTTCCAAATCCTAATTGAGGCATCTATCTAACTCTCACTAGATATCACTTAACAAAACGAAAAGAATAGTCAAATTTAAATTATACATATATTAGCTAAAAATATAAACAATATGCATGCCATCTTAGCCTTATGTACAACATTCTTGGTAACTTACCACTATTACAAAAATCTTAAGCAACTCTTTTCTCAAAAAAAAAAAAAAAAGAAACTCTTTTTGTCTTTTTCCATGACCAGCCATTTGAAAGGAAAAATAAATTTGCATAATGGGAGATTTTACGTGCAATGAAACATATTTAAAAAACTGAGTTTAAAAAAAATCTTCAATTTAAACAAGACATTCAAACAATTAGCACATTTGGATCAAGTAATAAAAGTACTTAAGCACATAGTCAATGGAGTATATATGAGAAATTTTTTAAGAAGCCTTATTCAGTACTTTTTGCTAATGCAACAGTTCCACTTAGTAACAGTACTATTTCAATAACAGTTCAGAAACAATTCAGTATCGTACTAGTATCATTTGCCATGACATACATTATTCTCATGTTATCCCTTTCATTCTAATTACACCTTATTTTTGTGGCCACATCACTCTGGTTGGTAAATTTGAGTATTACCTAGTCCAGTATTGCACACCTCCAAAATTGACAAAACTTTATCACAGGCCAATGGGTGGCTAGAAGCTAAGGCGGCCAGAGTTTGATGACTAGATCTGCTGCTGACTTGGCAAAATTGACCCACACATGGTACGGCCAAAAACCTCCTTGGTGCAATTATATACACAACTAAGTTCACAACGCGTACAAATAACAATTCTTTTATGACACTAAACAGTAATAGTATCAATAAATTGTAAAATGTACAATTATCATAACAACTATTCACATTTCCCAACAGGGTAACATTCAATTTTCAAATATCAATCGACTTGTCACATAATGTTATAAAACAACCTTTATAAATAAAAGAAGTTTGTGGAAACTCACTAGTTTCATTTGTCTCAGAGAATCGCCACTGGCTTCCCAAAAGTTCAATTGTTTGACGCATAAAGAGAATTTGCGGCCAGAATTCATAACCTCAGGGTCATGGATTCAAGTGAGAATGGTTTAAAGATAGACCTGTCAACGGGTCGGGTTCAGGCTAGAATTAAATAGTCTGGACTCGAACCCGACCAAGAAAAAAGGTTCCAGACCCGAACCCTGTACTTGACGGGTCCAGCCTTTCATTCCCGGATTCAAACCCGATCGGGTCTGGAATCGGGTCGGGTATACCTACAGGCAATGCTGGGCCAAAAGAATGGAAGAAATACTTCAAATTTCAAGTTTCAAAAAACATTAAACAAGCAAGGAACCAAACATTCCAAACAAGATTTAGTATATACCCAATACTATAAACTAAGCAAACAAACTGCTAGGTGGCTTTACTGGAAGCAGTACTTCAATTATCTTAGCTTAGATTACCTAATTAGTCATATTAGTTTACATTTTTCATTCATTTGATTAAGAACACCTATTGCAGCAATGGAGAAAAATGCAGATGCAACAAAAAATTGAAAAAAAATATATTACAGGAACTTTCAATTACTTGCAATTAGAGTTCAAGAAAGCACTAAGACTTTGAGTGGAAATGACTAGAATGCTCCCAAGAAACAATACCTGCACTCACCAAAAAAAAAAAAAAAAACTAGAAAAGAAAAGCAAGAAGGAAAAAGAAAGAAAAAGACACACTTGCTCTAAGAGAAACAATAGAGAAACAGCAGGCAAATTCAACATTTATACTTTCATTAAGCCACAATCTACGAGCAGAAAGTAATCCTATGTAAAATATTCTTTTGCACTTAACTTTCTTCTCTATCATCTAATCCTTCACTACCATATTAAGATCCACCACCACCGTCAATAACCTCCCAAAGCCATGTCTATTTTCTCTCTTTTTCCAAGTCCCTCCATCGCCCCTTCTTCCTTCACTCTCTCAAACAAATTTCTTCCATCAAAGAGTACTTTGGTCAACAAATCTAGTGGGAGGAAAGAGACCCAGAGAGAGTTGGAGTTGGAGGGAAAATGAAAAAAGTAAAAAAAAGAAAAACTGGTAATGGTAGGGTTGGGATTTGGGTAGGTATCTTATATATATATATATATATATATATATATATTATAATTATTTATTTAAACAGTTTCGGGTCTGGGTCGAAATTCAATATTCTAGACTTGGACCCGTTTTTAGTAGAGAAATTCGGGTCCGAGTCTGGGTCTAGACCCAACTCATTGACAGGCCTATTTAGAGGAAATCCATGAGGGCAACTTGCGAGCATAAGGTCATGCATTCAAGTCACAATTTCTGGTCAGCAGTATTGAAAAAGTGATCTGTAAGGTCAAAGTGCGAGCTCAAGTCAATAGATCTAGGTCACGGATCCATGACTAGTATCTATTAAAATAGGCATAATTCAAGTTATAATCATTAAAAAATTGGAAATTTGGTATCATTAGAAATTAGATTCAATTTGTAAAAACTTTTGAAAAACATCAAATCATGATTAGACTATAACCACACCAAAATTCAGCTATCATTTGGATCAACACCAATCCCTAACTTGTATAGAGATAATTTTTTTAGTTAGTTTGGTGGTCTCCTTGGGGTATATATCTTTTGAACCAAGTCAAGATATATATAACATAAAAGTTCTTTAAATATAGTTTTTTAACACAATAAGAAGCACTTCATTGTAAGTTTTCTATGCCAAATTATAACTAGTATTTCAAAACTACTCAAGACTACCTGCGCATACGGTTTCATGTAAGTTTAATCTTTTCTAGCTTTAGTTTTCTTGTTTCCAGCTAGATTTTCATTCTTAGATCACACATACATGTCATATTAACTTAGTAGTATATAGAATAAATCAAGAAAACAAATAAACTTACCTTTAACCTCTTTCAGACTCAAGGTTTTTTCTCCAATTCTAAGCTTTAAGGTTCTAATTTTCACTTTCTTTCTCTTTTCTCTCTTTTGGCTCTTTTTCTTTGGTTTATCTTTCCTTCTTATTCCTCTCATCTTGTATGACTTTAAGGATTGATAAAAGGGGAAAAGGAGCCTGCTTCACCACTTGCCACCCCAATTGCGCAATTCTTTGGTGAAAACTTTACTTGCTTGCTTACTTTGGTGTGTTCATATTAACCAAAAACTTCTTTCTTTTTTTTTCTTTTTTTTTTTTTGTTTTCCTTGGTCATCCAATCAAGCTTAATTAGGAGTTCATTTAGTTCACAAATAACCTAGGGTATAGCATCGCTACTTATACTAGGGTTCTAAGTGTAGCAATTTAATGGGTAGATTTTATTATTTTATTCCACATAAACTAACCCTAGAATTTGTACAAACAAATAAATAAGTAGGTAAACAATTGAAATTGAGTAGATTAATTATAAGCCCTCACAGATTTTAATTATGAAAGTATTGATTTAGATATATAATTTTTCCCAAGTGGACTTTAAATAAATATTAGAAAATTTTATAACTACAAAAGAAGAGGTTTATTTTGAACAAGAATAAATTTTTATACCTATTCCTAAACCTCAACACAAACATGAATTAAATAAACATAATGTTGTAGCTAATATGGTCTATTTTGATCTAAAAATGTTCAATTTAAATAATACAATAAAGTTATAGATGATTTGACATAATTTTTTTCATTGTTATAAGAGACTATTTAGGAAAGATTCTTACAATATACTATTGAAATATTAGAAAAAGATGTATTCAACTAGTTAAGAGTAAGAAGATGAAGAAGGTAAGCCAAAAAAACATTAAAATTCTTAAGGAAGAAAATGATTTTAAAGCTATTTTTAGTGAATTTGCTATCAAAAAAGGAAAAAAAAAAGCATATGGAGATGTCATATTTACCAAAAAACACTACAAAGAAATAAAAATAGCATCAAGCAAAGGATAATAATTAATACACTCCACATTTTGATTATACACTTTTCTCTTTATTTTTTATTAGATGAATGCACCAGAATATACATCAGAATAACTTTGAATTATAAAATCCTAAGTTTATATTTCATCTAAAATATTCTTAATTTATAAGACCTTAAGTTTATATATATAATAATTTTTTAGTCTTTTCCATAATGAAAAACAAAAAGTAAAGTGTATGAATCGATGTATAGATTGTATACATTATTTTTATAAGCAAATACAATTTGTGTGATATAAGTAAATACATAATTTTTGTCAAGTTTTATCATAAGTAATTTTGTCAACTAAGGCCTACAGACATGAATCATTAGATAGAATAACTTTTTCATTAATTTCCTAATCTTGGGGAGAAATTTATGAGAGATGATATCTAGATTGCCTTAAAAAATAGAGTAACAATGATAGAATAATAAAAAAGAAATGTTTGTTAAGAAAAACACAAAAGAATATTGACATCCAACTATCAAAATCAAGTTGTGATAAAGTTCTTCATGAAACATGGAAAATAAGGTGTGGATAAAAAAGTCCCTATAAAAGGAAAAAAGAAGAAACAATTAGGATTTAGAAATTTTGAAGAGAGAGGAAATTGAGCCCAAAAATAAATATGCAAGAAAGGAATAGAAATTTTTTAGGAAATAACTCTAGGAAAAGTTGCTGTTGCTATTTTTGTATTGAAATAGATTACATAGCATTTAAATTGCTTAAGAAAATGTCTATGTGCATTCAAAATTTTTTGAAAAACTAGATTTAGGAGTATGTTTAGGAGAAAAAATATTGAGTATAATGCTATTATCTATAAAGTTAAATTTTATTTCTTCAAAATAAGATATTGAAATCATATCTACAATGAAATATGAAGAAGTAGAAATGTGAAACTATTCAAGAAAATGAATTAGAAAAAATTTGTCTTGAGAGATATGGTAAAAAAAGACTTTGCACTTACTATAATAACCTTGCTAAGTATAACAATTTTAAAAAGAGAATATTTATATAGGAACTCTAAATTTAAACCAATATCTCAGTTAGTTGGCATATATTTCATTATTAGTTGAACATTTATTTTTACTTGCTAGTTAGACTTGCATACTCCACATGGGTGTTTACTCCAAAATTTAGTAGGATATTTAAATTTCAACATAGTTTAGCATTTTTTTTACTCTAATACATCTTCTTATCTAGTAGCAAACTACATTTGACTTGATTCTCTGATGGAATACGTAAACAGTTTTAAATGAATTCATTACTGTTTTTCTTTTCACTTTACATTTATAAAAGCTAGTACTTAAAAGTTTAAATTGCAAATAGGTAAAATTATAATTTTGATTTTTATATGTCTTCCTTATATTTTCAATTTTTTGAATTTATTTTTTTATAAATATTCACCTAATTTTTGGTAATTTTTGGGGTTATTTAGTATCTATTCAAATTATGTAATTTCGTCTTGTTAATTACACATTTTCCAAAGCAATTGGTTTTTAAAATATTTAAACAAAAATTTTTCCATAAACATTTTACTTGTTTATAGAATTTTCGTAAAAGTTTTGTTATTTCTTTTTTTAAGTCAATCAAATTTAATACAAAACAATAACAACACTAAATTAGGAGTTTCATAAAAAACCAATAATTCAGAAATTACAATCTCTACAAATGAATCTCTAAGTTAAGATTTAGAAAGAATCCACTGCACACAAAGAATTTACTAAGATTTGCAGTCCGCACATCAAAAAAGAAAAGGCACGTTTGAAGCTCATATCAAGAGTGTTTAGCTCCTTTATTTGATCAAGTTTACAAATTGAAGTGTAATCATTGTCTACCATAAGAACAGATAAAAGAAAATGTACCAAATTATTTTATATATAAGACATTGATATAAAATCTTCAACTTCAACACCCATTCTTTTCTCTTTCTCTTTCCGATTTTCTCTTACTCTTTCTCCCTCTCATTTTCCTGCATTTCCTCTTTCAATATCTTGTAACTAATCCAACTGATTCAATAATCCCTTAAGCTTTTCTCACATATTACTAATTCAACAATCCTATGCTGAGCCATTCCTACTTGATATGCAATAAGAGAGAGCCTTTCATCGAATTGATTTATTGCAACCTTGGTTTCTTCAGTTTGGACCAAAGCCTATTTTAGTTCTAATATTGACCCAAGCTTCTTCTCAGTAGCAAGTTCCATTTATTTGGTTAATATTTTCTTTAGCCACAAAATTTTTTTAGTGGATGACATGATCCAGAGACCAATCTTTTCCTTGGATTTTTTGTTATCTAACTCAATAACCAGCTTAAGATTCAAAGCTTCTTTGCATAATCTTTGGCGGTCCTTTTGTCATCAGCCAAACGGATGGAATTTGCTAAATTTTTGATGTACCTTGAATCTTGTTCTCTAATTAGGTCATGTAGTTTTGTCAACTCTTGACAAATGTAAGAAACATCTTCAAATCCCTTCGTCATTCTTTCTGGAATCGACAGAACCTTCGAAAAACGGAGTTTTTAACTCCGTTTTGGACATTCATTGACAGTTGTACCGATTCAATTACCAATCTTATCACCATACAAAAGATGCATGCATTGAAATACTTATAAAGCAATATCTTTCCCAATTTTATCTTTATCATCTACACAACTAAATTATAAATTAATTATGGACTAATCAGTACTTAAAAGAAAATTCAAACTCAAATATACACTTTTAACACCTCATTTTATAAGTAAGAAATATTTATTTTAATTCAGAACAAACCTTCAACTTATTGGGATTGACAATCATCATTAGGAAACTCTTCAAGTTCTTTCTCCAATTCATCATAATTAAGCTCATCATTTTTTTCTTCTTCTATGGCCTAAATTTCATTTTGTCAATAGATTCATAATCAAGGAGATCATAAGATCTTCTTTATTGACTCTTGTCAAATAATATACTATTTATACATCTAGAAGTATATTAGAAAAAAATCAAATGCAAAGAGAAACTAATTACACCTACATTGCAAGTACAAATTGTATTGGACATGAACAAGATGATTGAGCCTTTGATGTTCAAATCTATTCTATTTTTTAGTGTGAATGCGTTAAAAAAATGTTCCAATTGTGTTCACTTTCAGAAAAAGAAGTTGTTTGACTTAAGATTCTAATTGCAAGCTTTTGCAAATTTGGATCATCAAAGTCATATAGTTTCCACCAATTCTCTGCCACAATCAAATTAAAATATTATACAAAATAAAGAAAAAATTCATAAATTTTAAATGTTAGATAAGATATAAATTACCTAGTCAATCCGACTTGCTATTAAATATATCAAGCTTTGGCACAAAACTCTCTTATTGCTTCTAGTCTCTTGTGATCATTTTTCATGGTTTCACCAATCCACTTTTGTTTCAATATAATCTAGCAAATTATTAATAATCTCTGAATGTGTAGAAAAGTGCACTCTCATAATGAAAAGTAGGATTTAGCTAATAAGATACATCATGTAAATTTTTTCTTAATATCCTATCCACCAATCATTAATGACATCGATATAGGATTGGTACAATCTCTCTTTATCTCTAAAAAAATATTTTAATGCCATTTATTGCTCTAAAAATGTCTTCATAGGCATGACCTAATGAAAACCTTTTATTAGTGTCACGGATATGCAATACATATATAAGTGGGCTTATAATTCTCACCATGATCAAACAATTATTTCAAAATCTTTCATAAAAAACAAATTCCTTCACCTATCCTTTTTCAATTCGCAAACATTTTATCTGTTAGTAACAAAAGATTGCAAATTGTCTTTATGATCATTCAAACACTTTAATGCAATACAGTTAGTTACAAATCGAGTTCCACTTGGATGAGTAATTTCCTTCTACCTTGCAATATTTCTTAACCAATTCAAAATGAATTTGTGATTGTAGCTAACAGTCACTATTGAAGCAAAGGAAATTAGAGCTTTTGCATCACTTATTTTACCAATATTTTCAAATTCAAATTCATACAATGTGCAACACATGGTGACCAATAAATTTTTGGATATTTTTTATTCAGCCAAGCCCAAGCAACCTTATAATTACTAGCATTATCAATAAATAAATGCATCTCATTACTTAGATCAACCATCTCAACAATTTTAGCAATTAAATTACACATGGTTTTTTGCATTTGTTTCAATGTCAAATGCATCTGTGGATTTACTGAAAGAAATGTTCATAGGATAGTAAACCAAAAAATTTATCAATGGCTTTTGTTTAGTATCTTTCCCTCCATCGTCCATCATAGTGCAACCAGTTTTTGCTCAAGTACTTCAAAATGAATTAATAACTAATTTTACATCTCTCTTAGCATTTTGCCACAAATTAACTCTCAAAGAATGATATGGTAGACCTTTATACTTATGACGCATTGATGCTATTTGATCAATAACTTTTTGGAAAAAAGAGAAAATTAACAACATTTATAGGAATGCAAGCATCATGAGCAACAACCATGCCTATATTTTTTCACTTTTTTTTACTTTACAAATAAGCTTTAATGACAGATTGAGAAGTATCACACCCATATTTAAAAAAGCATGGACACCTATTGGAGTGGTAGCCTTTCTTTTTCCCTTATTAGATGCATGAATCTCATTGATTAGAGGAGTAGAGATTTCATCATTGTCAAATGCATGCATAGTGCGGCCAAATGAATTTTCTTGCCCAAAATCCCCCTATTTTCTTTAGATTTATGTTCCTTTTCTTTCATAGATGTTAAAATTATTGTCACACTGCTGGGTCGACCTTTGGACATGATACAATGTTACCCTAATCTCCTGCCAAATGCTGCTTTATACGATGAATAACACCACCAGTAATTACGTTGAAATAAAATCCACATGTCGAAGTTCTTCTTCCTTGCTTATTCACACCCTCAAAACAGTAATTTCATGGTATGTCCGACTCTTGCATGTGACCTTAACTTGACGATGCTCCACTTTTGATAGCTTTCGTAGTCAAAGATTGTGAATCATTATCAGTAGTAGTATTTGTTATCCTTAACGTTAATATGATTAATTTATTTTTACAAAATGGTACATGAATAAGAAACTAAAATACAACTTTTTAATAACATTTGATGTATGAAAAGGATGTTAGAAAGAGTCAAATTGTAGATATGAAAATATATAGTATAATTTTATTGTGTTTTATTAGTTATTGTCTTAACAACTTTCGTACTGTTGTATTTAGCCAGCCATAAAAAATTCTTAAAATTATTGTCCTAACTTGCTGTCTGTGGTGGTCTACATATGTAGGAGTAGTATAAACAAATGACCAATACTTGACTCACACTTTTAATGCAATATGATTTTTAATAATATTAAAAAACATAGTAGTTGCAATCATGTTCTAGCGTATGGAATCTCAAAGACATACATGGAGATGGGAAGGTCAATCTGCACAAATATAAGAATTTTTTAAGGTTCAATACCCCATGAACATGCACATGGCCTTATTCTACTTGTGTTTACAATTATAGACTTCAACAATCAATAAAAATTATGGCAATACACATGACCTCAATAAATAAAAGTTGAAGACATGATTTGACGAATTTCAAAATTATATAGAATGGTGGCTTTTGAATGAAAAAGGATGACGGGCGCAACTACAAGTTCTTAAGCAATGTACTCTTTCTAATAGCCTTCAATTGTAGGAAGGTAAAGCGATCAAGTCTCACTGAATGCAGTTTAGAACTAGAATTTTCGAGATAGGGGGATTTCAAAATTTTGCATGGGATAGGATGCTGATTGCATAAGTTAAATAAAAATCGAATAATACGCATTTAACATCATCGAAACCAAATCATCAAACATGAGCAAATGCTTAAATTGGCAATTAGCATTTAAGATGTTATTGATATATATTTTCACATGTGACAGTAGAGACAAATTTCAACACCTAAACTAAATTGGTGCCCATTAGAAAACTAGACACGACAACTCAAATACCAATAATATCAAGAAGAAAATGAATAGAGATTTTAATTGCAATCAAATTTTTTTTTAGTTACCAAGTATCCTATCATTTTAGTATATACTTATTGTTATCAATATCACTTGAGCATACGAGTACAACAATAAAAAGTGCATCAAACCAAGATGTAGTTAAAATTAATATTTGCAATGACTACTTTTTATATATAATAATCATAGTGATTTTAAACCTTCAAATTTACTGGGTCTTGATTTCAATTGTTGTCTACTATTGTAGCATTAGAAATTTTTTTTATTGTCTTTTCCCTTCTCTCCCTCCCTCCTCTTCCCTCAAAAAATGAAAAAGAAAAAAAAAACCCACCCACACAAAAAAAAAAAAAAAAAACCATCATTGATAAGTGAAAATTACACATGAAGAATTGCATGTGATGACAAAATGCAATACATCAAAAATACTAATTATATAATTATGGAGTCAATTTAGCAAAAGTGAATAATGATAACTTAAGTATAAAAGTTAAACCAAATTGTATTTGTTTAGAGGGTGAAAAAATTGGTGTTGAACAATTTATCAAAATCAATAAATAATAAATTAGAAGTCAATTACGAAAATGAGAAATAGTTTATTTCAGAGTTTAATTTCTTTAACAATAAAAGTAATATTTCTACAGTTAAGCCATGGCCATTTAAGCAAGAAAAGCATCTTATTCACTCTACAAAGTTAATCATCCTGTGAACACTATTTCATAATCTAGAAAAAATAGCACAACCTCACAACAAGGAACCAAAATATGAAGAATAAGATAAAAGAAAGCAATTGAACAAAGATACAAAAATATTTAATGTGTGAGAACAGTTGTCATGCATGTGAAAGTAAGTATCGAAATAGAAAAATGTAGGTTTAATTACACGAGAATTATTCAAATTTCAATCTGAAATTCAGTTTCCAAATTACAAGATAATAGGAAATTTAATATCTATGTAATATAGTGCAAAAGAAAGAAATTAAGCAGGATCTACAAAAAAAAAAAAAACAAAATCATACAAATATGTTGAGCCATGCAACTATCCCTAAATAAGATGGCATCAGAGGTGATGAAGGATAATCTACCAGTAATTTTGTGTTCAAGTGAGGAATTCGTCTCCATAAAACCCAAATTGAAGAAAATTGTTATTGTTGCAGGCAAAGAACAGCTAGTGGTTGATGGTGGCGAAAGATGAAGGGACCTTGAATTATGAATGTTATGTAGAGTATCTATTTGCTGATAATTATAAGTAAAATTTTTTGGTTTGCAAAATTCTGTAAAACGTACATTTTAGTTTTTTGGACAGGCTAATAATGAAAAGAGCATTTAATCAAGGGCATATAATCTTTATTGGATTTGTTATTTGGGGTTGTTGAAATGAGTTTATTCATCATATTATATTTGTGTTAGGGGAGGGAAAAGGGGAAGGGTTCGAGAAGAAAAATAGGCATTTAGTTCAAATTCCTTAATCAGTAGCACTATGAATATCATTGACCCACTATGAGTATGGGTTTTGATGATTTCCTCCAACATGTTTGGTTTAGTAATGTAATGAGTATCATTTTTTCCAAAAAGGTTAATGAGCTTGATAGAGTAGTATTATAAGGGGAATAATATAGATTCCAATTAATTAGTTTCATTCTCATTGAAGGATAGTAATAGTTGTTTTTAAAACATCAATAATGAGTGTCATTACTATTGATACCCATTCTCCTCCTTGATTCCCCTAAACCAAAGACCCCCTTAGTTTTTTTTTTTTTTAAATTTTGGGGGAACAAACTAAATAGCAAAAAAATGAGGGAGAGAGATAGGTTGAAATTCTAATGTTGCATGACTAATGTCCATACCAATTAACAATTATACTAGTTTTGTACCTCACGTCATACGTGAGGATGCCCAGAGAGGGTTGGGAATTTGTATTATATGAACAATTTTTTCTTGCATAATATGTACATATTAGTTTTATTAATTCATGTCACACTACTTGAATTGAATTGTTAAAAGAACCTTAAAACATGGTTCCTAAATCTTTTCTTAGAGAGAGAGAGAGAGAGAGAGAGAGAGAGAGAGAGAGAGAGAGAGAGAGAGAGAGAGAGAGAGAGAGAGAGAGAGAGAGAGAGAGAATAGATCTGGGATGTAATTAAAGGTGGCAATAAGTCCCAATACTCAATGGATACCCATGCCCAAATTTAAGTTGGGCGGGATGGGTATAAAAAATATGAGATTGGGTATAATTGAGAGAATGCTAACAATACCCATCCAAATATGGGTATTAATGGGATTTACTTGGAATTCCTATGGAATTGATATCTCATTGTTCAAGCATTATTTAAATGGCTCAAAATTACAAGTTTACATATTTAATAGTCAAATATTATTTAAGTGACTAAAAATTACAAATATATCCAATAACTTATTTATTTTATTATCAAAAAAATTACAATTGGGTATTTAGACAGTATCAAAATGGGTCTAAATATATTTTACTCCCACTCATATTGATCCCATAACCAGTATGGAATTACTTAGGTATAGCCTATATCTTCTTACAATCCCAAATAAGTCTTTCCCATCTCACCCATGCCATCTCTAGATGTAATATGGTTTCTAAACTTTGGAAATCTTTTATAGACACAACACCTTTGAAAAAGCACAGCTATTGAGACCCAAGTTACTTAGACTGGGAAAAATAAATATAAAAAAAATACTTATGAAATAATGACTGAAATCTTCGCAGGCTTTTTCATTTTGTATACGGTCTGCAGTGTGATCATTTTGAATCCACCATCAATACCTATGAGAGCACCCATCTTCCTTTTTTGAGGTCTATTACAATTGGATTTTTAAGCAAAAAAAATGTATATAAAAAAAAAAACCTTCCTAGCTGTGGCCCTAATTTCAAATTTGTATACTTTAAGGTTAGTTGGATCCAGTTACTACGGAGCAGGCGGTGTCAACTGGGGCAGATCCGAGGTTGAGAGCAGTGAAGCCCACTCGGGTATTGAATAAGAATCGTTTAGTAAAAGCTTGGATTTTTAAGCCAAAAAAATGTATATAAAAAAAAAACCTTCCTAGCTGTGGCCCTAATTTCAAATTTGTATACTTTAAGGTTAGTTGGATCCAGTTACTACGGAGCAGGCGGTGTCAACTGGGGCAGATCCGAGGTTGAGAGCAGTGAAGCCCACTTGGGTATTGAATAAGAATCGTTCAGTAAAAGCTTGTCCAAAATGCTACGCCAAAGACACCTCCCAAAAAAATATCTTAAATGACCAAATTACCCAGAACCAGTTCAACGCGGAACCGGTTTCGTGTGAAACCAGACGAACGCGCTCCAACTCCCACTTTTATATAGTTATATATATAGAGGCCTTATTTGATCAAAATTAATATTTTGAAAACGGAATTAGCTTTGGCCAAAACTTGGGGACCATTTTGAATAAAGGATGAAACTTATGGGACAAAAATGACAATTTGTCCTAAAATATAAACCAATCGTTGCCACAACCCTGGCTGGTACTTGGTATTCTCACTCTTTTGCTTGTTTTTAGTTTCTTGACTTGAAACTAACAGAAAAGATGCCAAGCAAACGCTTCCTTAACCCTTCTCTTCTTCAAAACAACTATCCTTCACAACAAGTATCACTTCCAATCATGAAGAGGAAAACATCAAATCCACCTTCATCAACTCCACCATCATCCCCTCACCAAGCTCTCCATTCCCCCACCACCACCACCACCAAATTTCACAAAAAACCCCGGAGCATTCTCCAAAGTCCCCAGCCAATCCCCACAAAAACCAGCCTGGATTGGGTACCCTTGAAAATTGGAAAATCAGAGCTTTATTTGCCCCTTACATTCCCCACAGGGCAAACGTTCAGGTGGAAAGAAACAGGCCCACTTCAATACACAGGAGTAATAGGGCCCCACTTGGTGTCCTTAAAACAGCTTGAAAATGGTGATGTGGGTTATCATTTTCATCATACAAAATGTGAGGAAAGTGCAAGATTGGCCCTTTTTGATTTTCTAAATTTGGGGATCTCTTTGTCTGAAATTTGGGAGGAATTTAAGGTTTCTGATTTGAGGTTTTGCCAGCTGGCTAGTTATTTGGAGGGTGCCAGAGTGCTTAGACAGGACCCTCTTGAGTGTTTGCTTCAGTTTATTTGTTCATCCAATAATAATATCGGAAGGATTACTAAAATGGTTGATTTGCTGTCTTCTTTTGGGAATTATTTGGGGAGTGTTGGAGGGTATGATTTTCATGAGTTCCCTGAGCTTACTCGGTTAGCTATGGTTTCTGAAACAGAGCTCAGAGAAGCTGGTTTTGGTTACAGGTTGGATTCGTGATTCTTATTTTCTTGTCTAGAAGTTCAAGTTTTACAGTGTAGATTCTTCTCTTCACTCTATGATAGTATCGTTTAATTTGCTAACTGGAAAAATTGTTGGCAACTTTTGATTACGTAATCACATAATTTCAGTTGTGTATGTGGGTGTCTGATGAGGAATTTAATTGTTTGTTCTGTATATATATGTGTGTGTGAGTTTGTGCATTATTATGTATCTGCATGGTGGCATCAACTGGCAATTTTTTGTCTTGGTATTGAAATCCTTTACGAGAAATTTGATTATCTTATCTGGAAAAGGACTGGAACTGAGGTGAAAGGCTCCAAGTTTATTGTTTGATAAGATATTCATTGTTTACCGAAATGCAAAACCAAATAAAGTGGATATCAGTAACAAACATGTAGTAGAAAATGGAGAAAGTCATTGTAACTAATGAATAATATGCTATAGCTTTGTGGTGAGTGTTCATCAATTTACAAGCTTTGAAGTGTCCTGATTGTCCTTTAAGGCTTGAAAGAATATTGGGATTATAGTATTTAAGAAGTTATCAAACATGAATATGAATTCGACAGATACAAACAGGCCCAAAATAGAGTGGGTAAAACAAAAGAAAAAAGAAAGATAATACATGGATGTGGCAACTAAAGTTTCTAATTGCTTAGCTACTTTTAATATAAATAGTAAACTGATTCGTCTATTTAACATATCCACAATAATTTAAATGGGAATGGGGTTCTGGAGAGGCTCAGCGTTGGGGTGAAAAATCCTGCCAGGATTCGATCCTCTTTTTCTCTTGGTATCGTCTTATGTTTACGCTTGATTTTCATGGTTAGTAGTTTTTTAATTTGTTATACTTGCAGAACTGCAGAATTATCAGTAGAAAAGGGATTGATCTTGCTGATCGCTTCAACTGAACTTTATTCTCACTACGTCAAACTTACAATTGCTAGCTCTGTTACGTGGACTACCCTCTCACCTGAAATACCCGTGTTGTGTGGTGTCAACACGGGTGTGCATGTGGGTGTGGCTTATTATAACTAGAATCTTCACTTTGCCCTGCCGTATCTGCGTTGAACTCTTGACTTGTACCCATGCCCTCATACTCATGTATCCATGTCCATAGATTACAAGAACCTTAGATTTGTTTTGGGACTTGGGTCAAGGATCTCAGTTTACTTGTAAAGTAGCAGCATTCCGTTTTCTCATGTCAATTTACTTTTGGTACTTGTGTTAAATTATTTGCTACTTGTAACAAATGCATTCTTGTAGCTGCTTGTGGAAGCTATGAGCATTGATGATGTTTGGATATGTTAAGAGCTGAAAAATGATTGAATTCTTTATTTTGCTGTTTAGTGAACCATGCCCTGTCCCACTTAGGAATATGGTCAAACCATTTCTTAGGATGTAATTTAGCCATCAACTGCAATTTAAACTTGGTTGCTGTTCTTTTGTGTTCTTTATCTATTTACTAGGCCAGTCAGTAAGATGAGTTTTCGTGAGACACAAATTCAAACAAATGAAGTAGCATGGTTATATATAAAGATAGAAATGTTCCATGTGCTAAATTATACAATTATATACTGATTGTTACTAGGGATTTAGATGCGTTTCAAAGAAAATTCAGACTTCTTTCAAAGTAGGGTTTCCGTCTCCCTTTTTCCACTTAGTGTTTAAGTATGTATGCTTTTCTTAGGAATCCTTGGCATCAGGCTGATAATATTCAATTGAACTTAAATTACGAGCTTGTAACTATTTTTGTGATGGCTGAATGCAGCATTCCGTACAATCTGAATCTGGTAAGTGCATAAAACTTTGTAAATTCTTTTAAGGTTCCATTTTAGTTGAAAATGTATGCACAGAGCCTTTGATTCTTCTTTATAAATGGCTTTCGTTTGCTGATAAAAGCTGAGTAGGTTACATCTAAGAATGTGATTTAACTATTTTGCAGGTAGCAAAAAGCATCAATTAGTTGAGAGGTCTTAGTGGGTAGGTTTCAATTAATAAGATAATGGGTATTGAATGAAACAGCAAGACAAGAACATTGATGATCAGAATCTTCTTACGCTGCAGTTATTTCTAAGGGAATGTTAAACCTTCCATCCAATGGAAAAATAAAGAAGATTTTAACTTAGTTTTTTCTAGTGACTGTCTTGTAGAAATCTGCATACTAATCAGATCATATTTTAAGTCAACCATGTTCTGTCATTTATTTTCTACTCTGTTCCTTATCAAATATCCACATAGTAAATGTTTAGGTCATGGAGTCGCAGAATCATGCTTTTCTTTAGATTAAGTGAAATGCCCAGTAGATGACGTGATATGCGAGTATTGCAGTTAAGGGAAGGTTTGCAAGTTGCATTGCTAGCTTGATAGAGGAAGCTTTTTACACAATTCATGAATGTCTAACAGCGTCCTCAAGTTTTACATTAAAGAAAAATTTGATGTGGAGAGTTATAATAAATCACCAAACTCCCTTCTCCATCCTAAAAATGAACTTCTTAAAAACAAACAGTCATGCTGTGGAGACATTTATATGATGAACAAAACAAGTACATAATCGTGATGTAGAGACACATGTAACAAGGGACAAAGTGCACCAATAGTCAATGAACTTTCATAAATGTTTCATTTTGGTCATTGAACTGTCATGGATGCCACATTTTGCCTGTTGCTTTCGATTTTATCCTTTAGCTCCGGAGCTTAGGGTTCCATATCTAAATTAATTATCTGCTTCAAGGGCATTTCATTCTTTTGCTTCACCCAAATACACTTCTCTCAATAATATGCCACATTTCTATTTAGAAATGGGGTTTTTGGATGAAGTCGATGGGCAAAATGCCCCTAAAGCAGATAATTAATTTAGATGTGAGTACTAAATTAATGCAGCTAATTGAGAAATTAGATGGAATGGGCTGAATGCAGCACTTATGGCAGTTGGATGAACAATTTAAGATGAGAAGTAGTTCAGCAACCCCAAAATGAGACATATAAAAGCTCAGTGAACATTGCTGCACTTTGCCCTATGATAAGAAACATTTGTAAAACCACCTCGACTGATTAGATAGTTTGTTCCTTGCAAGAAGATACTTATCTCAATTGGCAGTGGCCCAGTTTTCTGCTTTTTCTCAATTGTCTAAGTGGAATCACAGAAACTATTTGCAAATTTTCAGAACTCATTCTTCTGGTAACAAAATTTAATGAAGGTACTAGAATTCTTTGTCCATTCTATCGTGCTTTTCAATGGCTGCAGATGTTTAAGCTCATCACATGTGTTATTGAAATATGAGTAGGGCAAAGTACATAATTGGTACCGTGGATTCTTTGCAATCAAAATCAAGTGGAGGTGTGCAATGGCTTGCTGCCCTTCGTAAACTAGATCTTGAAGAGGCTGTTGATGCTCTTGCTACTTTACCTGGAGTTGGTCCCAAAGTGGCAGCATGTGTTGCACTCTTTTCTCTGGATCAGCATCATGCCATTCCCGTTGATACACATGTGTGGCAGGTGAGGCTCTAGGAATGGATATTTCCAGATGTTCAGTGCCCATAATAAATGGATATGAACGTATATGCTATGGATGAGGATTTTGAATGCTCATAATGTGTTCTGATGATCAAAAAATATGAAAAATATGTTCTACAATCTTCAGTTTGCTTAAACCTTGTTTGACAAGGGGGGAGTCTATAGACTATTAGACTTTTTTAATTTAATTTTGCATGCCTCTTCATTTGCCTCATGAAACAGCTCCTTAAATAGTAGCTTAGCCTGTTAGATTTCTTTTCTCTGAGCTGCTTTTAGTTGTTGACTTGGTTTATAAGCAACCTATCAATGCTCTCCAAATACATGAATTTTCTTAGAACCAATTCCTTGTATATTTTCACTTCAGTATGTTGCAAAGATATGACTAGAGGAGTTCCAATCCCTTCCAAAATCAGGCTTTGATAAAGAGTAGAAAATTCAAATTGACAACTCTTGCTGTTGCCAATTTTATGTACTTGTGAACTCCAATAAAAAGGGCAATTTTTTTATTATTGAAGGAAAGTAGTGAAAATATGCTCAATGAAGAATGTCTCTCACCTTTTCAATTTGCTTCTATACTTTGTCAGAACACAGAAAGTTATTGAATCTGATAAAAGTGACGTGCCCAACCACGAGACTATCTGGCCATTTTTAGAACTCCTTTGTTGCTTTCAAATAAAAGCATGTCATGCAAGTTACTGCTTTTTCCTTGAATTTTACTTGATGTACAGTGCTAATCATACAATCTTTTGTTATGGGTTGAGGAAGATTGCAACGCAATACCTCATCCCTGAACTTTCAGGCGCCCGGCTTACAACAAAGCTTTGCAGCCGTGTGGCAGATGCTTTTGTGAGCAAATATGGGAAATATGCTGGTTGGGCCCAAACTGTACTTTTCATATCTGAGTTACCTTCACAGAAAGCGATCCTGCCTTCAATTTTTCAGAATGCTGAAGAAAATAAATCCACCAAGTCCAAAGAAAGGAAAAGGGGGATGCCAAACACCAGAAACATGGCTGGAAAATGAGGATATTGTTCTGTATTTATTTATCATATGATTTTGAGTTCTTCGTCATGGACTACAACTTCTACCCATGGATATCCCACTGCGTCGCCTGGCATATAGGTTGGTAGAGGAATCTGGAGGACAGAACCTTGTGTGCAGTATGATAATTAAAGATTTTTAAGTGAGATTTCATAGCGGAACTTGGAGGTAGATTTTTCTATCTTGCAATTTGTATATGTGTTGCTCTTTTTTTCATTTTTCTGTTCTTCTTCATTGTTTCTTTTCTTTTATTTACGTGCAAATATGACTTTATCCTTTGTTATCAGTTTCTGTTGAACAGCTCTTCATCTTTTTGTATATCTGTATGCATGAGCTGTGGCAACTGAGAATTGCTTATGTCGCTCTTCTGCTTTTGTGTTGATTGCACTTAAGTTAGTAATACATAAGAATTTAAAAAAAAAAGAAAAAAAATAAGCAGAATAAATCTTTCTTCAGGAAGACTGAAATTATTATGGCGGAAAATAATGAACTGTATTGCTATCTTACTGACAAACACTAGATTGTTACTGACTTGTTAGTGGCTTGTTCTTTCCAGTGTACTTGCCAATAAAAATCATCACATGTTACTGTCAATATAAATCATCATTGTTCTGTTGCAGGTACTGTAGCAGTGAGGAGAGTGTCGCCATAATATATTCACGTTGTATGGAATTGATTTTTGTAAGTGAAGTTTCTACCAATCCGTTGTTAGTTATAATCTAACTGTACCGTAGCTGATGGAAAGGTAGATTTTCTTGCTCAAATGTATGTTCACTAGATTGATATTAATGATTTATTTTTCAGGAAATGATTGTCCAAAGGTAGATTTTCTTGTTCAAATGTATGTTCACTAGAGTGATATTAATGATTTATTTTTCAGGAAATGATTGTCCACTAGGCTTCAAATTTGAGCCTGTTTATTTGTAATCTGTTTCTCTTCAAGCATGTATCATTTTGCATCCAGTGATATTCAGTTCTTCGCCTGTTGCATATAAAACTACTTTTCCTGATGGAATGCTTTTGCAAGTTTTCTAATTTCTTTCTGAGATGTCTTTTACTTGGGTGAGTTAAACCAATGATTGCTTTTATTTCACCTTGCAATATGGTCATGCAATTGCTCTGCCACCTGATGCCTTTATATGTAAGAGAAATGCTGCATTATTTTGTGTATGGTTTCTTGACAGTCAGTCAAGTTTCCAGATTTCTAGACTGTGAAACTGTTTCAAACGCTGGGGCAACAAATAACTATTTTAATTTAGAAACTATGTATGTGAGTTTCGTGTGTGTATGTTGTGTATGCCAATATTCTCGCTATACATACTAACTTTTTCAACTGAAGATTCAGTTTTTCATCCCCATGAGCATCGTGCATCAACCAATAAAGATTTTGGAATGCCCGGACATGGATCGCCACCAAATCTTTTGTGTGACACAGTGATAGAGCATCTCCTCTTTCCAATACAAGCCTGGACAAGTTATTAAAAAAAAGGAAAAAAAGATATATAAGTGAAACTGAATTGAATTTAGTTCCATACAACAATGATTTCTCAGATATAAATTTCAATGGACTCCAAAACTTGAATTATTTGGAAGTATGGAAACAATTAGGGCGAAATTTTTAAAATGGTAGGAACAGAAATTCCCTACCTCTTCCACAATTGCTGTAGAATTGGAAAAATGACAGATTCCCATGGCATAATTTTCACAGTCACCTAGAGGGCTTCCAAAGCTTGCAAACAAGATTGTAGAAATTCTTCTTTTTGGTGGACAATGAAGCTCAACTCTTGGTTTGCCAATATGTTTGCCATGCCTTTTTGAGATGAGCTTGCTTTTTTTCCATGAAAACACTGGTGGCAGATCGAAATCTGATATAAGGCCACATACTTTATTCCTTGATACAGTTTCTATTGAAATATCAAGTGGGTTTCCGGATTCTTCCTCAAACAAAACCAACTGATTTCCTTTGGGTTTAAGGAAGGATCTTGGTATATGGTACCTAAAAAAGATAACATATCAACATCTGCTAAAGAATGGCTTTCAAAATCAGAGATTGAAATATAGAGCTTTTTACCTATTCTGCATAACTTAGTTGGGTAATAAAGCGGGTGATAAAATTGGTTCACTTTAATTGTTCAAAGCATACAAGTATCACCTAAAGGTAAGGAATGCATTTGAAAATTTTTCAATCCTTACCAGTTATGTTTTCATAGAAAAAACGTAGACCATGTGGAACTGCAAAATTGTTAAAAGTGCTTGCATACCTTCTTCGACATCCCACTGTCTTCCTATTTACCTATAATCTAGATAAATATAGAGGATGAATATTTTTAGATAATCTGGTGAATGGTGATGACATACCTTGTTTGTGAAGAAGAACCATCAGGTGTGAGGAATGATACCCAATATCTTCCAATACTTTGACCATTGATCCAAACTTCACCTTTCCCCATGGAGCCAAGATTTATTGCTAAAGGATCATCACCCTCAGGATCATCAAACAGAGTCTGTTGTTTACAATCAAATAAATGTCCTTTGAATAATGTAGAATTGACATCACTTAAAAGTAATTAGTACCACACAATAGTAATTTTTACTCGCAAAACGAGACTAACAATGTGCATTGAAGCATTGTAGTTTTCGATAATGGTCATTTCTTTACAGAATGATCTTATATTTGCCAAGTAGATTTGCAGATCAACCAGTTTTCTTCTAGTTATTGCTAGAATCATCTATGGTGCTCAGGTTTCCTGTGGTAAATTATGTACATCCTTTAGATGATAGGAAAATATCTTTTTATATTGACAAATAAAAGAGGTTAGGCAGTCTTGTTGACTCAGAAAACAAGATTTCATTATGTTTGAGTAAATTGATAGGATTATAGAGTTTTCCTTGTCGGAACCTGAGGAATAAAATAAATCAAATAATGCTTTTGGACTATTCATCATTACCTTATACCATGTGAGAGGTTGAGGAGAAGCATCAAATTTGCTCCACTTTGCAGCATTTGATCCTTCCACGGTATAAAGTTGTAACCTCTCCCCCAGCAATCCCACCTTTACAGTCCATGGTATATTTGGTTAAAAGCAATACTATAAGCATACATGCGAAAATTCTTGCAATGGAGGAAGAGTTATACTGATGATCTTCATGAGAAAATAATTGCTGAAAAACCTTTAGAAAAGCTGGAAAAAATATGCATGATACACTTTAATAAAAAGGTAGAATGAAATATAACAAACTGCAGATATTGATGCATGTATTATTTCTTAGTTCTCGTAGCTAGTACTTAGTATCAAGTTGAAATTAGAAAGTCATTTGCTAATTGGGAGACTGACATAAACATCTTGGTTGCTGTTAGTAGTTGAAAACCTGATATCCGTATGGAGGACTGGTGAGATCCTTTGCCTCTTGTTTGTCTTGTATAATAACTCTGTTCAATCCAGCTGCCCTGCGCTCAAGATATGCCCCTGAATCCTGCACAATTCAAATGCTACAATTATTTATTATATATAGTCAGAATAATATAAATTATATTTTCCTTGCACTTCTATAAGAAGTTATTATAAGCACAAACTGAAAGATTCAGCGTTTAGGGAAAATGTTGTTGCCTTTCACTAGGTACTTTAGTCCCTCCCTCGAGTGGGGAACAGCTTTCCCTTTCCTGTGAGCCTCTGGAGAAGGCAAAATCCACAGTACTGCGTATGAGTTATAGTTTCCACTAAGGAATTTAGAGGCATCCTTCTCGGAGAGTTACTTTAATGGAAATTAGTAAACTACAGGGGCAGGG
This sequence comes from Mitragyna speciosa, assembly GCA_024721245.1. Lineage (NCBI taxonomy): Eukaryota > Viridiplantae > Streptophyta > Magnoliopsida > Gentianales > Rubiaceae > Mitragyna > Mitragyna speciosa. Next base: position 9,379,032 of record CM045560.1, read on the forward strand.
GTGATATAATATTTTGACAACTTCATGGAGGTGTGACCTATATGTGTATTTGTTGGGAAACTTAAAAGGTTTAGTAGATTCTATTGAAAGCAAAGCATCAGTATGATTTGTTATCATTGAAGAAAACAAGAATTTAAGAAGAAATTGGAGGACTTGTATAAAATATTACCGGTAGTCCAACAGTTACACTGAGTAGGGAGATATTGTTCGTCCCTTCATTTAAATTGATAGTGATTTCCAGTGTAAAAGCTGGATTCTTGTGAGTTCCATGTGCAGACCCTAAATCAAAACAAGTAGTAAGCAATCCAGTGAGTTTTCTTGTAACCAGCAGAAGTTCTCGAACATAGGTATGTAATTTAGGCAGAATGACAGAGTATCAGTTCCATGACTTTTTGGTGTATTGAATGTGAATAATAGACCAGAATGTATATTTGTTATCCAAGAGGTTAACAATAGAATGATGTGAACATTGAATTAAAAATAAGCACACTTGACATTAACCCCTCTCAATTGTCCAAGGAGTTCGAAGCACTCTGGGAGGTCTTTGAGGTTTCTGTGTAAATTCTTTAGGTGCGTCCTCAATAACTTGCGTGTTAGATGGTTTTAATCTTAGTATTTTCTACTTCCTTAAATCTTAATGCGTCCCTAGTTGTTCAATGTTATTGCATTGAAGAATGTATTTTCAAGGAGGTCTGGAGGAGTGGGAGCATACAGTTTATACTAGCATATGTTAGTGTTTTTATGTCACAGTGTTCCTCCAAAAGAAAATAAATTTTACTGGAAGTCAGTCATCGTTCATTGTTAAGTGTGCATGTGCCATCCAATAAGGATGCTTTAGAGATTGCTATCAAATGGTTTTGAAGCCACTTTCTTACCTTGATTTTTTTCTCTTTTTTGTTATTACACCGAGGAATGGCCTGCTAACATATTACTGACTGAAGAGTCTGATTACTAGTAACGAGTGAAAACCTTGCATAGATGATAACTCTTACCTGCAGGTGCTCCATTTACAAATGCATGTAAAGCATGTCCCAGGGAGTCTACAGTGAGAACTGACTGTGTTTCCAAGGAATCAACACTGTATTGCAGATGTTGTAGCAGTTAGTATATGATAAGAATGAATTTTGCACGCAGATTTGGGCAACTTTTTTAAAGCACATTCTGTTATTATCTGGAACTTTCTACCATTATAGGCGCGTGGTTGATCTTGAAGCTGCACATTTAGTGAGTTTGAAAAATGTAATATCAAATCTTCATACCTAAATCCTATAGGTATTAATTCTACTGGTTAACCAACAAGAGACTTATTGAGGATCTGAAACGTCTTTAGTTTGCATAATAAATGTCAGGTAATGCCATGGATATCAGATATTTGTAGAGAAACTATAAACTTATTGATGAATTTAAAGTCCACAAATTAAATGGTTCCATCACAGGAATGGATCACCGTGTATTTTGAATCAAAAAGTGCAAACTAGAATTACTCAAAAGGTGCTTGAACACGTATCATGTGTCTTAGCTTACGGCTCTTGTATGATAGAAGGAAACACTTGTTTTAAGATACAATATAGGAGTGTGCAAACACTTTTTTTACCATTAAGTAAATTATACACTTTCTGGACTTCAGGTGCATATTAAACATCTTATAGGGATGTTCATTTAAAAGAGGATGATCAGGACAAAGATAGAAATCTCAGGAGGCGCATATCAGAGCTATGGTTTAGGAACCAATGGGTCATGATTAACTCTGAAGAGGACTAAAGTAACTGAGGAAAAAATTGCCCAACCCAGAGGATTGTACTGACAAAGGTAGCCAAACATCTTAAATCACACGAGTGCGCCAAATGGGATTTTCTATGCACTGATAAGCTTTACATTACCTGAGAGTGTACCAGAGGTAATCGGATGTATCTTTTGTAGTATTTATGTGCTCCAACAATGAGTTTGACCATAGTGAGGCCTCTTCAAATATGGGAATAACTTCTTTATATTCACTCCATCTGTCAACTGAGTCAAACTTCATGGCTGGTAGAACTGATCTCTTGTTACATTGAGTGGTTACCTGTTCCAAACTTTTTAACTTCAAGATTAATTTCCTTTTGTGGCTTTATATTGGCAGTAAGATAAGTACTTCATAAAAAATGTGTACCTCGTTTTTTTTTTTTTTTTTGTGGTGGTTATAAAAGATCAAGAAATGAGAAATGTAGTGATAATGATTTATATTTTGATTTGTCAAATTCTTATTACTGCTATTTAAACAAAGTGAAGGAATGGTGGAAATATGTTCTGTACATTCATCTAGTGAAGCATATTGTTTTGGTTAGGATGATGAAAATAAAAGCATCAAAACTTGCCTTAGCGGTGTTGAATGCCACTGTCGTGCAATCAGGTAAAATGCTAATTGATGTTGGAGGTAGTTCATATGAAGAATTTTGAAATTGCACCACCACTTGTGATCTGCTGTCATTGTTCACAAGTAAAGCTGCACATTCTCCTGATTCTCTGTAGTAGGTGTAGGCCTGTGTTGAATAAGTTGATGAGTATGATGCTATGCTTTACAATTGATGAAAGTCTTATGAATTGCTTCCTTCTATTCCTTCCCCCTCGTGGGAAGTTGATAGGGATAACTGGATAGAATCGTGGTTGTCTGTCTCAAAAGAAGTTCCATATGATAAATGAAATAACCATTATCTGAAAGAAATGAAGTTGCTAATCTTACTTCTTGCTGCTGTCCAAGTGATGATATAGTTTGTGCTCCATAGAGTAAAGTCTGTGAGCATAGCTTTATCGCTTCATGCAACTCTTTGAGATGACCCCATTTCGGTTGCCTAATCAAGCCTGTCATTGTGCATTAGTTTCCCTTGTTATCTGGAATCTATTATACCATAGATGAGAAACTGGATTACTTACCGTATTCATCAATAGGAGCTTGATCATAATAACTTGTGATTATGTATGATGATGCTGTCCTTCCAAAATTGGTACCTCCATGGTACTAAAACACAATGAATACTGTTATTGACTTTATCGACTATGATTCATAATTGACTAGCACTGTATGTGAAATAAGTGGATGAAATAGAATGTACTACATCATTAATTATATTACATTAATTAACTTTTCTTTCTGACTCTTAAAGATGGATGAAGATAGAAGAAGTCAGAATGTAATTTTTTTTGTCACTTACCATGTAGTAGTTTATGAAGCTTCCATTTTTCTTTGCAATGAATAAAGCAACGTTAAATGCAATGTCCTCTGCTGACCTTAGCGGGGTTTTATCACCATACACTTGATAGCTTCAAGCAAAAACAGAAAACAAATTTTCATTAAAATCTTGTCAGGTCTAACCTGAATGGTTTTCCACGCAAAAACCTTGTTATTTGGGAGCTTACAAACTTGTCCAATTCTCTGTCCAGATTGCTGGTTTGTTCGGTGAATTAGGCCCTACAAATGTTTCTCCACATTTCCTGCCATTGCATGAGTTTATCTGCAAATTGTACAAGGTTCAGCTCACCATTCTGCATTAGTGACAGAACTGCAACAGTAGCTAGACCATGATAATAGCAATTTATACATAAAAAATTTATTATACCATGCATTAAATGTGTCATTACAGCTTACATTTGGTCCAGCTCAAAATTATTTGGGGTGATGAACTACTTGATTTCCCAGTAAATTTACTATGATATTCGAGTACGAGCACAAGGAAGGGAAGTAGAAATATTTACCACAGGATCAGGAGCATCATCTTGCTTACACATTACCCATGGCACGCCAGTTTGAAGTCCCACAGCCATGGCTGCCGCCCACCGAACGTAGGGTGGTCCTTTCTCATGAAAAGCGCTCTCTACATTTTGGTACTCGTTCTCAATCTGCATTACTCAACTTCATTATTACAGCTTTATATGCATGATGTGAAACTTATGGAGATAAAATCCCAACCTGTGAGAGTATGATAGGCCCTCCTTGCGGAGCATATAATCCTTCTGATTTGAGCAGGTTAACAATTTTGGTTGTAAAGTTTTGCATATAGAACTGTCATGAAAGAAAAAGGAATACATTTACTTCCTTTGATTGAAAAGTACTTTCCAGTGGAGCTAGAAATATTGGAACTCTTAACTTTGAGAAACACTTCTGCATGTCCAAGTGACTCTTTTTTACAATTGGCAAACGAAAATGTGTTACCTTAAAGGGTTCATTGTCAGATCGAAAAACAATTCCTGGGACATCATGCAACCAAAATGGCAGACCTCTGCAAAAGCATATCAGGCACTTGAGTGATGAAGTTATAGCAGGATGTTTTTCTTGTTTTGATATTTTTAGTGCATTAAACATGGAAAATGTGGTGTATCTATGTGTGCTAATTTTCTCTAATAATCATTTCAATTTTCACGCATGAATCTGTCAGTAATTAAACTGGATAAAAAAAATTAGCTAGCAATATATTTTCTTTCAATAAATTGCTTGTTATATAGGTTAATATATATATATATATACATATATATATATATATCGCGCATATCCCTGTGTGCGTGTGTGCCAATTGTTTTTCTTTTGTTCTCAATACGATTAAGACACGAAGATAATCAAAATGAATTGATAAATGAGTGTTTTAACTTAACCTTTTTAAATTATATTAAATCGAATATATGATTTGATTCTGTATTCAAATCAAGTAATTAAAGTTTCAGAAACTCATTTTACCCATAATTCCATTCACTCTCAATGAAGGGTCCAATCCGGATGCATGCATAGAGACCTTGAGCTTGAATTTCCTTAACGAATCTCACTATGTCACGTATTCCACTGAAATCATACTGAAACAAAGTTCAAATGACCATGTAGGTAATTAGATGTTAGATAGCTATGGCACGGTTGCTGGACACACAAACAACTGGCACACTGAAGGAGAGGGTACCTACGTGCCCAGGCTGGGGCTCGTGAAGATTCCAAAAGACATAGGTTTCAATCACATCCACTCCACCATCTTTGGCCTTTGATATTAAGGATGGCCACATCTGCCAAAAGTTTTTGTTTCACACATATTTCATGTCAGAAAAAAATTTAGAATGTAAAAAGACAAGCACCAGAAACACTTCCAGAATTGTAGAAACAAGATGATTTACTAATTATTCATTATGTTAAGGTATTTTCTGTATTACATTTTGATTCTTGGCACATGCTGCTAAATGGATCTGATCTAGCATGATCTTTGCTTTTGTAATGATTAATACTGAGTTCTCAAGAACGTATAGAAAAAGTAATGCAAGTTCGTAGTTCGGACAACTGTCACTATTTTGATTGATTCTTACGTGTATTCTTTTCTTGTCATTGTGCAAAAGAAACAAGTAGCGGATTGAAAACACATGAACAACAACAACAGATAGCAACAATAATAATAAGCAGAAGAAGACCAGGAAATTTAGCTTTAGCTTTCTGGTTTGGGATTTATCGTCCATCGCAGATAAAGCCAAAATACATTAAACAAGAGTTGAAGAGATCCAACTACTACTGCTCCCTCGTGAATTTGCTCAGAAATTAAAGAGGAAGAGAAGATAGTATGTGTCAACGTTTGATGAAAACAAACAAGACAGACGGAGAAAAGTTGCCCTTCAAATGTATTACTTTGTGGAAAATTTTCAACAATTTACACGAAAGGAATGATGTATTGTAATTGCAATTGCCGAGAGTTCAATGACTTATGGAGTGGATAGAAATGAACATTATTGCCGGTTCTGGACCCGTTAAGCTAAATCATTTTATTGATTTCTTTTCTTTTTTCCTCAAAAAAATGTTTTGTAGAATATTCATTCCTTTTTTTTTCTTTTTCTTTTGGGTTAATAGGTAATAATACCATTTTTAGAAGGAGTGAAACATCTAACAGAATATTTACATACGATTGGGATGAACAATCAACAGTATATAATGGAATAGTGTTATTAATAACATGTTGTTTACTAAAGCCTTGCAACTTAATTTACATGAAGAAAGTTTGTTAGACCGAAGGTTGTAGTCACGGAATTAAGTAGGTAGAGCTGAAGTAAAAGACTGAGAGCTCTTGTTAGCTACAACCATATGTGACTAAGACCTCAAATATACGACTAACAAACCTGTCCTTGAAAATTCATGTGATCTAGATGCAACATTGTACTATCAAACACATCTTTTGACTAGTTATATGAAGAAAAACATTTTTTTAAACGAAACCCAATTCAATGAACTTAAGAGAGGCATCAAAATGTGGCAAACTTGTGATGTTGGCATTTGACAAAAATAAGTATGATGTACTACTTGAGAAAAATTTACGTGTGCACATGAACCATGTAATTATCCATTCCCCTATACCAAAAGTGGGAAAAGAGGCCTCTAAACATCACCAGGGCTGTTAAAAATCCATTTGAGCTTAGACTCATCACCAACCTATCAATCTCTTGGCTTTTAAAAGTATTGTCTACAATATTATATAATGTTAATTATTCATTCTACAATTTCTCATAACTAGACTTAATTCAACACCGAAAATTATGTAGGCTAGATTCTTCCCTAGTTAGGAGTTGCCTATTTTTAATTTGTGCCAGTAATGGTGACATATCAACTTCATTAATTATCAACATAATATCAAACTACAAGAATACGGTGAAAAAGTAGCAATCTAAATTGCAAAACATCACAAAAAAACAATTTTTTTAGTATAATGGCTGAGAGGCTTGAAGATTCAATAAAACACAATAAACTCATTTGTGTATTCTGGCAAAACTAATGCCGGCTCCACCCCAAAAAGAAGCCGAGAATCAGTGTGAACGCATAAGATTCCTTCGTAGGCGGGACGTACCTACCTCAGAATATTGTGTATACTGATGAACAAACTGCATTAATTTCGACTAAACACTAATTTATCACCTAAAAACACACAAAAAACACATATCGACAGATTGGGAGAGAACATACATCGGGGGTGCTTCGAGTATAATGAATTGAACCAGAGAATAAAAGCTTTCTTTGGCCATCAATTATCAGTGATCTTCCATCATAAGTAACTTCTGCTCCATCAACAATCCTTGCCACCATAAACAATACCAATCCCAAACAGCTTAACCACAATGCGCCCATCTCTTCCAATGGCCTGAAAATACTAAAACAATTGCGTATTCTACACACACAACACACAGTGGCCCTCTTCTTCTTTGCATGTAAAAAGTAATGATATTTGGTGAACCGTGCCAGTCATCTATGGTGATGATATATATATAGCATCTTCTTACCCAAATGCAACAAAGAAGATATCTTTCGTTTTCTGTGTAACAGGAGCGAATGCTTATCCTGTGGCAAAAGTTGGAAACTAGCTTCTTATTGTGTCACTCTTTCTGTTTATATATATTATAAGCTTGGAAATGCGACTCTTGGAAGCTAAATCTTTATTAAATGTAAAAGGCAAGATAGCTACATAGGACGTTGGGAAATACTAAATGCGTAAAATTTGGCATAAAATATGCCATGATAAGAGCAGCAATTTTGTCTCTTTTTTATATTAATGAATTTAACATGAAATATCAATTTTTGTGTTACTTTCTTTTGTAAGTATATATATATATATGTGTGTGTGTGTGTATATATATATATATATATATATATATGTATAGCCTATTGGTGTGGAAAAAGTACAAAAATATGCATAATTTGTTTGTGTCTTCATATGTAGGAGGAAGGAGAGAAAGAGACGGCAAGCAAGCACCAGTTTTGCATGGGGGTGGACTATTGTTTCAGCGTGAGGGGAAACAAAAGAAAAAAATATATATATACGTGATACTTGTGTCATGGACTTCCAATGAGGCAAGCTACCTAAGGGATTTTACTCGGGTGACTAACTAATCAAAATGTTGCCATGAGATAAGGGATGCAACGCCAGGGGTCCCCAAAATATGGTTGTTACCTTTAGTGACACTTCAGCTACTCTTCATCCGTTTTCCCAGCATCCAAATGAGTTAGCAGTAACTTGACGTGTTATTGTGGTAAGTTCCTCCATAAAAATAGTAAATTTGAGTTATAAAGAAAAGTTGCCTTCTCAAAAAGAAAAAGAAAACAAATATATATATACACACACGCGCGCATAAAGTTGCTCTCAAGGCACTCTTACTGACTACTGCAAGTGAAATTTGATCCCCTGGCGGCAGGGGAAACCCGTGACCACTAGGCCATTGGCCCTATGGCTAGCACTCACTTTGATACTCTACATTTTACTTCTCTTTTTTAAAACTTCTACATAAGCGCTTTAACTTTTGTTTTCAATTTTATATTTAATTTTAATCCTAAGAATATTCATCTGTCTAGATTAAATTGAAGTTTAGCTAATTATCAATCAATCCCATCATTTAATCTTTCAAATTATGAAATGATAAAATCATACAAGGAAGAAATCCCTAGATCTATTTGTTGTAATACATTGATTTCCCCCATCTCTATAAATTTTCTTTCACTTATTAAGGGACTATATCTAATCTGTTTCGTATTATATTACTATCATATATGTTTCCATATCCTTAACAGATTATGAAAAGTCCCCCCCCCCCCTCAATACCAAAGCTTACCATCTATACTATACAATATTTGTTGGTCCACCTATCCAAGAATTTTTCTCTTCTTATAATTGTTACGTGTGCCATTTGCTAAGAATTTTAAGTTAAATTTTAAAAGTAAAATTTGTTACTACATCATGTGCCTACTCATAAATAAATGTACTTTATTACTATCAACTATCAATATTAATTCCATTTTCAAAATACTATGTTTGTGTATGGATACAATTTTTTAGAATTATTTGGAAAAAAATTTTGGAGTTGTTTTGGATTGAACAAATTTTTTTTAACAAAAAAAAAATTGGCTAAATTTACTGTTCATCTTCTTTGAAATATTGGTCCGTATCTTTACTTGGCTTCCCAAACCGACAAAAACTTTTCCCTGTCAGACATGAACATAAAGGGAGAAGAGAACAATGGCTATAAGCCACTGAGCCGAAGGCTCAGTGGTCAGGGGAGCTCTTGGATTAGCTCCCCCTGCTGTAGGTCTGGGGTTCTAACCCCACCTGCAGCAGTTGGATGGTATTAAATCCAAAGGAGCACCATAGTGTTCCTTTGGTCTAATGGTGGTTTAGTCCCCATTGGTCCCTCAGGTCCAGTTGGACCATCCCCTTAAAATAGGTTAGGAGTAGGCTAGTATGTTGAATCTTGACAAAAAAAAAAAAAAAAAAACAATGGCTATTGTCTTTTCTTTGGCTGTCTTCCTTATTCATGCTTACCTCCCACATTCCAACTTTACTGTTTCTAATCGCCCTTTCCGGGATCCCTTATCAACCCTCAACAAATCGGGTAAATATTTGTGCTCACTAGCTTGGATTTGTTTAGGGCTTCAATTGAGTACTCGATTTACGATTGGATGCGCTGCGATGGGGTTGTTTTTGCCAATGAAATGGTGGGGGCAAAGGTTTAGTTAAAGAAGAAAGAGAAGATATTAGGAGGATTGAAGACATCTTCCACATTGTTATAGTAAATTGATTTTTTCTTCCGCTACGCAATTGATAGTGTTGTTTTCTAGCTGAAGATGATGTTAGGGCATGAAGTTGAGTGATTTGTTGTCCTACTGACATGGAGATAACTATTTCTGTTTGCTGTGATTTGAGGGCGAAGAGAAATAGATTGTTACGGATGCTCGATGGGTGACTAGTGCTCGCTCCATTGTCATCTTCCAAAAAACCATTATATTAGTAATAATGTAAGTAATTGGTAATTTAGTGAATGCACATAGAATGCATAATGAATTTGACAATTCAAAGTGTTGTACTTGTGTTTCTTTCTTTCACGAATTATTTGTGTAAGAGACTTTGATATGTTCTTAGAATTGTTCTATGACTTGCATTTTTTTCCCGACGTAATATGTAGTGTAGCTAAAAATCTAGTGTAACTACTTGTATTTTGTTATAACAACATACAATAAGGTAGATGCTCAACAAATGGTGAAGATTAGTTGATGGTCCAAGTATTTTCGAAATGGACGAGGGACTTACAATTGCTTATATTGTAACGCGAAAAACTTATTCTGAATATTATATGTGATTCAGGGAAGTATACTGTAACATCCTCGTCCACTGTCCATTCAATTTTTGACTCACATAACTTCAAGATGTGTTTACAGAATTTCTTTGAGGTATAAAAGAACCATTACAATGCAGACGAATTTTTTGAAATTGAACATCCTAAATGCCATATGAAGTTTTTGTGCGCATGATTATGGTTTAACTATCATCATGTTGATGCATTCACATACTTTTGTAAGTTTGGCTTGGATAAGTGAGAAGGCTAAGGATAGACGAAGAAGAAATGATATTTATGAGGATGCTTGTCATGCCCTGCAACCTGAGACGTGACATCCGCCATGTCCTAAACTACAGGAATAATCGATACAAAATATTAACAATCAACCTTAGTCTAATACAGGAATAATGATGGCCTATAAGCTTTTCATCTCATTCATTCAAACCATACATTATCCATTTACAATTTCTATTGCCCCATCACAAAAATAATTGGGGAAGTACCTGTATAACCTAGCCTATAACAAAAGTATGGCTATACATCAATGCATCAAAAGTAACCTCATTCATGTCTAAGCTAATCTAGGACTATGAGGTCCAAAAGTCATCCCAATCTCTTTCTACAAAATCATCACTTGCGAAGTCAAATAATGGAGTGAGTGACAATCACCCAATAAGTAGTAAATGGTCTCTTTGTGGCTTAAGATTGTTACACATATACATATAGTCTTCTGGAGGCAAAATAATGTTCATATCATTTACAAACATACGTGGTCAATACCCAAACAATTCAATTCATATCATAAGTCATGGCACCAAAACAATGAGAGCTCATGTAATTAGTGGTCAATGACCCTGGATATCCAATTGTTAACTACTACTCGGTTAACACGGTTCAATGCTTGACTTTTACCTGGTTGGTTCGGTTCAAAGCTAACTTTCACCCGATTAGTACGGTTCAAAGGTCATAAATCAAACACCATATTAAGGAACTAGTCCCGTCATAGCCATTTCATATAAGATCTCAAGCATTTCAAAGGTTAAACAAATTATCAATAACTCACGTATTTCCATTTCATAGAGAGAACATAAAATAATCAAACTCAAGTCAAATTGTATAGAACATACATTTCAAAGCCTTACAATTGTCATTAACACTTTTCCAAAGACAAAGAGAATCAAGTACTACTTACCTCAATCCGAAACTAGTTCAAGTAATCTGAGTAGGGATACTCACTGTCGTCGCCTATAATACACAAGTAATACCCAAATCATACTCTAATTCTATCAAAAAAACATAATCAAGCTCAATTCTAGACTCAAAGTACAAAAGAAATAAAACCCCTATGGCATGGTTGATCTGCGGGTGGGAGCCCACATTCCGCACCCGCAGATCACCAAAACTGACATGTGGATCCCAGGCCAGAGACCGATCCGCGGCCTCCCCTCAAGCCAGCTGCGGCCGCGGTTGGTTCTAGCTCTGCCCATGGCTTGGTGGGCAGAGACTAGACGCGACCAACCAGCCTCAAGCCGTGGCTGCGGCTCAACTGACCTTACCCGCGGCTCGTCAGGCATAGACTTGCTGTAGGTGAAGGCTCGTCAAGCCTTGACCACGGCTGGGCTCACTTCACCCACAGCTCATCTGTGGATTTCTGCAAAAACACCCTTCACACACCCAATCTCAACTTCAAACCAACCCAATCTCAAATCATCATCAAAATGACACAATAATGCCATGCCAAAGCAATAAAAGCTCAAGACACATGCAAATCCCAAGTACAAGATACATTCACACAAGGTCTTCCATTCCTCTTAACCTACATCTATAATAACAAGTAATTCAAACACATGCACTCCACCCACTCCAAATATAAGCTCACTAAAACAAAACAGCCCTACACTTCCTAATTAACCAACCAATCTATTACTACACCACATAATAGCTCCAAGAAGAAGAAGCTTAACTTAGAGGAAAGAATTTACCTTGGTTGGAAGACTCAAAGAGGTTCTTGTTTGCTTCCTTTGGGAGGTGGTGACCTTCAATGTCTTCTTCAAAGAAAAGGGAGAAGAAATTTTAGAGAGTGAGAGAAAGAAATCTTGAGAAAATGAAGAAGAGAAAATAGGAAGGAAAGCTAAGTCTTTTGGGGATAAAAATTATATTTATCACAATTGCTAACAAGCCCTTCATCTTTCACAATTCACAAAACTCCCCAAGAGGGTGTTTGACCAAAAGGCCCCTCAAGGGTCCTTGGTATCACAATGCTAGTTGACTAGAAAAGGGATGGCTCTTGGAATAAGCGTTCCACTAGAAAGAATAATTGGTTAAAATGGCAAATTATTTAAATGCCACAGTTGGCTTCAGTGTCACCCTTGAACAGCTAAGTTCAAAAATACTACAGGATTGTTAGGCTTTTGCATTATTATAATAGTTTAGGTGGTTGGAGTTGGAAACTTGAGATGAGAATCTGAAAGGATGAGGAACAATCGTGCTACAAAGTAGATGAAGAGCAGTGGGAGCATTTGATTATGGTGTTGCTAACAACACATTATGTGAAATTTAGTTAAGTACATTAGAACAAAGAAGTTGCAAGTTAAAAATAACATCTACCATGTTTTTAGTTTTTTTCCCTTGAACTAGACAAACAGTAACTATAAGTGGTTTAAAGATGATAACCTATATCATCTTTATGTGTTATTGACGTCGGTTGTACAAGGGAGGATGACTATTGGAAGCCATGCGTAATCTTCAACACAGGGACCTCCACGCAGCAGGGATGGACGTGTTAGAAATTTTGGTGTCAACAAGAACCGGAGGAGTGATGCATCGGTGTTGATTTTGTTTTCAGATCACCCTACTAACACCTCTACCTCCGACAATGATGTGAACCCTACACCTAATATATTCGATAAGCGATCTAGTTCTAGTCATGAAAATACCGTTTATGAGGAAGGATGTAGGGATTGTAAGTCTGCTAAGAGTGGGAGGAATTTGTATATGGAGGTTGTCAATAACTTCAGTCGATTCATTTTCTCTTTCATACTTGCACACACTTTCTTTTTCGTACACGCATTTTTGCATGTACTGTCGCGCCCCATTTTTCGAAAGGGAAATAAATGAGTGTTAGATGTTTGGAAAAAAGAAAAGGAAGTGTTAAATGTGGTTGTGTTTATTTATTGGAAAAGGAGAAGCGTGTAAATTTTTGTAAAAATAATTTTTAGAAAAATGCTTTGTAAAAGATAATTCGATAAAATGTGACAAACAAATACTTTATTTTGAAAACAAAAGAAAAAGGGCCTAAAATGGGACTCTGAAAATGCGACGGTTTTTGGGCCCAAAAATAGAGTCTAGAAAGGGTTTTTTAGTGAAAAAGGAGTCGCCACTTGGTATTGAGTTTTGGTGTACCAAGTCACCTGAAAATATTTTATAAAAGGTAAGAAAATCAAAATGCTTTTTTTTTTTAAAGAAATGGTTTTTGGAAAAAATAAGGAAAAACAAGAAAACCCTTTTAGACGACTCCAGGTCTTTGAAAAACAAGAGAAAAAGGTTCGGGAGTCACAGTTGAAGAAAGGGAAGGCAAAGGCTCGCGCCTAAGGCACCCTTTCAACCTAGCCGAAACTAGTTGCGAGGTTTAGTCTGAAATTTTCCTAATGTAACCCTAAAATTTCATTGCATTTGGATGTGACTATATGAATGCAAATCTAGTCCTAAAAATGGAGTATCGTTAAGGGACGAAATGTTCCATTGAGGTTTAGTCGGAATTATCGCATTAATTGCGAAACCCGAGTCTAGACCTCGATGGAGTCACGAGTGTAGGTGCAAAATGGAATGCAAAGAAAAGGAAAATAATAGTATAGATAGTAAGTGAACAAAGAAAATGGGGATGCAACATAACGGGTGCGGGGGACTAATAGACTCGTGACTATCTGTTTCTACTCACGGAGGGGGGAACGACATGTACGCCATCGCTTCCCACGTGAGTAGATGACTATTTCTTAGTCGAAATCACGCAAATGACCTAAAATTCTATGTGTAGTGGAATCTAAATGTTATGCACCAAATAGATGTTAAAATAAGTAATAAGTTATAAAGTATATATAAAAATTCATAGAAAATGGGAAAAAGACTAAAAAGATAAAATGTGTGTGAAATGACATAGAATGAACACGCGAGAAATGATCCCTAATACTAAAATGCCCTAAAGGCTTAGCATTGGACTAGCCTATTTTCTATAAGTTCTCCGCTAGCGTTGGACTAGCGAAGAAACCGGAATTAACCACAACTAGCTTTGGACTAGTGTGGCGACGATACACATATATAATTAAAGCAAGTAAATAAATAAAGCATGTATTAAAGCAATAATCACATAAAAGCAAATAATAGCACATAGGAGCACATAACACATAGGCATGATATTCTAGATGCAAAGTCCTAAAGAAAGCAAATAAAACACATAGGCACATAGCACACATAGCACACAAAGCCCTAACTATTACACCGGAGAATAACCTAATTACAATCTAAAAATAGAAAAAGAATAAAAGATATCCTATCTAACCTATCTATTACACTTTCTATCTAAAATACAAAAAATTTTTGTTAACTAGATATACACTATCTACTACATTAACTATCTAAATACAGAATTTTTGCTCAATAGAATATTACCTATCTATTACATTTCTTTGAATAATCAAAAATTAATTTCTAATAAATAACATGGCATAACTAAATAAACACTCACATATGTATAAAAATTATAAGCAAAAGGAGATATAAAAAACATATAGAAAAACACGTAGCAGCACGTAGGAGCACATAAAGAGAAATAAAAGGGTAATCGAGGTACCTCCCATTCGTAACCCGGTATAAATTGCTAAGAAAATCAACAAACATGTCAAGGTACCACTATTTAAAGTATAAAATATGAAATACTTAAAAATTGAGCATAAAATGTCGATTTCGAACAAATTAGGGACTTAGAATAAAATTTCAACAAGTATCTAAGGCTTAAAACTAAGATTTCAACAAGTATAGGGACTTAAACTAAAATTTCAGCAAGTATAATGACTTAAATAAAAATTTTAGCAAGTTTGGGGGACAAAAAATAAAATTTCAGCAAGTATTCTAAGGCAAAATAAAATTTCAGCAATGTTGAGAGGGACAAAAATGAAATTTCAGCAAGTATTGGGGACAAAAATGTAAAATTCCAGCAATATTCTAAGATAAAATATAATTTCCAGCAATGTTGGGGTACAAAATAAAATTCCAGCAAGGTTTGGGGTATAAAATAAAATTCCAGCAAGTTTTGGGGTACAAAATAAAATTCCAGCAAGGTTTGGGGGCAAAAATGCAAAATTCCAGCAACATGAGGGGTATAGAATTATAATTTCTAGACATATTATTAACTTAGATGTAATTGAAATAAACTATAAAATTCTAGGGGCCAATTAAAATAAAATGAAGACTTAAATGAAATAAATTAAAGTATTGAAGGGCATAATTAAACAATTAAGCATCTGAGGGGAGCAAAATGTAATATAATCAGATAAAGATGATGAAAATAAATAACTAAAGAAAAAAAACTAAGTTTCGGCTACAATTTCCCTTTTTTATCCTCGGTTTCCCCCTCTTCGGATTTTTCTCTTCGGCCATTCCTCTTCGGTTTTCTCTATTCGGTCATTCTCCTCGGATTTTTCTTTCTTCACTCTTTGTCCTCGGATTTTTCTCCTCGGCCATTCTCCTCGGAATTTTCTCTCTTCACTCTCTGTCCTCGGATTTTTCTCTTCGGCCATTCTCCTCGGCCATTCCTCTTCGGCCATTTCTCTTCGGTCATTTCTCCTCGGCCATTTCTCCTCGGCCATTCCTTTTCGGCCATTTCTCTTCGGCCATTTCTCCTCGGCCATTCCTTTTCGGCCACTCACTCACCCTTCTTCTTCTCTTCTTCTCTTCTTCTCTTCGGCTCACTCACTCACTCTTTTCTTCTCTTCTTCTCTTCCTCTCTTCTTCTCTTCTTCTCTGCTCACTCTCACTCTTTTCTTCTCTTCTTCTCTTCCTCTCTTCTTCTCTTCTTCTCTCCGATCTGCTCACTCTCACTCTCCAGCTCCTCTTCTCTTCGGACTATACTCTAGTTTTTTCTTTCTTTCTCTCAGCTTCTCTCTCTCCGTTCTTCCTAGTTAACTTTCCTATTTCTCACCCGAAATTTTTTTTTTTTCAATCAATCTTTAATTTCTTCATGAAACACGATTGTCTAAACCCAAATAGCAAGGCTATCGAAATTATGGATTAAGCGGCAATAATTCAGAAACTCTAAGCAGGAACATCATGAAATTTATGATATGCAAAAATCAGTTTAAAAGGGCTGAGAACCTTACCTGGTTTAGCTGAGAAATTGGTGGAACTTGGCAACGCTGGTGGATTGCTTTTGGCAGCTGATGGTGGTGTAATGCGTATGTATGCAGTGAGAGCCGAGAGGGGGAAAAAAAAGAAAAAAAGTGTCTGTGTTTTTCTTGAGAGAAGAAAAATGGGAACTGATGGTGTCTGTGATATGGTGCAATGAGTTGTGTGCAGGTGATGTGTTTTTGTGCGTGCAAATTGGTGTGTTTTTGTGCGTGCAAATTGCTGCTTGTGAATGAAACTTGGGCTGGTGTGTGAATGAATGTGTATTGCTGTGTGCGTGTGTGTTCTGAGTGTGTTTTAAGAATTGAGTGTGTGTGGTGTGTGCGTTGAATGTGTGCAAATTGGAGAGAATGTGTTGTGCCTGTGTATGTGAGTGTGTGCAGGTGAAGAAGAAAAATGCAAGTGCAGGGAAAAAGTGTGTGAATTAGTGTCTGTGTGTGTTTGTGTGTTGTGAGGGAGATGTGAGAGTGATGTGAGTACCGAGAGAGAGTGAGTGCTGTGCGTGTGTTCTGCAGATGAATGAAAAAAAGGAAAGAAATCCTTCCAAAATCCCTTCAAATCTGGTTTAGGTGGTGATTGATTTTTCTTCTTTTGCTGCAGTTTACTGCAGTTGCTGTAGCAACTGCTTCCCTTTTTTTTTTTTTTTTAAGAAGAAAACAAAGAAAAACAGAAAAATAAAAATAAAAATAAAAAAATAAAATAAAAACAACTTGAACTCTTTTTAGATTATATATTAAACTAAAACACAACATTATAAGAAGAAAAAAGAAAAATTTAGTGTAAGAAAATTAATTCTAGGTTAGAAAAATACAATTTAAAATAAACAAACAAATGGTATTTAAAAATAAGTAAATAAATAAATTAATTATGAAAATTTTCTTTGCATAAAATTTATAAAATGCACAAACACAATTCTTATAAAGAAAAATTTTAAATAAAGATAAAAAAGTACATTGAAAAACGTGACTTAAATATGGCAAAATTATAAAAAATTTATGAAATTAATAAATGACGTCACAAAAATCTTACACAACATATATTATCACATAAAGCGCATATAGAATAATTTTCACTCAAAAATTTTAAGATTAACGCATCCTTGGGAAACTGTGCCATTAATAGGCAAAAAGACAAAAAATACTAAATGACTCCTAAAGATCATGTAATTTTTACAAAAAATTTATAAATATACAAAATACATATATGAAATTTTTCACTTAAAAATTCTCGTAAAAAAGAGTGCATTGAAAAACGTGCCATTAAGTTAAAAATACTAAAATTTTAAATAAATAATAAATGACTCCAAAAAATCATTAAAATTATAGATAATGATAAAATAGTAAAATTTTATGTTTAGGAAATAAAATAAAATAAACTAATATTTACATGGTGAAATTACCATTTTTGCCCCCTAGTACGACGAATTAGATATAATACGCGAAAATTGTACTCGACCCCCAAAAAATAAAAAATGTCCCCTAAAATAAAGTAATACACATATATTTACAAAAGGTGTGTCAAAATTTGGTGTTTACATGTACACAAATACTTTCTCATACACATTCTCATACACACATACACTTGTGTTGTATCTCTCACAAACAAATAATTTCTCTCTTTGTCTCTCTCTCTCTCTCTCTCTCCCCCTTCCTTTTTTTCTCTCACTCTCTTTCATGCATATTATTGATAAAATTATTTCATCTTTTTAAATACAATTATTATATTTATGAGGTGAGATAATTAAATTTAGTGCATAAATTCAGTAAATTATCAAACATGTATAATTTCATCAATTTAGCAACTTAATACTTTCAGCACTTCAATTTCAAATTTTAAACTTCAAAGTTCATACTTTAGTTTTATCAACTGAGCCCTAGGTGGTAGAAACAAGAAGGTAAGGTGTAATTAACCCAAAATTTATATCTTGTGCATAGCATGAGTGAAATGCTAGTTTAAACTTACCAAGTATTGTATGATTACTGAATATTAGTCCAATCTCCCAAAATTCTAGCCCATCCCCTCCTTTTTAACCGATAATTTCTCAACAAACACTTGATCTCATTGGTAGACTTCAGATTTTGACTTAAACGAAGAGGCGAAGCCAATAGTAATTTTGGAGGTGGTGGTTGTGAGGATCAATTATTTGCCTGATGATGGATGGATTTTTTTGGATAAGAGGTTCGACTTTAGGATTGTAGAGTTATCTAGTTAAAATGAAGTAATCGAAATATTTATTTTCTTTCTTTACTTGATTACGAATCAACTCTGTATGTAACCACATGGTAATACACCTTGTGTGTGAATTAGGACTGTCAATTGGGCTTTGTGAGTCGGGTTTTGAGAAGCCCAAACTCGGCTCACAAAATAATTAGGACTTTCAGGCTTTTGGGCTTAGGCTTGGGCACAAAACAAAAGGCTCAAAGCTTTGTTCACAATTTTTGTGAGCTTCGAGCTTAAATTGGGGTCGGCCCAAGCTAAATATATAATTATATACAATATAATATTTGATAATTATGAATTGTTATAAAATTTATATACAAATTATTAATATTTTAAGTTATAATATCTTATCTTACTGTATCTATAGGGCAAGTAAAGTTTAAGATGTAAACAATTTTTGTTATTTTTTTCTTTATTTACCATTCCACTAAAAGCTAATTAGTAGAAACCTCCAATAACTGCCAACAACTTTTTTTTTTTTTTGTTTAACAACTTAAAAAAAACAAACACGCACACATTATGCAGCCTAATAAAAAACTTTAAATAACTACTCATTATTTTTTTTCCTTATAAATTTTTCTTTTAATTTGTGCACACCTAGAGTGTGTATTTCCTACTAGTATTTGACTGTAAATTATACATATTATTTTGTATACCTTATATCAAAACCTCCAACAACTACCAATAGCTTCTTTTTCTTTTTTTTTTAAACAACTAAAAAAAAGACACATTACACAACCTAATAAAACATTTGAATAACTACTCATTATTTTTTCTCATGAATTTTTCTTTTTATTTGTACACACATAGGATGTGAATTTTTTACTAATGTTTAACAATAATTTATAAATATTATACTTTTATACATATTATATATATTATTTATACATAATTTTTTACTAATGCTTAGCCTTTTTTCTTCTCTACCCTTTCTTCCCCCTATTCTCCTCCTATCTTCCTTCTTGATAATTTTTTTCTCAAGTCAATTTCCCTCTCTACTTTCTTTCTTACCTCACCACTTTTCTTTCCCAAATTTGAGTATTTGTGGGCATATTCACATGTCTAAACTCTCATTTTCATTCATCATTTTGATAATATCGATGGTAAAAATATATTAGAGTTGTCGCTTTTGTTTACATGATTCAATTTTAGATAGAACCAATGCTTTTATGCCAACGAATATCCATTCATATGATGGTGCTTGTTTCCTATTCAGTTTTAATTTAGGTTCAAACGAACGCTCATATGTCAACGAGTATTTGTCTATGGACAGTCCTGCAGAAGATTCAGCTTGCAAAAATGTGAATGATTTTCATCACATTTTCGGTTTATTCCTTAGTGCTTCGGCTAATTTATATAGGCATAATATTTATTTACTTGTTTTTTAAAATGTCATTAAAGCATTGTGTCATATTTATTAAATTTATATATTTTTAAATTAAATTTTCACCATTATCAAATTTTCAAATTTTCATTCTCAATCAAATTATACAATTTTTAAATAATTATTTGCAATCCAAACAGTTTTTTTTATAATTTAAAATGGTCAAAGAAGTCAAAAATAATTTCAAAATAATTTCAAATGCTCAATTGTTCTTTTCGTGTAAGCCTAGCTATTTGAGTATATTGTTTAAGCACCATCATTGCTTGTGCTAACCCAAGCAATAAATTACAAAAAAAGAAAAAAGAAAAAGCATGACATATAATTTTCATAAATTACCATTAACTCATTGCTAACATGGAAAAACACACATCTTAAATCAATTTAAACGTTTAATCAACAACTGAATCTAAACCATTAGTCTTGTTTAATTTTTTCAGACAGCCAATTGTTCGTGGCCATAGTCTCTCACTACACGTCCTTATATATATGACAAAAAGAAATAATAATAATAATAATAAAATTTCTTCAAAAAATAAAAAAATAAAAAAAAAACTGTTTGAGAGTGAGACCAACCGGTCGACCCGAAAAACCCTAGATCCTCCTGGTTCTGGTTAACTTGAACCGGTCTCCGAAATGGAGTACGTCCCAAGACAACCAAATAATATAATATAATATAACAAAACCCCTTTCTTCTGCAATTCTACCCTGCAAACAGCACAACACACACAACACACACTAACTTGTACCAAATTCACTTTTCCTTCAATCGCTTCCCATGTCGGTAAGCTTGCTCGCTCGCTCGCTCTCCCCCTTTTTATATATACTTCCTCTTATTAGCTTATTAAACCCTAGTTTTTTTTTTTTTTTTTGTTCAGATTTTAGTTTAATATTTTGTTTTTGGATTTCTAACAAATTGGGCAGATCTTCGAGTACAACGGAAGTGCCCTAGTGGCAATGGTGGGCAAGAACTGCTTCGCCATCGCGAGTGATCGGCGGTTTGGCGTTCAGCTGCAGACAATCGCAACCGATTTTCAGAAGATTTACAAGATCCACGATAAAGTCTTCATTGGACTCTCGGGTCTCGCAACCGATGCCCAAACTTTGTAATTCTCCAATTCCAAAATAAAATCCCTCTTACTATATAAAATCTCCTTGTTTGTTTATTTGAAAGCCTGGTTGAAATTAGTAGTTTTTAAGTGTTCAAGATGGAATTTTTAGTGGAAAAATTAAGATAACTAAAATCTTTAGTTGGATATTGTTATCAGAATATTGTAAAGATTTGATATTTGGGTTTGTTTATTTATTGTGTTTTTATCCTGAAAGAATTGGAGTTGATTTGATAGTGATTTTTGAGTTTTTTTTTTTCTGTGTCAAATGTTTGAAGGTACCAACGGCTTGTTTTCCGGCATAAATTATATCAGCTAAGAGAAGAGAGGGACATGAAGCCTGAAACTTTTGCCAGCCTTGTTTCTGCCATTCTTTATGAGAAAAGGTTGGTCAGTTTCTTTATCAGTGCATTGTTCGTTAAATGGTCTTGCAATTGTAATTGCTGGCTTATTATTCTTCACTGGTAGCAGGAATTTTATTTTATTTTATTTTTGGGTTGAAAATTGACTTAAAGTCCATACTTGCCTTTTTATTGTGAGATATATTTCTTTACTTTGCTATATTTTCTGGACAAAGCCTTTTAAGGAGCGAGTTGTTGAATTCAATGGATACAGCTTTCGCCTTATGAAGTTAATACTACTATTGGTTATTCAATCATCATGGGTGTTGAATTCAATGGATACAGCTTTCACCTGATGAAGTTAATGCTAATGTTGGTTATTCAATCATCATGCCCTACTCCTTGTTTGCTAAGAATACTACACTAGTGATTTTGCTTTAACAAGGTTTAGTACCTTTTATTGTGAGAAATAGTTTGTAGCTGATCATGGCATTGACGTTTCGTATATCTGAGCTCTTTTAGGTTAGCTTTGTTTTTACCTTGGTTTTGTGTTGGTTACGCCTAATATCCAATATGTTGAGAAGAGTAGAACAATCAAATCCTGTATTTGTCTTGCACCAAAAACCATGGAATATGATATAAGTTGCATATTTATCTGATGGCAATCATTAGGTTGCTTTCTTCATGTTGAATAGAAAATTATGATTTGCAGTCCGTATTTTTTGTGGCTCGCATATTCTCTTTTATGTTGCTAGCATCTTCTAGTTTAAATTGGTTGCATAATCTTTGGTGTTTAAGGATAATAATTTAAATCTATCAAACATAGGCATATAAGGTCAATTAAAATACAGCTAAGCTGCATAAACATTGGGTACAGATTTTTGGAAAGAAAGGAATGCAGGGTAGGATGCTTTTATAGTCAACATTGGCGTCAGATTATTTGGAAGGAGAAGAAACATATCATGTAATGTTCTGTTTTCGAGTTTTACAATGTTATATGTGTAACAGTACAAGGGCTAGTTTTGGTTGCAAGAAATCATCAAAGTGAACAACCCTTTTTCAATTTAGAAGGGTACTGTCAGATTAGAACAAGGGAGCAGAGAAATAGGAATGGAGGAAATGTTGCTGATATTCCCAGTGTAAGAATTAGATGGAGTTTCCTGCATCAAGTATGTTCATATCATAGGGGGGCTTACAAGCTGTGTCCTTGTTGTAACTTGAAGTTATTTTCACTACTCTCTTTCCATCTTTTTTCTTCTTTTCATAATTTTTCCCTTGATTTTGTAACTTTTGCACGGTTGCTTGGAAGATGTTCTCTTCTATGTATTTTTATTTGTTTTTGTTGAGGAGTTAAGGGGGTGCCATCCAGTGTATGTTAGACTCAAGCTCCCATGGTAATTAAGACAAGTCTCATGCTGTTATTAGTTTGATTTGGATTCATCTCCATTCCCATTTACATGGAACGTAAACTCCTGGCAGCTTTACAGTTATATTGCTCTGTTTGTTTGCCTTTACTAAGTAGCGTTTTGTAACTTTTGAAAGTTTGTGCAATTCATTATAGACAATGGAAAAGTTGTCTACTGGTTTATATTATCGGGTATCATTTAAAGAATGAATAATCAATGTATTTGTGCTAACATTCCATAATGAATATGAGCTGTTGGGACCAAATGACATCTATTTGAATGAATAAAATTGCCTATGATTTTTTATTCTAATGAAGAACATTCTATGTCAAACATAGACATTGTGGGAAAATATAAAGGAAATTTTAAACAAAAGTACAGTTGAGCATTATCTTTTAGACTGCAAAACATATTGTGCTTTAGATTGGAAAGCATGTTCAGAGAGGAGTTCTAAAGTTAAGACTAGTCTTCTGGAAAAAAAACACAAGTGTTTTTGTGTGGAACATCTTTATTATGTTGTTGTGTTGCATTAATTGGACGATTTGGTTTTAGTTTGCACTCATCACCAAATTATGTTCACAGTTACGATGCTTGTTAGTTTTCCTACAAGCTACACAATGTCCTGCTTATTTGAAATGGCACTAAGCTGATGTTTATAGTTTATACCTTATAGTGGAGCAAAAGTTTCCCCATCTAGACAATGATGTAGACACATGTAGAAATGGACAAAGTGCAGTTTTTTTCGATGCCTTTGTCTTGCCCATTATGTGGAATTGACAATGTAGCAATGTGATAACAATGTAGGATCCTGCTGGAGAAGTATAAAGAAGCAATGTTATTGCTGTTAGACGATAAGTAAAAGCAGCTAACCATGTCTTCACATTATTGAAACTTGTTACTTTAGTGAATCATTTTCTAAAAAAATACTTTCAGCCAAGAGTTAAATTGGCTTTGCCATTATCAATGATGAAGCAAATATCATGTGCACTAAAAAGTTAGAATGTATGTCTCTAATCATGTTGTTAGAGGAATGGAAGTATTTCTGATAATCTGTAGTTGATAATGAATTAAAAGGAGTTAAAGCTAAAGTATTTATGGCCGTTTCTCATAATAGGTTTGTCTGTGCGAAATTGAAAAAGCTATTTTTCAAGGATATTCTTTAAGAATAAATTATAGTGTTACAGAATTCTTACTAACCAGAGTTTTAGAGGAACTACAAGGAGATATACATGCAAGAAGGTTTTGTGTTTCTCTTTTAACTCTCTCTGTTTATACACAAATGTCTGGATTTTCTCTTTTTAGTTTGTGTTTTTTTGGATATCCCTTTTTCAGTCGCTTTAGTACAGTTCAATTTTTTGTTTCCAATTTTGTTTATTTACTTACATTTTTCTCATCCTTCTTTCCTCTTGCATGCATGGGACTTGTAATAGTCCTACATAACACATTAACGATGCCAGTCGTGCATGATAAGGTAAGAGACTACCTATAATTTTTGCTAATATGGTTTTTTGGCTAGATTTGGTCCGTATTTCTGCCAACCTGTGATTGCTGGATTAGGAGAAGGAGACAAACCCTTCATTTGCACAATGGATTCTATCGGAGCTAAGTAAGTATCACTTTTTCTTTGTTAGAGACTTATGGATTGTCTATAGTTGCTCTTCTTTCATCTGTTGAAAGAACTCCTTTTTCTTGGCTTTGTTCAGTGCTTATTTAGAATACCTTTAAAGGTATGAAAATTCATGTTTTGAAACCACGTATCTTGATTCAGCTACATATTGTTGTTATATGTCTGTTTACTTTTGGAGAGTGACCAATGGCTTAGATCTATGTATAATTCAGTTTAGCCTGGTGTATTTTATCCAGTTACAGTGTTCTGTGAGGAAGGGTTCTAGTCTCTTAAAAATTGGCGGGTTTATTCATAAGATTTTCTTTTTTGTGCATTGTCTGTGTAATTCTTGTTTACATGAGTGTTATAATTCATTTTTTTTTGTACAAATGGATCTTACAAAATCTTTCTTGACTTTTTGTACCCAATTGTACAAATAAATTATTACTCTTTTAGTGCATGAAAAATTAATCCTTAGTTATATGTTAAAATATTTTATTCATTGTACATTTTGATCAAATTATTAGGTATTCGAGCTAATAGATGTAACTCAAGTTATATTGCATGGACATAAGTGGCCAATATAAAGCTATTGTAGGTACCAATACTGAACACTTTAAAGGCAAATTTAACAAATACTGTTGTACAAGTTATATATTGGTAAGAAGATTAGTCTTATAAAAGCCAAAAGCATACTGCAAGAAACACTATTATCCTAAAATAAAAGTGTACATGTGTTGTGTTGCATAAAACTGTGAAGACACTCAAGTGTTTGGTTCTAATGCATTTGGAAATAATTCTATTGATTAAGAGCCGAGAGAGTGATTATGTTTGGATTTGGAAAGGAACATACTGTTGCGACCTGGATCCAACCCAGTAAGAGCCTTTGCTATGAGCTTTGCTGTCATACTTCTTGGATCACTCTTTATCTGTATGAGATAAAGCCTTATTCCAACTAGGGGCTAAAGTGAAGTCATGATTCTTCTGTCATATCTTCTTCCATCATTTACCCATGTGTTTTGCCGAAAATGTTATTTGAGTTACAAAACTCCTGATGCTTATAGTTTCCTGTTTGTTAATGTGTTAGATATACAAAGCATACTAAGATTGGAAGTAGCATCATAACTTATACAATTTGTTGATTTTCCATAGGTTTATGTTTGGGTGTGATGCATGATATCCAGTGGATGGGTATGCTTGTGTGCAATCTTATCCAGAGCCTTATTGTTTTATATGTCTATTGTTTTTCCCCCATAATGCAGGGAGCTTGCTAAGGATTTTGTCGTAGCTGGAACTGCTTCCGAATCCTTATATGGTGCCTGTGAAGCAATGTTCAAGCCTGACATGGTTTGTGCTGTCATTATTAACTGCATTTTGCACAAATATTAACCACCCACCCCCCCAAAAAAAAAGAAAAATCCCTCCTGCTTGTAACAGGAGGTCGTTGCTTAAGAAATACTCTGGATCTTGCTTAATATGAGTTTATAAGTCAGACATATTTAGTTTTATACAGAGTCTGTGTACCAGAGCAAATAACTGCACTGCTGCTGCAATTATTTCAGGATTGTGCATCCCTCTTTTAGCATAAACCAATATCCTAGAAAGGGTTTATGATAATATAAGAACAAGCTAGCCTTAATCAGGCTTCTTTGACTTCTCTGCTCCCCCCACACGTCTGAGTGAGTGTGTGTGTGTGTGTGTGTGTGTGAGAGAGAGAGAGAGAGAGAGAGAGAGAGAGAGAGAGAGAGAGATGTATATATATCTATATATACTTTCTTACTAAACGAGTGCTCAGATGCTCGTTTGGGAAGGATAAGTAGTTTGAATTTGGTACTCAATTTGAGGCTTCATAGACTCCTTGGCTTCTTAAGCACAAATTCAACAGGATACAAAGAGTGAAAGAGGGGATTTAAACACTAGTCTACTTGCGTACAAATAACGCCTTACAGCTAGTAGAGATCGATATGTCCAAGCCTAGTGGGAAAGAAGGAACATTGTCGGATGGATACTGCATCCCAGTATTGAGTGACCTGGAGCTTAGCCATTCACTGAAGTAGCTAAAAGCGATTTTAGAGAATACATCTTTTTTTTTTTTTTTTTTTGAGTCTTGGTGTCCTAAGTTTTGGATAGTGATAGAAGAAGTATTCCTACTTCTATGATTGCCTGATTGGATAGCCCTAATTGAAGTTTTTATCAGTTGAAATTATGATTATCTGTGCTGAACATTCTGAACTGAAAACCTTAGGGATGTATTGACCTAGACATCGGAGTTGGGAATGTAGCTACTCATTGCTATGTTTTCAGAAAGAAATTCCAAAAAGCATATTTTTTGAGATGTTCTTGAAAAGTGGTCTGTGGAACCAAAGTTAGGATACTCATCCAGGTCAAACATGAACGGACTCAACAAAATTGAAAAGTTGATTCATCTATGGACTCAACAAATGTGAACAGAATCAACTTGAAAGGTTGATACCATCAAGTTGATTCCTCTATGGTATCAACAAAGATGTATTGAGTTTTATAAAGTGAGATGGGATTTCTTTTCTTATTTTTTGCATTTATTGCGCATGCGATGTTGATCTTGTTAGCTATATGACATTTCTTCCAATGATTTTGTAGGAACCTGAAGAATTGTTCGAGACCATCTCTCAGGCACTCTTGTCATCAGTTGACCGTGACTGTTTAAGTGGCTGGGGAGGACATGTTTATGTCGTGTAAGGCTTTGGGTGCTTCTATGTCTTTTCAGGCTTTCATTGAACTATATTCTTCTCTTGTTGTTAAATGTGTTTAAACAAGCTGGTAGACTTAATTTGTTGTGGCTAATTTTCATGTTTTGTCTAAATTTTGTTGCTGCAGTACACCAACAGAAGTAACAGAGAGGATCTTGAAAGGAAGGATGGACTGATGTAGCGGGAGGTTTATTTAGCTTTTGTGTATTTGAGTACTTGATTTCATGGTCGTGTACCTTATGGCATGTAGTTGGAAAACATGGTTTGGAAGGGAAATTACCATATTCCTTCATTGTTGGATTTTAAACATTGGAAATTTAACTTACAAGGTAAGACCGAATAGTTGAATGGTGAATGTTGCTCTTTGAATTTTTCTGCATTGATATGCAATACATGATTTCAGATGTCCCTTCAAAAGGTGAAATTATAATAGCCGACAGTAAACTAGGGTTGCAAATATGTGACATTAGTTTCTCTTTTCTGGTCCATTTATGTCAGGTGGGGGTGGTTATTGTGGGGTTTTTTTTTTTGGGGTGGGTGTTTTTGTTCTTAAATTTAAATAAATCATAAAAAGCTACCAACTCAGGGAGGGAGGGAAAAGAAGCGGAAGTCCCCCGGCGGGGCGGGGGGGGGGGGGGGTTTAAGAATAACACTCTTGAACTGAAGGTTGGGGTTTCTTCCTCCTTTTTTTTTTAATTTTTATTTGGCATGTTCCCTCTATCTCTTCACCTCATTAATCTTACCAATGACAAATTCTTCCCCCCCCCCCCCCCCCCCCCAAAAAAAAAAAAAAAAAAAAAGAGGGAGAACCTTCATGTATGAGGCAAAAAGAGAGTAGGAATCCTACTTCATTTTGAATTTTCTTATTTTTCCTGTGGATCCTCCTCCTATCTCTCTCTCGTCCCCTTGAGAGATAGTAGGTACCTTCATATATGGGGCAAACAGGGGGTAGGAACCTTACATCATGTATGAGGCAAAAATTGTAATTTTAAAGATTTGTATTACATATAGAGTTGTAACTAGAAAAGAATACAATTATAGTGTACATGTAGTGAATTCCACTTGCCAACTACCTTCGACGAAAAGCGTCGACGTTTGTACTCTCATGTTTACCTGGTTGCAGATGTCTAAGACGACTGAATTTTTATGTTGACACCTTTTTCTAATGGTAAGGTATTTTGTCTGTAAGGCTTTCATATATACAAGTTTGCTTAGCTTGAGAGTTTATAATAGAAAGGAAAAGAAGGGAATGGAAGGGATGAAAAGAAAAGAAAAGGAGGGGAAAGGATCTTCCCTTCCCTTTCTTTTCCTTTGCTTTCTTCACAATTTTGGGCAGAGAGTTTTTAAAGAAAGAATGGGAGGAATTTTCCTCCCAATTCCTTCCTTTTCTTTCCTTCTTTCTAAGTCATCTTTCAAACTCTTTTTCTTCTCTTTTCTCCTCAACTCCCAAACAATCAAAGGTTTTTTTTTTTCCTTTCTTTTTTCCACAAATCCCTATTCCCAAACTAGCTGAAGCGTCTCCATCTTATTTTATTTTTATTTTTATTTTTTACATTCACTTAGTCTTTCAAATGATTGTATGCCTTACTCTTTCAAATGATGGTATGCCCTATATCATGGAAATCACATATGTACATACACTTTACTTTTTATTTCAAGATAAAAAAGTCATTATTTGAATTTATTATTTGCAGATGAAAATTTGAAATGTTATAACATATAGTTATATTAATATAAGCGGGGTGCATAAATCAAAAGTGAAGTATATAAATCACTAACCATTGTTAATTATGTAGTTAATTAACAATAACTATCACAAATAACAGAAAGAATTCATCCGTTGCAAAGTACGGGTATAGAGGCTAGAGTAACATTAACATGATGACCATTCGTAGTACAAATTACAAAAATAAACAAATTACTTATAGGAAATTTTAGTGAGCAAAGCCTTTTAAAGAACCTCGAAGATGAAAAACTTAAAATTCCCTAAGAAAACTGGAGTGTGGTAGACTAGACTGATCCCCGACAGAGATTTGAAGATCATTTGCTGTTAATTTCTTGAATGGCTATGTTTGCTAAACCAATACTGATGGTGCAATTCATGTTTGTCCATTTCTTCTTCTTGAAAATAAACATCAGCTTCACATTTCAGTTCAATTTGGCTCCGGTGTTCAATTTCAAGAACTCAGAATTGAGATCTTTCCCGAGTGGTGAATTGCTAGCCAAATTATTTGATGAGAGATCCACCGCAAGATTTATCTTCTCACTTGATAGCCATCCCGCTTTGGTCTTTATGCACAATGGTCACCCCGACAGGCGTGCCATCGTTGAATAAAAAATTTGTGCTGTTTTGCAAGTTGTGAGGCCCATGGCCTTTGCAAGTTGGCTTTGTTTGCTTGGCATTATCTTTCAATAACATGTTTTTCAATCTATCTTTTTATCTCTCACACACATATTAAACAAAAAATTTTGCAGCTGTTCCAACATCAAAGGTCTCAAAAGTTGCTGACCGCACCAGAAATTTATAAGTTTTTATTTTCATCACGGTTAGTGGAAACAGAACTATAATGCCAGTTTGAAACAAAATAAAGAGAGCAAAAAATGCCATATATTTGTTGCGCTTCTTGCTACAAAGCTCCTCAGATTCCATGGAAGCTGACTCTTGATCAAGTTTGACATTATCGGCTGCATTATAATTGTAACTTCGAAGTAATGGATGAAATTGTGGATCATTGCTTCTGCCAGTTATTTCAAGTATATAAAAACATAGACTGAGAAGGAAATTTCAGGTTGAATTTGGATGTGTTTGAATTGCTAAACAAATAAATTAATGCATTGTGAAGATTTGAGTTGAATGTTGTTATACATACATACATACATATCATCCCAGAAATGGTGGAATGTGTCGTAAATTCGACATTAATTAATTAAAATCGCAAGTCTTGACTCATCCAAACATGTTCTGCCAGGTAAGTGATAATTTTGAACTTATGCATCTCAATATTAGAGCAAAAAATTAAATTTTTTTTTTTGTGAAAGTTAAATTTGAAACAAAATAAAGTGGAGCAATCAAATAAAAAGAGAAATGTAGAACACCGTGTTAAAAAACTGAGAAAAACAGAATCTCAAATTTGAAAATTTGAGAAAATTCAATTAAGATCTCAACCGTAACTGTAATGAAAAGAAATAACAAAAGAGAAGTATACATATTGATGTGCCTCTTAGCACTGGCATGTAGAAATTTTTTTGAGATGGGATATATAATTATTATAAATTTCATGAGTACCGCCGAAAAGATATTATAAATTGGATATTATGAGATCTTGAGATGTTATATACCGTCCGTCCAAAAGTAGTGCAAACAAGAAATCTTACCTGTATGTATGATGAGCGATTCCCTACAAATCAACATCTACAGACAAACTTACAGCAATACTTTATTGCTCTTAAGCTAATTAATGTAGCATATCGCTCCACGACCATATATGCACGCAAATTGGCACATCAATCAGATTAATTTGGATTGTTGTAGCCACCAAAAGACAATAAGACATCCAAGTTGATAGACAAAATACTTGGCCCCCATGCTTGAACATGCATATGTATTTGTATTTTGATGTGAAATTATGTACGCAAAAAACGACAAGAAAAAGAAAAACCTTAATTTCATTCATCCTTGTCATGTGTTCTTTCAGCTTAAGAGTTGTTTCAGAACTTGTCGTGACAGACGAATTGACATTTAGTTTGTTTTCTATTGCAACCAAATGTATCAATTCACTTTAGATTTATATCGTATACACTGACCCAACTCAACTTGTTTGGCCAGGAGAGCTTGCCAAGGTACAAGGTTCAAACCAAGGTAGGAGTGGGGAGGGGGTTGTAGGATAGTTTAGGAATATTGAGAAATACATCCCAAATTGTACGTCATAAAATTTGAGAAACAAACCCAATTTGTATGTGACACAAAAATCATACAATAATATTATAATGTGTATTGATAAAAAAATAAATATATTATATAAAAGATTAACTCCTACTTTAACATTTGCATAATCATATCTTCTTTTCTTTGTTTCTTTAATGATACGTTCTCCAATTTCTGTGCACATGCCCCCTCCCCCTCTTCAATTTTTTAAGTTACGGCGCTTTGACCTTTGTGTTTCATGTGTTTATAATAAGATACAATTGTTGTCATAAGGTGGCTTGTTGATGAAATCTAATCTAGTCATATGTCATTAGCAGCCCAAAGTTAAAAATTCGAATGAGTGCAAATTGCACATGCTTGCCCATCTGAGCCATGCACAGAAACAGAAGGCTGATATGTATCATCCAAGTGTTGTCATCCTTGCATCACCCCTCCTGTGGAGTTGTCGACATAGATTATATTTGTACACTTTCTTTATTAATCTTTTTTATTTGCTTCATTATTTTTGTTTGATTTTCAATCCCCATTTTCCCTTTATTTTCTTTGTTTGATTTCCATCACAATCCCTAGCGCCTCTCCCCTATCCCGTTTCCTGTCCATACCGCTGCATTGTTAATCAGCCACCATTATATCTACATCTACTGACGATAGCACCTATACTATTGCCTATAAAAATAAATTGACAACCACCTCCAGCTGCAGCCCGCCACGCTGGGGGAGGGTGGGGAAACATCTCAGAGTATTTCATCAGTAATCCTAAAGTAAAAAAATCATGCAAATTTGAAGCACAAATTAGTAATCTTGAAGGTGTTTAAAAATAATAATAAAATCACTGTTGAAGTATTTTCATCCTATGTGACCTTTTGTTTCTATTTCAGCTTTGAGAATTTTTTTGAAGGACCCGTCAAGGGAGATTGGATAAGCCAGAGGAATTTGGTGTCGAGATCTACAAATGATATGAAGAAAGCCAAGGACTACTCAGTGTGAGAGAATGCGACTTTGAAAAGAAAGAAAAAAGGAATAACACAAAAACAAAAATTAAAAGATAATGGGATATTGACATGGGCAATCTACATTGAAATGATAGGATGGTGAAAGAAAATGAAGTGATGCATATCACATTTCTTGCATAAAAGACGAAAAGAATTTAATACATAAAAAAACTAGTAGATCATCCCGTGCTTGTTCCTAACTTAAAACGATTCTCATAGCGGGCTATAAATAAATATATGCAAACCAATATTTAATCCACATTTATTGAATTTCTTATCTTGAACTTTGATGCATTTCTTCTGGTTATATTAAACCATATTTAATTAATTAAAGATGCATGACATTATCTTTATCTAAATACCATCTTCTAAGTTGCGGCTAGTTACTATCAAAGTTGGCAGACACTAAACAAGTAGAATAAAGAATTTCAAGAATGGATTCTTTGACAGCCTTCTTAAAGTTTTTATAAGTTTAGAGCTCTTTTACAAATCTTTATACCATTATTCTCCATTCAATACTTCTTTTTTGAGAAACACACACACACTAAGTGGCAACGTTTGCACCAATATTTAGAATATGCTAACGTGGGAGATTGACTTTGAAACCTGACTACTTTTCGTAAACCCGTAGGCAAGGAAAAATGAACAGATAAACAACATAAGACCACTAGATCAAAATCCATGTTGTTGTGAGAACTACAGATGAAGTCATAACATCCCGGCAATCTTACTTGTTCAAATAAACAATGATCTGATGTTGGTGAATACTCATCTTCACCAATTTATTAAAAAAAAAAAGTCAACTAATTAAGTTGAGTAGTGAAAGAAGGCATAAGAATCGTCGTTTACAATCTTTGAATTCGATGATTTTGAGACATTTAAGAGATTGAAATATATGACTGAATTGAAGATTGTCAAACTTAAAGATAAACTCTGAAGGAACTAATCATTTGTGAAAGCAAAAAAGTGCATCCCTGGTCATAAGATGAGGTTTGAGTTTTCCTATAGGATCGTGTGATTGAAATCGAGATTACTGAAGACCATGTCAACCCTAACAAGCGAGATGCAATTTCATGTTTAAGTTTCTCAAGGATAAATGAAACCACTCTTTCCTGAGGCTTGCCATGATTACATAGACCTCTTTTTTTAGTTGCTATTATTATAGTGATCTCTTTTTTATTTTTGCTATTATACATGTTTGCATAAA
Source organism: Mitragyna speciosa (assembly GCA_024721245.1). NCBI lineage: Eukaryota > Viridiplantae > Streptophyta > Magnoliopsida > Gentianales > Rubiaceae > Mitragyna > Mitragyna speciosa. The sequence continues at coordinate 9,412,430 of CM045560.1, forward strand.
CTGATCCTTGATGCTGGTGATGTGGAAAAGATATGCTTTGCAATGACTAAATTTTAATTGTGAGAAATAGAGGAGATAAGGTCATGGAAATTAAACATAGAAAACAAAGTTGAAGCTAACATGAAAAAATAACCTAGTTTAGAATTAATTTTCTATAACTGACAGTGTAAAAAATTTTTTTTTTTATATACATGACAAGTGTAAAAGAAAATTTTTTTTTTTAATTTCAGTAATTGATGTGTTATGCTGGTGTAAAGAGTCTTTTACTGGTCATTGTATAGATAACTAATCATATAGTTTACAAAGATAGTGTTTGTATGTCTTGACATAGTTTACAAAGATGGAGTAAATGTCTTCATAATTACGTCAAATCTGTAGCTCTGATTCGTCTACTTCCAAATATATGCAACAGTGAAAAGCATCGTTTAAGATTTCATTAAAAAGATGTGTGATAAAGTCTATGATATACTCGTGTAGGAAGGCATTTAAAATTGACAGTTTATATAATAAAGTCAAAAGCGAATATGTCAAATAAACTGCTTAGGGAAGTTGATAGGCATGTGGTGTCCACGTAATTTAGATATGCATTAGTCTTCTGTGTTGAAGATTTCTTGATTATCTTAGACCACCAAACTTATCTTATTTGCTTTCATATCTTTGAACAACCACACAAGTCATTGCTACCTTTGGCCAATAATCTGGTTAATGTTTTTAATTATTCTTGCTTATGGCACACTATTCCGAAAAGAAATTAATGAAGGTTTGAAAGAAATAGTTTTGTGGGTTACTATTGTAAACCATTAGTTTTAATCTCTTTAATGATATTATTGTAAACTTTTTACACATATACATGAATAAATTAAGATTTAAATCGCATACGGAAAAAAAGTTCATCACAATATATTTGCGATTCGGCAACACTAATTTTTTTTAATCAATACATATTACAATATCCATTACATAATATTTTTTGCCACATATGATTTGGGGCATGGCTCCTAAATTTTGCCATACAGAATTTGGAGTTTGGTTTTTGGTATACCTAAATTAACCCTAAACCCCCTCCCTATTAACCCTACAACCCCCTCCCACTCTGCTGACTGCGATGGCTCCTCTAACATACTTCTTGGAGGCATTTATAGAGTAACTCAACCAATATTATTTTGATCTAATATTGACTAATTGGCTCAAACAAACTGCGTTAGAAACACTCAAACTATATCTTCTTCTTGGTAGGTATGAGAAAAATCAATTCTGAAAAGATATAGGTGATTAATATTTCGAAAGAAAAAGGAAAACTAGTATCTGTGGACAAAATGTTACATGTGAAGAATATCAAAGCTATCTAGCTAGAAATGTTTCTCCATTATCCACATGTGAAGATGAAAGCCAGTGTGGCCATTTGGAGACTAGAAAAATAGAGCCCAGTGCTTCAATCCAAATCTCCTAAGGCCAGCATGCCTGCACATTTTTCTGTGTGTTTGTAGTCAACGTGATTTTTAGATTTCAGACATTCAAAGAATTTGCGGAATCACACTCAAAAGATCATATTAGAGAGATTGCACTGAGAGAAGGGAGGGAATTTTCAAGTCTTATATATTGTATCGAATATTATTTTGTGATTGTTGATTCCATTTTTTCACACTTCCTCCGAAGAGTTCCAGTTTTGACTCCTTTGCTTACAGTTGGATTCGGTCAATCCCGTAGACAAGGGAGAGGATAAGTGGCTGCCTATACTAGATCGTATTCCCATGGAAAATAGAATCCGAAAAGAAAAGTTTTACAGCAACACGGATGCGCAGAATCAAGTGACAAGCAATAAATTTTTCATTGATAATTAACCACTTCTATTTTTATTTTTTTGAAAACATAACTAACCACTTTGATTATCATTTTCTTTTTGCTACATTACCACTGTAGCATATTACAGTTTTATAATTTGAAAGTTAGAGATGGCTTTCAACCATTAGTATAATTATATACATTAACTTCCAAAATTAACATTCTACTCCTTTTCTTGTCTCCAAAACATGTAAGCATATCTATATTCATTTTTCAGACCCTCGCACGGTCATCTAAAATCTTGTATGCTAGGAAATAACAACATGGCTTTGTGTACGAGTGTATGTAATTTTTAAAATCACATTGGTATCGTTTGGTTGACCTGCATTGTGGACTGGGAAAGTAAAATGAAATTAAAATATCCTAATGTCCTAATAATAGGCGTACATAAATTCTAATTACAAATATAAAAGAATTATAATAATTAATGCTTAATATGACTAAACGTAATTAACTTAAAAAATTAAACTAATAAATCTAAATACACCTAATTGAAGGCTAATTTATATAAATTAAGCTAAAAAAAGCTAATTAGTTCTTAATTAAATTTTAGTTTAACTAATTTCATTTTTGTTTAATCATAGAGGACTAATAAAAAATATAAAAACAAACTTTTGTGTGTCAAAACAGAAAAATGCAAACTTAGGGACTGATTTGAAAATATTTTTAAATATCCTATTCTCCCTGACGTTCGCATAATATTGTTACCTTCTTTTTTCTATTTTTGGTTCAACCTTCTTTTTTCGATTTTCTTTGTTCCACCAATTAATCAAGCTCTAACCAGGTTTGGACTACTGAAAGCTTCATTGTTACACACATGCATACACAGAAAACACTCATTAAATACAACAATCCAGCGAAAACATCATGAACTTAACCAAGATGTTGGGTATTAGACCACAAATTGATAAGAATGTTTTGAGCCAAGGATGAGGATTCATCGATTCATTTCTCTCATAATCATCTTGGTGTTTACAAGACACATTTATAGTTGAGTACATCGTTCTAAACTTCATTATAATAACTTAACAAATAACTAATAAATATTAAGCACATTACTCAACATATCCTTCTCTTCATGTGCTGTTCTTGACCTCCAAGCATCTCTCAAAAATAATTGAACTTGTCTTTTGGAAGTACATTAGTAAAGATCTCTACAACTTGATTTTTGCTCTTGCAAAATTTGAGCTCAGCTTCACTGTCTTCAATTGCATCTCAAATGAAATTGTGCTTAATGGCAATATAATGTGTTATGCTATGATAAACTAGATTTTTGGCAATGTAGATGGCTATTTTGATACAAACCTTGCCCTAAGCAACGAAACTTGTATTTTGCCATGCCTAGATCTAGACGTGAAGTATCAAGATTTGGATGGATGGAATCTACGACCCCTATTATCCTCGTAGTTTCGAACTTATTTATGTAATCTTAACCTGTAACTAAACTAATTAGTGAACAAGGATGTGGTCACAACCAGGTGTGACTCTTGATTGATAAGCCAAGTTGAACACTCAAGAACTAAATTCTAAAGTAATCAAAGAAGGTGCTCTTAATTAAAAGCTGAGAGAACATGCTCTTAGTTTTATTACTCCATGAACATATGTGAAATAATGCCCAAAGTATGCCTTATATAGGTTACAAGTTATTAATAAAGTTCTACAAGAAAATTCTATGAAGAATTATAAGAAAACCCTAAAAATTAAACTAAATTGGAAACTGTAGCAACAGTTAGCAGTGGGCCGCTGAGGAGCAGCCGTGGGGAAGGCTGATTAAAGCTAACCACGGCTGAAGTTTGTCTAAATCACCCATGGGCAAAGAGGGTAAGCAGCAGTCGAGGCTAAAGGCATGGCTTCTGTTTGGAATTGTCAGCTTAGGTTGCTTTTCAATTTCTAATCACGACTACTCTCTACCCTGCTTTCTAATTGCTTTGTTTTGAGTGCTTTCTTCCACTCAAATGAGTGTGCAATCCCTTCCTCCTTCCATGGTGGTGCCATCAGTTGACTTTGGCACTCCAAATTGCTCATGAACGGCATAACAAAGGCTTACATTGAATCTTGAAACCTTTTAGCACAAGCTCTTGTGAGTGTTCCAATCAGCACCTTCGCAATTTCATCAGAATCCTTTTAATTAGCCCTATGTCTGCATCATTCCCCTCTTCTTGAAAAAGATTTGTTTTCAAATCAAACTCATTATTTGTAAGGAAAGGACTTAACTCAAATGCATTGAAGGTTGCATTAATAGCATATTTACCAGGTAGGTCAAGCTTGTATGCATTGTCATTAATACGTTTTAAGCTTTGAAATGGTTCATCTTCATGAGGAAGTAACTTATTATGCCTCTCCTCAAGAAATCTCTCCTTCATCATCTGCAACCACACTTATTCGCCGGGTTCAAATACAACATTGTAATGACCCTTATTTACTTGCTTCTTGCAATACTTAGTACTTTTTCTATGTTCAACCTCACTTGCTCATGTAGGTTCCTCACGAACTCAACCTTCTTCTTTCCATCTAGATGAACATGCTTAGAAATAGGTAAAGAAGACAAATCTACAAGAGTTAAAGGTTTAAAACCATAAACTAGTCTAAAAGGAGAAAACTAAGTAGCAGAATGTACAATCATAGTATATGTAAACTCTATATGAGGTAAACACTCTTCACAAGACTTGATGTTTTTCTTAATGATAGCATGGAATAAAGTAGACTAATTCCTACGCACTACTTCTATTTGACCATTAGTTTGAGGATGACTAGTATTTGAGAACAACAATCTAGTACCCAACTTAGACCACCACATCTTCCAAAAGTAGCTAAGAAATTTGATATTCTCTATCAGACATAACAGTTCTAAGCATGTCATGCAATCGAATAATCTCCTTAAAAAACAAGTTAGCTACATGAGATGTATCATCAGTTTTATTACAAGCTATAAAATGAGTCATTTTAGAGAAATGATCAACAATCACATAAATTGAACCATTACCTCTCTTAGATCTAGGTAAACTAAGAATAAAATCCATTGAAAGATCAATTTGTGGCTCCTTAGGAATAGGTAAAAGAGTATACAAATTGTATGGTTGCACCTTAAACTTGGCTTTTTGGCATATAATGCATCTCTCCACAATACTCTCAATGTCCCTTTTCATGCGTGGCCAAAATCTTGGGTGCACCGAAGTGTCCCATTAGATCTCCACTATGTAACTCTGTAACGAGTAACTCACAAATTGAACCTTGAGAACACATAGCTTGTCTAAATATACGAGATAACCATTTGAGACTTAGTATTTATCTATCGTATTTTTACTAAACATCTCAAAGATTCCTCCAAAATTAAAGTCATTAGTATACAAATCTTTAAGCAACTCAAACCCAAGTAGCTTAGCATCAGAGTAGTCATCAAATACCTTTAAGATAGTGCAACATCTACCACATTAGCCTTACCAGATTTGTACATAATTACATAGGGAAAAGTCTTTACAAAAGCTATCCACCTAGCATACCTCTTACTCAGCTTATGTTGGGCTTTCAATTATTTCAAAGATTCATGGACAGTGTGTATCACAGACTCTCTAGGCCTCAAATATTGCTGCCATGTCTCTAAAGTTCGAACCAAATTATACAACTCTTTGTCGTAGGTTAAATAGTTTAATGATAATCGACCCAGCTTTTTACTAAAGTAGGCCACAGGCTTTCCCTTTTGTATCAACAGAGCACCTATTCTAAAACTTGAAGCATTACATTTAATTTCAAAAATTTTATCAAAGTTAGATGAAGAAAGTAAAGATGCATATGTGAATTTGTATTTTAATAATCAATACGCCTTATCTTAAGCTTTCCCCCGATGAAATTTATCATTCTTCTTGATCACAGCAGTCAATGGAGCAGTAAGCTTAATAAAATTCTTCATGAATCATCTAAAAAAACTTATCAACCAATGCAACTCCTCACTTCTCCAATTGTAGCCTTCACCTTGTCTCATCAACTTGTATACCTTATGAACTAACAACAAATCCTAAAAAAACAAATTGATTGTGCCGAAAGTGCACTTCTTAATATTAGCATAAAACCTCCTTTCGAAGTACATCAAGATCAGACCTAAGATGGTTAACATGCTCATCTAAAGTCTTACCATAGAGCAAGATATCATCAAAGTAAACAACAACAAACTGCCTTAGAAATGTATGCAAGACATGATTCATTAATCTTATGAATGTGCATGCACAACTAAATACTCATACAATCCATGTTTAGTTTTAAATATAGTATTCCATTCACCTACTTTTTATCTTAATTTGATGATAACCACCCTTAAAATTTATTTTTGTAAAAACAATAGAACAATGAAACTCATCAAGCATGTCATCTAAATAAAGTGTAAGATGGCGATACTTTACTGTCATGGCATTTATAGCTCTACAGTCAATGCACATCCTCCAAAATCTGTTCTTCTTAGGCTGAAGTATAACAGGAATGGCATGTGGACTTGGACTCTCTCGTGCCCATCCTTTCTCCAATAGCTCATCTACTTGCCTTTGCAACTGCTTTGTCTCCTTAGAATTGTTCCTATATGCTGGTTTATCTGGCAAAGACACCCTAGGAACAAGGTCAATTTGATGTTCAATTCTTTTTATTGGTAGTAATCCACTTGGCATTTCATCAGGAAACACATCTTCAAATTCCTATAAGAGAGACAAAAAAACACTAGGCAAAGATAGGCCAAGCTTGTTAGTAGAAAACAATACCTCCTTGCATAAAAGTATAAATAGAGGTTGATCATCATGAAAGGATTTCCTTACATCTTTGGCTTTTGTAAGTAAATTTTATTCTCTCTCTTTTCTTACCTCAATGGCCAAATTTTCACTTGCCTTTTCTCTCGCATTTTTCTTGGCCTTTTGTACACTTTTCTTTTTCTTCTCACTCTCAAGTTCACACTCTTTTTGTAAAGTCACTTGGTCTTCATAGACTAGTTTTGGAGTAAGTAGTCAAAGTACAACCTTCCTATTGTTATGAAGAAAAGGTTACTTATTTGTGTATCCATTATAGAGAATCTTCTTATCATATTACCGTGGCCTTCCTAACAGTACACCGCTTACTTACACGGGTACCAAATCGTATATTGCTTCATCTTTGTACTTTGGAATCCTGAATTGCACCATTACTTGCTTGATGACTTGGAGTTCCATACTATTATCTAACCATTGTAGCTTGTAACGTCGAGGATGATCGATGGCAGGGAATGCAAGCTTCTCCACCATTAACAAGTTCATTACATTAGTACAACTCCCAGAATTTATGGTCAAACTACACACTTTGTCGTTCATGTGACAACATGTATAGAAGATCTTCTCTCTTTAGAACTTATCCTCCTTGACATGTGCAGTTAATGCTCTTTTAACTATCAATCTTACACGATCATTTGTAGGCATTTTCTCATCTGTTTCTTGACCTTCTTTAGTCAATGGTGACATATCAACATATTCATCCTCATCATCAGTTACAATGTCTCTATTAGCTAGCATCACCATAGTGTCTGATTAGGATATTGGCTAGCAATGTGACCTCTCTCGTGTTACTTGAAATACTGAATATCACTATCGTGCCTTGACTTGGTGTAGTAGCAGCCTTTGCTCCTCCCTTGGCGTTTATCTTGAGTTGCTTCACTCTCTACTTAGTGACTGGAGTTGAAATAGAACCTCTCTCCTCTATCCTTAGTTAAGAAGCTTAGGTATATGATGGAGCATAACTCATACTAGGTCTCAGCTGACCTCGTGCCTTGAGTCTTAGCTTAATCTTGACTGCCTTATTAACCATATCATATATCTCCACATAGTGCTGCAATTCCGCCACCTCAGTTATCTCAAGCCTCAATTTACTCAATAAGCTCGCCATGGTGGCCTCTCTGTCCTCTACTACATCAACACGTAGCATGACTATCTCCATGTCCTTATAGTAATCCTCTACAATATAGTTGCCCTAAGTCAACGCCTGCAGCTTTTCATATCAATTCAGATAATAGTGGCTCGGGTCTCTTCCTCTTATCTTTAGCTCATCCCATGTACGAATAGGTGGCTTCCTATTCCTCCTCCTGCTAGTATTAACCTGATTCCCACCAAGCAATAGCATAATCATTAAACTCAATAACTGTAACTTTTACCTTTTGCTCATCTAAATATGACTGACAGTCAAATATTATCTCATTTGAAAATGACTGGCAATCAAAGATCATTTCAATCTTCTTCACCTACTAAAAAATATGCCTTTAGATCAAATTTCTTTTGAAAGTTAGGATCTTTATATTTTTCCCTTGATTAATTTGTTGCCATGCTTGTTCTCACGCCTATCTCATCTAGGCCTTCTCACTAACTCTTTTTTGCTAGAATCTTCGAATTCATCAATTGAAATTTTCTCATGCCTATTCTTCGATCTATTGCGTGCATCTTCCCATTTATCTATTCATTCATTCATTAAATTCATTGCTTGTCTTATCCCTAGTTGGATACTTACAGTCAAGGTGTTTACCAAGTCTTTAATATTAAAAGCTCGAGATTCTCCTTCATTTGACATATTTTATCTAGCAAGAAAAGCATTAGCAATAAAAATTCCTCACTTACTCCCTCAAATATATCCACTTGTGCTCGTGTATACACTCAATAACTTACTTTACAATCTTTTTCTCATCCCAATTCTAAGCACCATTTTCATCAAACAAAACATATCGATTAATAGTAATTTTGTTAGTCTTTAATTTAAACCATCTATAACCTTTAGACTTGAAACTATAACTAACAAAAATACATGTTTCACTTACTTCATCAAGATTGCACCTCATTTCTTCTGAAATTTGAGCGTAGCAAATGCTCCCAAGAATTGTCAAGTGTTTTATCAAGGGCTTCCTTCCACATTATGCTTCAATTGGAATTTAATTCCAGACGTCCTTTATGGGAATTTGATTAATTAAATATACAGTAGTATAAATAAATTCAACCCAAAATTCCTTTGACAAACCTTTGTCATACAATATAGATTTCACATCTCCCTCATGGTTTGGCTCTTTCTTTCAGGAACTTTATTTTGCGGTCGTATGTAGTCAATAGTCAACTGCTTTTCCAAGCCTTCATCTTCACAAAATTCTTGAAATTTGTTTGAAGTGTATTGCTTGCCGCAATCATTCCATAACATCTTAATATATAGCCACTTTGTTTTTCAACAAGATTTGCAAACTTCTTAACAATTGAAAACACTTTGTTTTTTTTTTCTTTTGTGAAATACCCAAGTCATTCTTGAAAAATCATCAATAGAAAGGATGAAATATTTGTTACCTTCATGAGAAGTTGTTTTATAAGTCCACAAACATCTTTATGAACCAGCTCCAAAATTTTCTTAGCTTATTAGGGGTGCACAGGGGTTGGATGTCCGACCTACATGGGGAATTTTTTGACCCGATCTGCTACATGCAACCCGTAACCGCATATTGTTAAATCTACTTCAAATTTTGGATAATTTAATAATAATTAAAGCGTCATTTATTTTAAATATAAACTTAAATAACATATATTAAATCAAGTCTTACAAACCATGAATTCATCACGAATTCATCACAAGCACTAAAGAAAATTTCAATTGTTTGAGACAAAGAAACACTGTACACACAAGTCTTATAACAGAAACACCAGCCATATTTTTAAGGCAAAGAATGAAAAAACGACACAAGACAACTCTCATAACAAAATTTTATAGCACTGCATCTTTAATTCTTCACATTTTGATGTTGATAATGCGGTGCTCTTCATTATATGGGATTTCTACAAAATAATAATAAAAGATACTAATACTAATATTAATGAAAAATTAGAGAAAGTAAAAAATTAGCGAAAGTGACCTAAATTAGAGAACCATATAAAATTAAGGAACCTTATAAAATTACATAATTACCTCTATATGTGAGTCGGGTCAGATACCCGATGAGTTTTTTAAATCTCGATCCATATCCGACCCACTTAATAGAGTAATCCGCATATGACCTGTATCAAGAAAAATCCAACGGGTCGGATACTCGCATTTTCCAGATTGACGGGTTTTTAGATCACTAAATCAACTTGCACATCCCTATGGCTTACTATGCAACTCCTTTAGGAAATGGTTGCCGGCTTTGTTTTTACAATGCACAACCTTCACAAACTTCATGTGTCTCCTCAATCCTATGTAAATATACCATCCTCATTTGTTGAAGCACTTTGAGGCTGTAAATATTCAAATGGCCAAGCCTTTTGTGCCATAGCCATGAATCTTCATTGACATATACTTTTAAGGCTTGATTTCCACTAATTTGAAGTTAATTGGGAAACTTCATTTGATTTGCATTTGGATTTTCATTACAATTTATTTACCATCATTTTTGTCATAGATACATTATTCATAATCATCAAGTTAAGTGCGTATTTATGCTCCAAAAAGTCGTTCAAGACTCAATAAATTTTGGTTCAAATCAGGAACAAATAAAACATCATGAACAAACTTCATACCTTGCTTGGTTTGGATTCCAATATTTCCACTGCTTTTGCTTGAGCTATGACTCCATTTCCCATCTTCACTTCATTATTAACATATTCATCCAAGTTGACAAAAATAGTTTTATCTTTTGTCATGTGATTGCTACAGCCTCTATCAAGGTATCACACATCATTCTTGATCTTGATGGCTATGTAACAAGCATGGAACAAGTTTCCTTCAGATTGTTTCTCTTTTGAAAATTGTGCTCGTTGGTTTTAAATCCACAACCGTTCTCAAGTGGCCAAATCTTTTACAATAGTAGTATTTTGCTCTGTCCTTTTGCCAACAATCTTTCTCAAGATTGTTGTTCTTACCACAATAATCACAAAGCTATGAATTTTCAATATCAAAAGTTCCTTCAAAGTTGTTTCTTCCTTTTCCTCTTCCACGGACATATCTATCACCTCTTTGTGAGTCTCATCCTCTTTGGTAGCTACTAGAGGGCTCTCCTTCAATGGTCTTGAGGCTGAATTCAACTTTGATTAGAAAGCAATTTCAATAGATTTTTTGACATATCTTGCCATCATCTTCTCATAAACCTTCAAAGATCCCATTAGCTCTTGAACACTCATTGAGGAAATATCTTTTAGCTTTTCAATTACTGACACCATTGGATCAAATTTTGGGGATAAACTAAAAAAGTCTTCTCAACAATTCTACTATCGCTAATTTCTCACCAAAGGTCTTCATTTCATTTATAATTTTGGTGATCTTTGTGTAGTAATTTTGAATAAATTCAACATCATTTAGCTTCAAACTTTCAAGATCTATTCTCAAAGTTTGAAGAGTAGTATTCTTTACCTTGAGATTCCGTTAAAACTCCTATTGTAGAGTCTCCCATTCTTCCTTGGCTTGTTCTGCTCCCATGATTCTTGAGAAGATATATGGACTCACATAATTGTTGGGTATATGAAAAAGCTTTTGCATTTTTTCTTCCTATGCTCCTTGAGTTTCTTTAGTTCTTTTTTGGTGATACATTCTTCATTTTCAGTTTTGTAGCAATTCTAAACATATTCTCACAACTCTTATGATCTAAAAATTGTCCTCATATTTACAAACAAATGATCATGATGCTCACCAAAGAATATGGGAATAGGAGGATCATCAATAGTATGATTGGCCATCTTGTGTAATTGAAATTCAATCAAATTTTTTTGGTTTTCAAGGAAAGCTAAGTATGTGAAACCTTTGCTTTGAAACCAAATTTGTTAGGTATTAGGCTAAGAATTGAGAAGAGTATTTTGAGTCAAGAATGATTCATCAATTCATTTCTCTCATAATCGTCTTGAAGTCTACAAGACTTATTTACAATTGAGTAAATCATTTTAGATTCATTGGAATACATAGAGAAAATTCTAGACAAGTATTTGCCAACTAGCTCATTAAAATAACTCGCCAACTAACTAATAGTATTAAGTACATTACTCAACACAAGAACATATCAAGTCATTTTATCGAACCCTTGGTGCACATAATCAAAACATAATTTTTTTCATAAACTTCAATAGATTTTGAATACTAAGAGGAATAGAAACCCTTATGATGTTTTTCCAATAAAGGATAGTGGCAATGTTGGTCGATTTTTGGTGTAATGAGAATTCAGGGCGATTTTGGTCAACTTCTTTTATTCTTCCTTTCTTTCTTTCATTCTTTTTTTTTAATGCATGTGTGTTGCTATGAATGTTACCGTATGTGAATTTTGGGCATGTGCAAGAGTGTTGTCAATTGTTTAGATGTGTGTTATCTTGATAGTAGTGTGATGCATGGTGGTGTGGTTGAAGTGGTGTGTTCAAGGTTGTGTAATCAATGCTGTGCAGGTGGCTGCAATGGTGAGAATGCAACGCTATTGTAAAGTTTGTTTTGTGTTGTATTGCAGCTTGAGCAGGTGAGTTTGTATGGTTGCTATAGGCCGTTTTTCTATTTTTGTTGCAAATGTTGTTTTGATTCCTAGTTGAACTGCTAAATGATGAGGGTTTTTGTGTAGGAGATTGTTTGCATTAATTACATCAGATTGTATGAGTTCATGTGTGTGTGTAAAGTGAGATGAGAAGTTGTAAACTAGTTTAGGTGGTAACTAGTATGTAATGCAGGTGTGATGTGTGTGTGATTATTCTAGGTTACTTGCTACTGCTACTTGTGACAGGTTTCTGTTGAGAATTCTGCCGCAGGTGTAGTGTGCTTTGCTTTTGTTGCAATTTATGTAATGATATTTTGATTGCAAGTTTTTAGTTCTCTTGTTGTATTCTATGTTGGTAGGATAAGCAGGGTTGTAGCAGCAATTGTAAGGGTTATATGAGAGTGTTAGGGAAGCTGTGAGGATAATGGTTGAAAATTGACACTTTGTTTGTTTGCTTAAATTTTGCAAAAACATCTTTTTGAAAAACTCCAAAAATGTTTTATAATCAATTTTTTGTCCCACATATATATTTATAGGAAAAAACTCTCAAACAGTAATATTTTCTAAAAAACTACCCAAAAAAACAACCGTTAAAACGAAGTCGGATTTTTTGATGCTATAAGTCTGCTAGGAATGTTGCACTATGGAAATGCTATCTTTTAGGTTTTGTTTTGATATTAGTTAAAAGAGTTGATTTAGGTAGTTGGCATAGCAAAGAGTTGGAAGTGATTTTATAAAGTGCTTGCGAGAGTAAGGGAAAATTCTATAGTAGAAAGTGAGATTGATTTTAATGAATTTAGGGATAGATCTTGGTTCTACTAAAATATGTTGATCTTGGTTGTTACTGAAGATGATTTGGAATGGTGAAAATTGTGAAGGCTGTGAAGTGGAATGGTGGTGGATTGGAGTTGAAGGGGATGATGATGTGGAGAGATTACGTTGCTGGTGCTGATGTTTGATTTTTTTTTTTTTTAAATTGTAGATAATGGTTCACTTTTTTGTTGCTAAAGATGTTGATAAGCTAACAAGCTATTTTGTGAAGAGATATATATATATATATATATATATATATATATATTTGGAAAGCATTTGTCAAAACAAAAATAGTATTTTGGTGTCGCGATTTTGGAGCTTGAGAATAGTAAGGTGTGGGATAACATGGGGAGGTAAGGGTATTAGGTTATTGAGTAATTTGAGAGATTTTGACTAAAAAATTTTATCCAATAATATAATTTGTAATGATCAACTGAAAAATTAAAACAAAAGTAAAAATACATAAACACTTCCAAAAGTTAGCAAATATTTATAGAAACCTAAAATCACACAAAATTATAGAAAAAATTTTGGCAACAAAAATGTCGTGGCAAGCTTGCTTGAAAAATATGCTATTAATTACAAATTACATAATTCAAAAAATTACTTAATGTCTTTCAAAAATCATGAATCTTTAATACAAAATCTATTAACATATAAAGAACAGAGAAAATTTTTCCCTAAAAAATCTTATAAAAATACTGTCTTGAAAACTGTGCCTAAAGCAAAAAGATTATGAAATTTAAATTAATGATGAACGACTTTAAAAAATTACCAAAATTTAGAAAAAGCACTTAAAATATAAAAGTTGCATTCAAAAAATAAAAAGACACAAAAAGTCATCAACAAAATTATCATTTTGCCCTTGACATTTTAATTTGTCATTTTCACCTCAATTGCAAAAAGAAATCCTTACATAGAGAAATTTTTAAATGGGGGGTCAAATTTTGGTATGTCCATACTTTGTACAAGCATGTTAATATCCTATGTACTATATAATATAAGATAAATCAATACAAGATAAATTCAAGTAATTTAGATAAGCCAAAATATTAATGTTTTAATAATAAGAAATAAAGAAATAAGTATATATTTTCATTCCCTAAAACACTATTCTTAACATCAAATGTTTCTTGATTGGAGGAATAGTATATAAATTGGTAGTCTATTATTGTGTAAAAAAAAAAATTCTCATGCAAATTTGCATAAACAATAAAAATATGTCATATAAACTTGCTTTACTAAGGACTTTGAAAATACATCTTGATTATATATTTTGATTGTATATGGTAGTTTTATTATTGTAAATCAAATCTTAATTAGGATAAAATTTTATAGAGGATAAATTAAATGGAATCCCCCAGTAGTTTGGCTAATTTAAAAATTACCTCCCGTGTTTGGAAGCCTACATGTTTACTCCCGTGTAGTTTGGACTCTTTTTTTTTTTTTTTTTAAATTAACATCAATAAGCCCATTGTGATGGAAATATAGAAAAGTAATAGCTACGCTTATTTACATAAGTAAGAAGAATAGAAATTACAATTTAAAGATGGAATAATTATAGATATCTCCCTTAAGGTTTCTAATAATTACACTTGGCACCCCTAAAGTTTGAAAAATTAACCTCCCTTGGTCAGCTAAAATGACTATAATGACTCTTGACTTACCATACTTTTCCTTCTCTATCCCTCCCTACAACCACAACTAACCGCTCATCCAAGGGCTTTTAAATTTTTTAAAATTTTTATAATATAATATAATATAATATAATATAATATAATATATTATATTATTATTATTATTATTATTATTATATATGAATTGATTTACGAATTTAGGGTTTGGAAGTCACTAACTTGTAAATAGTTTTGGGCAAATAGATTTGGGTGTCTCGCTAGGAAATATATGCAAATTTTGCCTTTATAATCCAATTGCTTGTGATGATGTTGACTGATGAAAATGGAGCTAGCATGAGATAGTGGTGGTGGTGCTTGTTCAAGTGATAAAAATAAGATATTTTTTTTTATTTTCATGATATGTTGGTAGTGGTGTACTGGTGGTAGTAGGATTATTTTGTGGCTGCTAGTGGTAATGTTGATTAAGTTGGCGGCGGCAGTTTAAATGGTAAAGAAAATAAGGAAAGTTTGGAATTTCATATAAAATTTGTGTTAACAAGAGAGCTTTTGTTACCGAAATAGTCAATGCAAGGGATCTTTGTGTAATTTTTAAAAATTGAGGGGTGTCAAGTGAAATTGTCAGAAACCTTGGAGGTTTCTGTCATTATCCCTTTGATGATTAAAAAGATCCATGGTGGCTTCTCAAAATTTGTTATTTCTCACGTTTTTCATTCATTTTTCAAAAACACCCAAAGTAAAAGGAGTTAAAGATAGGTTACTAGACCACTTGAAGATAATCTATTAATATGCCAAACCAGAAGGGGTTCGATGTAGTTTACTCTTTTTATGCATAATATTTGTTATAATTGTTTAAATTTTGACTACTATACATATATGTAGAGTTCTAATACACGATGCCAAAGAAACTCCCCAGCATAATTCTTCCTCGTTAGCTTTTAAATCCCAGTTAAGTGAATATAGGGTGAATAATAAGGCTAAAGTTCAGACGTTGGATGTTGAAAGTTCGGAAAGAAAACATGATTTTTCGTGGAAATGCTTCCGCCAAAGAATTAATTCTGCCACAAAGAATGTTGGATTAGCTTAATCTTCTGATTCGTGGAAGACATCTCCAGATAACCATGCAAATAAAAACTTGATTTTCAAGCATGCAATGCCACAAATTAAGTAGGTCCACGCAAATGGCCGCTGCACCGCCGAAAAAGCAAACTTGCACATCAAATGCACAGTAAAATTTCGGTCCGGTCCCCCACTTGACCAGATGCACCGTCTCGTTCGTCAAATATTACGGCGGAAAAAGATCCAAAACAATTAGCATCTGGTTCGGCAAACATTACTGTTTGATATTGGAATGCAATGCAAGTTGTTAAATATGAAAAAATTACGATATTCCTGTCTTCCACCAGCCAAAAAAGTGATTATTCAAGTTTGGACTGTAAACAAATAAATAGTGAGAAGGCACGAAGGTAAATATTAAAAGCTTAGTGCTAATATGAACGTGCCAAAGCTGCTTATTTGTCTGCCCTTCTGTAATCCTTTTTCTTTTTGAGGAAAGATGTCAGCCCACCTTATGACTTGTGGAACTCTTGAAAATAAATATAGTTTCCCATACAGCCATTGCACCACATAAGATGATGCAGACAAATGCATTTACCTAGAAAAATTCCTAATTTTTCATGCAAGTGGTGGAAAAAATAGTGGAGATTATATAATCAAACCTTAACTTCTTTCTCGTAATTATATATATAGTTTTTAGACTTCTCTCATAATTGTATTGCTGCATCCATAAATTGGATCAATGAATGATTTAAAGTTTTTTTTTTTCATCAAAATGGATGAGTTGAGTGGGTATTGTGATGGCTCTTTGACCTTATCAATTTGTCAAATGCGTCTAATTCAATGAATCTAAACGAGTAGAATCAATCAATTACCTTATCATGACTAGCTAATTTTTGCATGTAGTCACACAGATATGTACGAGGATTTGCAAGTTGGCCTTTGCATGAGCCACCTGAATTTGGAGTTGGCATTACATGGGTCAAAGAATTGGCTGCAAACGTCAATCTGGGGAAGAAAACAAAAGGCTTAGGAACTGTTTGATACATCTCCTTTTCTTCTAGGTTAAGGTAGGTGTTGAATCCTCCATGTGCTTACCAACTACATTAACTTTTTGACCATTTTTAGCCTTCTTTTTCTTGCATAATTTATGTGCACAAATTTTGATTCGAATTTTAAAATTTTGTCCTTGTGATATCCATTATTTTTGCTTCATGCCATTATTAGCCAAGATGCCGACCTAGGCATGGTGACATTAGATCCATGCTAATTCATTAATAATTTAAAGTTGACAATGAATGTTAACGTTGATATGATATCATAAGGTTTGGTATTTCAATTTTAAAAAATGTAAAAGTTAAATTAATAAAGCGAGTATAAACTAATATACATAATATTACATTTATGAAATATCTTTTAATCATTCACTTTTTGGGGAAAAAATAGAGTTAGGGGATCAAAAAAATAATTTGATCTAATTAATAGGGAATTCTACAGCATTGTTAAGGTACCGTAAGGAAAAATATATATTAATATTGCTTAGTGGCTACAAACTAAGGGCAAGTATATAATTTTCTAATTACGGTAGTGTAAAATTTTCCCATAAAATACAGCTTGCATTTTCGCATTTGCTCAAACAAATAGTTTCAATAAAAATAGTATGCAAAATAGTAGTTATCTGAACATTGTACTTCTAAATGAGGGAATCAAAATAATAGCCTTTGGTTGTGAGATTTCTTAATTTTCATTTAAATAATATACTTTGGTTGTGAGATTTTCTTAATTTTCATTTAAATAATATAAAATAGAAATAAAGATCTTGTTGAAGAAGAGATCAAATGACTGAGAGCATGCTGCCCAAATAGCTAAGTAAATAGGCAGTATTATATAATTATATTAAAATTTAGCCGTATTTTCGCATATATTAAATAATTATCTATATTAAAACGTGTGTATATATGCGCGCACACAATATGTGTGTGTAATTTGTGTTGTAATTTTTTTTTTTTTTTATAGATGTTAAAGTGTCCAAGTTGTTTCGGCCTTGTAACAAACTGTAAAATGTTAGAAACCGTCAAAATACACTGATCCTCCAGCTAGGCTTGTTTCTACCATCCCAAGTAGGGAGCCAATGAAGTTTAAGAGTCCACCGTCTCCCGGGCACAATAGTAGGGATGTGTCTAGTCCTCCTCTAGTGAGAGGTTTTAAAATATATGTATAATATGACTAATACATATACACACATACATGTGCGCGCACACATAGATGTGTATGTGTTTTTTGTGTCTATCTGTGTATAGATATGATGTGTGTGTATTATACATATTGTATATATAATATATACATATACACACATATATACATATATATATTCACATATATATACATATATATATATATATATATGTATATATATGGGTGTGTGTGTGTTTGTGCGCGCTTGCGCTTGTTTGCAATGGAAAATGCAAGCGCAGCTTGAAGAAGGGTCTTTCTTAGTTTAATTTGACAAAGAAATTATACAAACCTACATATATAAATATATAGATATGCATGCATACATACATATATACATACATACATACATGCTATGTATGTATGTGGCCATGGGTCTCACAATTTCTATATGCAATCAGTTTACAATCCAGATTAAATGGACCAACAATGGTCAGCGGAGGTTGGGCCATATTGGCCAAATTTGAAGCAAAAAAAATATAATTTTTGAGTAAAAAATAGGTTATAAATTTTCACTGATCAGTTTACATATCGTCACTAATCAGTTATGTATCTTCACTAACCACTTACGCTACCTCTAACTTGTCCAAATTGACATTGGCCAACTTGCGAGGCTCCGTGCCCATATGTTTGTGTGAGTGTGTAATGTACATACATAGAGTTGGCCTCGTGCCTGTACGTATGTGTGTGTGTATAACGTACACACTTAGAGGGAGACACACACATATACACAAGCAAGCACATATATTGACAGACACACACACACGCACGCGTGTATGCACACATAGATATGTGTGTGTTGATTATATGCAGAATAATCGTAGTAGAATCTTTATTGTTTGGTGTAATAAGACAAATTAAAATAAAGTAATGAAGAAAATCAAGTTCCATGGACAATGTACATAAAAGTTTACATGGCAGGAAGATATTGGTGCAGCCAGTGGGGTAGGGAGGATGAACATGCCTTTTCTCATTTTAATCCTTTCGCGTGTTAAATGACAAAATACACGAGTGATCAGCTGGACCACTTTCTGAAATGTATAGTCAAGCTAACAAATTATTGAGAGACAATTTATTTTAATTTTTTTTCAGAACCACTGTGCAATTTCCCTCAATTTATAAAATTTTACACTACTTGAATTTCGATTTAATTAAAATGATATGGTTAGGTATAACTATTTATAATTTAGTCAAACTATCTCACCACAATCCATACAACAGTTTTTTTATTGTTGAATGGTAGTTGAAACAAATTTTAATTTATTAGAAGTTGTATGAAGATAATTTATGTTTGTTATGCGGCCCGTATGGAAATCCTCATGAATTCAAAGTTATTTTTCACCTGTTAGTTAAGTTATTTGTATTTACAAAAAATTTCCACTTATATCCCTGTAGTTTAGAACCAAGCACATATGCTTATTTTTTTCCAAATATTTATCTAAGCACATTGTGATTTGGGTGATGGTGGAAAATAGACGAAAATAGACTCAATAATGGAGATTCCGTGATATGCACCTAGTAAAATGTTTGGTTCTTAAATTCCTATTTTTTTAAAATACTAACTTCGTTTCTATGAAATTTTTACAATAATTAAATTTCGATTAAAAATGTCTTTAAATATAGAATCTACGAGAAAAATGGAGTCTAGTAGTGTTATTTCCAGTCATAAGCACTCGACCACTGCTGGCTAGTGCAGGAAGAAGAGGAAGAAGCTAAAAAAGGAAAAAGAAATAAAAAAGAAGAAAGGGAAAAAATAAGAAAAATAAAAAAGGAAATGATGAAAAAAAAAGGTGAGAAATGTTTTCCTTTATTTAAACCCTTGCTTTTATATTAGTGCAGGAAGAAGAGGAAGAAGGAAAAAAAGGAAAAAGAAAAAAAAAAAGAAGAAGAAAGGGAAAAAATAAGAAAAAGAAAAATGGAAAGGATGAAAAAAATAAAAAATGTGAGAAATGTTTTCCTTTATTTAAACCTTTGCTTTTATATTTTTCTCTATGTAGTAGGTTTTAAATGTTTTTTTAATAGAATATGCATTTAGGTACTTATTGACAAGGCCATTTTAAAGTTTCATTTATTACTTGAGGGTATAATTGTCCATTAGAATGGCTTCCCAATTGTGGTGGGGTAGGGTATGGACTAATTAATTGTTTTGTATATTTAATATTCTAATCGAAACTTGTCATGTTGCCTAATTATTAAGTGTATCCGACACTCATTAAATGGTTAACTGCTTACTTAGTTATCCATTGAAGAGGATCGACTACCTGAGATCATACGTGTTATGTTAAATTGAATTGCCAGAATGGATAGAAAAATATTATAACATAAATAAGTGTGCAAATAAAAAAATCTAATTGCACAACTCTTAATACTTCGCAATGCAAGTAATAAAATGACAAACTAAATCACGTGCATCAATTATTACTTTTACAAGTTCAAACAAATAAAAATTAGTCATAATACAAGTAAGAAAAGTATTTAATTGCTTTCCATTCTCAACATCTACGACATGTAAAAGTATTTCTTTAATTAATAATAATAAACATATGATAATCAAATTCAAACATAAAAACCTAAAATAATGTACAAATAAAATAAATAAAATAAAATAAAAACCAAGTATGACTTTTAGGTTTTTTTTGGTTACGTCATCCTTAAAAAATGAAATAATTTAATAATTCTCATCATCTTTATAATTTCTAAAGATATTAGCTTTAGTACATATGCATAAGCTATTTCCTATTTTTTAAATATTATTGTTCAAAATCGGGATTGCTTTTGTAAATAAGATTGAACTAATCTAACCAATTTCAAAATCTGATTGAATTACCCTCATCTTTTGTCTATAATGAAGTGACTTTTATCCCTTTTTTTTATTTGGTCCACTCCTAGTTAGTGTATCCGTCTGTTCTCCACTCGAACTCAAAACACAAAAGAGTGTGAGTGCATTTTTTTTTTAAGAAATTCTATTATATTACAATGAGAGATCTTAAGGAATGAGATAATTGAACTAAGAGCCTTCTGTTACTCTTGTGTTGTGCTTGCATGCTTTCTTGTTAAAATGCGATAATATTTACAAATTTAACAGTGGTAGAAATCGAACTCCCGATCACTAGAACAGTCGGTAGAACAATTTACCCAATTTACAATTGTTTAATTGTGATTCCATACCTATTAATTATGAAGAGCGTTACTTGATAAAAATTTCACCAAACTAGCGTACAACATGATTTGGATTGCACATCATACCTTGACTAGGTGTGACTCTTATTTATTTGGAGGTGATGTTGAAGTGTGGAAGAGGACGAAGACTGGCCATGGCGGCGGTGGAAGGCCCAGTTGTGCCACCCCCCAAACACGAAGTTTCTCGTGATAACGTTAGTCCAACCAAAATTGAAAGTGAAAGGTTATGTTCATTTAACATGGACAGCTTTTCTCCCGAGAAAAATTTACCAAAAAGTTAGTCACGCCGACGCACTTGATCAACTTTTTCCAGTGAGTTTCAGCTATGACTTGAATGGCATGTTGTCCGCCACCAAAATTTTCTTGTTTCGATGTCCGACATTTGAGCCGTGTTTCTCAAATTTCTTTTGATACTTTGAATAGTACACATAATTTGATAATACCTTTAAGAATTTTTTAAGGAAACAATAGTAATGATACTCACTGTTGATATTTCGAAAACAGCTATTATAATTTTTCAATTAGAATGAAAAGTGATTAATTGAATTTCTATGATTTCTTCTAAAATGTAATTCTATCAAACTTATTAACCGTATTGAGAAAAAATGATACACATTTTATTACTAAACCAAACATGTTGGAAAGAATCATCAAAGTTATGCTCATAATAGGGTTAGTGATAGTTATAATAATAGTAATTGAAGAATTTTAACCAAATGGGTCTTAAATTTTTTCTTGTTTTTGTTGGCTATTGAGGCCTTTATAACAAAATTTCTATAGAGGATTTGAGAGAGGACAACAAGTGTAGCAGGCAATTTGTTATATTCGATGAGTGAACTATCCCAAAGGACGTTGATAGAAGCAAAAACCCGGAAGCTGCTTGATTTAAATGAATTTGTCGCTTAGTAAACGTGGGTTATATTTGGACTTCCATATTTTGACCAGGAAAGGGACAAATATCATGCTTATTGTAATCAAATTAATGCAAAAACTAGCTGATTATTTTTTTAATCAACAGAAAAGATACTGTTTAGCTGAAGGTAGAATACTTTTCTTATTGTCACATGCCATATAGTTTAAAACAATTATAGTCCACTGTACTTTTATATAATCTTGTTGATTTTGACTCTTCTTTTACTGCTTTAAAAAATTAACAGAATATTCCCGAGTGGGGAGATTATTCAAATACAAGTTTAGTATTTTTTTTTTTTGGATTAATATCCTATTATGTCAGGGAAATGATTTATACTAATATACCTTTGAATTATACACTTCAATTTTCATAAAAAAAAGTAAGCACAAATAATAAGAGCATTTTTTTCTCAAAACCTAAAAAGGTGAAATTATGAACCAAAATATGGAGTATATAAATTATTACCCTTCTTTAATTTGTGGGTGAATATTTTATTATTTGGTAATTATATATGTGTGTGTGTGTGTGTGTGTGTGTAAGAGCATCTTTTTCTCCAAACCTAAAAAGGTGAAATTATGAATCAAAATATGGAGTATATAAATTATTACCCTTCTTTAATTTCTGGGTGAATATTTTATTATTTAGTAAATATATATATAAGGAAACATGCCGATTAATGAAAGAAATAACCATAGGGATATGTGTATATGTGTCTATATATGTGTCTATATGTATACACATACACACATATATATGTAAATGTGGTGAAAATTTTGCTCTCATTTCCATTTTATGTTTCCTTGTTTCCATCAACAAATTTAGACCAAAGCGGGGCATTTACTGACACCATAATTAACAAACGAGTACAAAAGTACGGATTCATACATATGATTGCCATTTTCATGAAGCATACATGTTTTACCCTCTTAAGATTGATTATGACGAGAGTTTATCCATGATCAGTGCATAACTACCAATGTTCTCTTTTCCCTACTCATAAACACTGAAAAATTCAACAATATTGTAATAGTATGATACCGTTGAAAGAAAGTCCTTTCTTGAAATATATTTTATCTAATAGTTTTTAGTTGGCCTCTTATTAATAAAAACTTTTTCACTATACAACTCCACACAACATAATTTAGAATTCCTTCGTTTTACATTTGTCTTTAGTTTTTACATTTGTCCGGGTCGCATCATCTGTTTTGGAGTGAATCCCATTCTTAACCAATCTATACGACGAAAGAGAGATGAGGATACAATTGAAAATGGATTATGCTCCCTTATCTTTTTATCCATGTGTAGTGTTCTCCTGACAAGCAAGAATCGCCACAAATGATTTGATAACTTTTTGCTGAACTTACAACCTTGAATAAGATGTGAGTGACAACCCATTTTTCTAGCTTTTCTCCTTGTTCCTTGGAATCTAATTTATGTCACAAACAGCATATTTGTGTTCTGAATGACCTCGAAGCCACTTCCAGCGGGAGATGTCTTCAGCAAAAACTTGCATAATTCTTATCTGGCTGGCGATTGTGATTCAAGAATTGTTGCCAAACATTATTCCAAAGTTACTTATCCAAACAGATTTTTAGATAATAAGATAAATTGAAAGAAGTTTTAAAATGAGCAAATGCTAAAACTGGCAGTATTCTGTGTCTTAATGGCGTCGTTGGATTTCACCACTCATGTTATTATCTAAAAGGAAGTCTGTACTCTAAATACAAAATCAAAAGTTAGCTTACTGATTTCATACGAGAAAAACACAAACAGTAGTATATCTCGATTTCTATTGCCATTTACGTTTCTAATAAATTATGTCTAATAAAGAAGGAAAATTATATTATTAGCATTATATAAACAGAAATCTATCTACTCTGACACTGTATCATGATGCTACAAATTCTTTTTAATTATCTGTAACTCAAGGAAAATGCTCTGAATACATAAGGAAGCATTTGTGTGAAACATAGCCTGTACCCAAAAATTCAACAAATCATATTTTCACACCTTATGAATTTAAAAAAGTTTTGATTTTGAAATTATATATTTGCCCTTCAACTTTTTAAAAACATTTCTATATCACTCTCTTCAATTATATTAATATAAATTTTGTCCATGCAAAGTAAAAATCTAGCATTCATCTATGGTTGGACTCTTAAGTGTTCACACAAAATTTGAGTATGGAAACAATGTTGAAAATCAAGAATAAATAATCAAAATACCAATTCAATTCATTTTAATTTAAAAATACATAATTTTGAATTTGTATTTTTTTTATAGAAAAATGAATACTCCCTTAATTCTTGCTTCTTCTTTTTTTTTTTTTTTTCAAACTATAGATCTAATAGACGAAAGTTGGCAGTGAACCCCTAAAATAATTTGGTAACTAAATGAAGATTTACAGAAACTTTGCAATATAACACTTGAGTAGATCTCAAGCAGTAATGTCTTTTGATCTACGCAAAAATTGAAGGTTTAGATACATGAACACTTGAAGAACGACTCTGAGAACTTAAAAGTCAAATAATAGAGATCACTTATAGAAGTTCAACGTGATTTTAGAGATTTAATGACTTGAATAATTTCGAGAATTTGATGATTTGGGATCTGCTAAAGAACTGTACTTTTAGAGGACCTGAAGACTTGGTGTAGTTGATGATGTGAATAGGATTTGATTACCTAAAGAACTTGAGGAGACTTGATAAGTTGATATCTACAAATAATCTATTGACTTGATCGTAATTGAATAACTTGAGGAAACTTGATAACTAAATTTACGAAGAATCTAATGACTTGAGAGTACTTGAAAAGTTAAGTATGCAGTAGCTTTACCTCAGCAGCCTATGAAGAATTCATGTCTATCTGTCTTTTGTGTGCACCTTTGATGGATTAGTTAGGATTTAAGCCACCCATTAATAGATACATAATATTGGAGTTAGCACATTGAAATCATTCAAGAATCTAACTAGACTCACATCTATATTTGGTGAATGTTCCCATCTTGGTCCAAAATTCAATAAAACCAAAATTTTTTCTATTGTAAGATTTCAATGTCTACGGTAATATACTATTATTGAATAGCATTTGTTGACCCTTTGTGAGGGATAGTTACATTTCTGGAACTAATGTGTTAATTTACTCGGAATTTTGCAACCACCAGAATTAGCCGTTAATAAGGTAAAACTTTTTATTAGAAAATAAATTACACAAGAATAATTTACCATATCAAACAAACCGAATAAAAAAAAATATCAAACAAACCGAATGAAAAACTTAAAGCTGAGGATGTTTTTTTATTTCAACTTATTTCGGAGTACCATGCTTGAGTTTGCTGTTTGGATTATCCACTCTAACTGTTATTCTCATCTGCAAATTTTATGTCAAATGACCATTACAAATTCTCAGCTTCTAAGAATTTGCAAACTCTTACATCGACTTGGATAAAGAACAACCTTCAATTTGTGCGGGAGATGGAGGTAACCGAAATTGGGCAGGGTCGGAGTGATTGACCAAGTTACGTTACCAAGTCACTTGCAACAAAGAAAATGGGAGAAACACGTGTGGTTATTTTTTCGATGTACTTTCGATGCTTAAACTAGTATATATATGAAATAGATAAGCAGATTCAGGAGGCATAAATGCTAAAAAAAGTAGCGTACCTTTGTGAGGCTAATGGGATTTTATATACCCTAAGAGGAAGTGAGAGAAAATGACAAGATAGGTG
This sequence comes from Mitragyna speciosa, assembly GCA_024721245.1. Taxonomy (NCBI): domain Eukaryota; kingdom Viridiplantae; phylum Streptophyta; class Magnoliopsida; order Gentianales; family Rubiaceae; genus Mitragyna; species Mitragyna speciosa. The sequence continues at coordinate 9,438,274 of CM045560.1, forward strand.
CTTTAGGCTGACAGTCTAATTAGTATAATTTGACGGTATTAGATATAAACTTGTGTCAAACAATACTTATCACGTTAATTAAATCTAGTCAACTTTGAAATTAGTGCTTGACAGTTGTCTCAAGAGCTGAGCACCTATTAGCCCGGCTCTGAGTTATCTACAGCTTCCCAAGATGACATATTTGGCCTAGATATATGTGAGGCTAAGTTAATTTCAAACTCCATAGAGATTCTTACATATATCCGGTTCAAAACTCTATTGTAAATTATGTGATGTGAACTAGAGTTACATTAACTAAGTGATGCATATTAGTGCAACCAATAAATAAATAAATAAACAACTCATGTGCCTTTTGTTTAAATTACATGGACTGAATTATACAAGAATTCCCCTACATTTATTTCGGATAAGAAGGCCATAATTCCATACCTTTATTTCTCTTTGTTTTTTTTTTCCTTGTGTGGGAACCGGTGGTGGCTAAATCTTTGAATTTAGGCTTATCTTCCTCCCTACCCCATCTCCCCCTCTTCAGTCCCTTCCTCGTGCCAACAAAAAGAAAACAAAAAAACCAAACTCTATTTTTCTCTTTTTTTTCCATTTTTCTTGATCTTGATCTTCAATTGTACGGTATCCATTCCAGGAATATGATTCCTAGATGAGCATATTCCACGCCAAAATGCCTCCGGAAGATAAGGTCAGCCGTCGGTTAAGCACATAGTCAAAAGTTTGACTTGGATTTTCTGAAAGTCCAGATAAATCCATCTGAAAGCACTATCTTAATTGCGATCACGATCATCCAATGATATTACGCCACGTCTACGCACGTAGGTGAATATGACCTAGGATAGTCGCAAGGGATGACCTAAGTGAAGATTGTTCCGCTGGCCATTGGAAATATGCTATTGTCTTTTGTCAAATTTTCGTCCATCAGAAAATTATGGAATAACAACGTGCAGAAGCGATAATATCAAATGAATTTCCACATGAGATTTGAAGGTTTAAACCCAAATTCGATCTTGACAATTCTAATTCAAGACACTCGGAATGTTAAACTCGCCTAAAGTGAGGAGAATGTTCGTTATCATTTTATTGCAACTCAACTTGATAAAAATTCGTTCAAAATTTGATTTTTAAACTCTTTGAAAAATCAGCACAAGTTTGAACCCTGTATTATCGACTTGGCTTTAGTTCTTTACACCCCTAGCCAGAATGGAATAAAATTTAAATTGAGTTGATTTATTGTCCTTGTTTAACTAGAATAACGTAACATATTTCATAATTCATTATTTACGTCGTCAAAGTGATAAAATTTTAAAATTATTTTTGTCGGAATGAGAAGTAAAAATAAACCGTGTTTAAATATTAACAAAAAAAGTAGTTAATAAACTCATGATAAAAAATAACAAATTAAAATGACACATTTTAATTTAATCTTCGCATTAAACATGGTAGAGTATTAATTTTTGTTGACTGTTTTAGAAATTTTTGAGCTTCTAAATTTGAACTTCTTAATTGCATGTATGGAGACATTTCCACAGTATTAGATCTACCTTTTTCCTTTACAATTTTTTGGCAATCTGTGTGTACTATTCATTTTAACATTTCCAAGCCCCCAAAGCACTAGCCCCACATTTGGTACACTGGAATGGTCCAGAATGGAAAAGCCTTTTCACCCAAAATGCTTTTCCTCCCAGAATAGGACTGGAAAAAGATTTTCCAACCCATTGTTTGATAACCCAAGTCAGAATGGAATGCCTATTCATTTTTCAACGTTTGGTATAATCATATTTTGATAGTCAGAATGGAATAAAATATATATTAATTTGACTTATTTGCCCTTAATTCTTTGCACTAGAATATATCATATTTTTATTTTGTTTGTAATTCTATGCCTACAAAAGACTTTAATATTTTTTTATTTTAAATTGATTATGATTTAAAAAATATAAAAAAATTATTAATTGAAGTTATTAAAAACTTTATATTTTTTAAATTTTAAAAATAAAATTTAGCAAATGTATCCTAGGTAAAAAAAATAGCAAAAAAAATGTGTGGGGGATAAAATTGACTCCTATTTTTAAGGCCTTTTCAGGATGAAGTTGGAAAGACATTTCCCTAGATTTTGTTGAGGAATGGGATTCCAAGGAAAAAGCTAGGAATAGTATTCCATGTGGGACAGGCTTTTCCTAACTTAAAGTGTCCATACCAAACATAAAAATGGAATGGATTGAAAAGGCTTTTTTATTCCACCTCATTCTCGTGTACCAAATGTGGGGTAGGATCTCTATCTATGAACTGCCCAAGATTTAAAAAGAAAAAGAAACGTGTAGTAGATGACCATATTGATCACACAATGACCAATCACAGCTTAGATTGATATTCATGCGCGGTCAATTAAAAGTTTATTGAGATTTGATAATGACGTTTAATTACCCTCTCTATGCATTTTCCAAAGGACTATTTTGTATAATGACAAATATACATATTTAGGTCCTATATTCGGTCAATGTGATATGACATTAGATTATTTTAAAATAGTTATTCATGTGGTTTATGAAGTTACTAAGAAAGAGTAAATGGTATAATTGTTGCAAATGATATCTTGTGCTTGGATTTGAATATTTAAAATTCGTGTCAATAATTAATTTTTTGAAATTATATTAGTATATTACGTCTTGTTAAAGACACAAAATAAAATTAGAAATAAAATCAAGTGATGACTGAATATCTGAACTTAACATCAATTTGCCTTTAATTTTATAGTTTTGAATTGAAAACACAAATTTTAATTTTAGGATCTATTTGCGTATTAGATAAAATATATAAGTGAATCACTTCACATTTTCATTTTCTTTGCCTATCCATTTTTCTTCAACAATAAAAAATCTAGAAAGGGCCTAAAAAGAACCGAAGAATGAAGATAGTTGCCGTAAAAGAAAGAAATCTTTCACTAGTAGCTTGAGCAAAACTTTAATGGTCCGTTTGGATTCAAGAAAGAATCTCAAACTAATGAATTTTAAAAAATGGCGAATTTTAAATGACATATAATTTATCAATTTTAGCTCTTTAAATTCATTCAATGGTTAATTACATTTTATACTTTGAACTTACCCCTTAGTTTCACTTTACCGCCTTGAGGTAAGTTAATAGGCATGTTATCCCCATTAAAAGATATCATAAATATAAAGAAATACAAAAGGATGATATGTGCTTTCTTTAACTAACCTCCTCTAGAGTTTGTGGGTAAAGTTATTTTTATGTTATTTATTAATATTATTTTTATATATCTATTATAATTTTGTTAATTTGTGACTGCAAAGTAATTTTTAAATGTTACATTTTTCTAAATCAATTTATAAGTTATTTTTATTAACTTTTAGCATGTTAAAAAAAAGACTAAAATTTTACAGCTATTTCTTTTCTCGTTTGGATCATTTATTAACTAAACAAATTAAACAAAAAACTGCATAAAAAATATTTCTACCATTATCATGTTTTAAATTTTGTTAGATATTAAACATATAACATTATACACACGCAAGCACGTACTCTCTCTCTCTCTCTCTCTCTCTCTCTCTCTCTCTCTCTCACACACACACACACACACACACACATAAAAATATAGCATTAATAATATTGACTCTACAAGTCTACAACTAAACCGAAGAAAAGCAAACAGTCTCTGTTCACTTTAGAAGAAAAACAAAACGTTGCCGTACGAAGTATAATACTAAAATACACATTTGCTTAAAAAGGTTTCAAACATACAGTTATGCTAGTGTACTCTACATTTTGCCTAGGATTAACGCGAATATTCTCATATTTCTTAAAAACATATTACTCGAAAACTAATAAGAATCTATAATCACGTTTCCACTGTGTTCAACTTTTTCAACCATTTGTCAAACAAATAAATCCTTGCTTTGGAGTTAGAGGTTTTTCCAAATCGTGTCAAACAAATATTCATGGATTGAGACTTGCACTGACCACGTTCAAACATAAATACAAGAAATCTTCTGCTAGTTACAATGCTTATTGTAAAAGTTCACAGTAAAAATTTAAGACGAAATTCGATAACAAAGAGAGTCAAGCAGTTAGAACTCTACAACTCTATTACCAGAGGTTAGAGTTCGAATTTCATCAATATTATTTTTCAATATCATTTTCCTTAGGCCAAAAAATCATAATAATAATGATTATCATACAATTCCAAATGAATTAGTATGAATTTAAGACAAACAAGATAACTAAAATTTAACTCTTCAAAAAAAAAAAAGAAAATTAATAATTACAATGACTGATAGCACTCTCCACACATTACCAATGTCTAAGCATACGTGGCAGGCTCATCGGTGATCCTTGGCAAACTTTTGCCGCTTTAACGGCCTTTTATTATTACAGGACAAATCACACCCCTTCAATCTTCAATCCCCAGCTTCATCACTGCCCAAGTGTATTCCACCCTCCAGCTGGCGTGTCCACTCCCTCCACCGTCAGATCCCCATTCCAACCCCAATTTGATTAAATTCATCATCTGACTCGGATGGACCAGAATTGTATTGCAAGTTCCAGGAAACCGTTACGCTGAGCCGACTCGTCATCACACGTATCACACCCGTCCAAATTAATATACGTAAGCAGTGACAGAATCACCCCCATGTGGGCTATCGACACGCACGCACACCACTTCTTGGATCGACACGTGGCCGGCCTCAACCTCATCTTCCCCATTATAGCCTCAGTCCAATACTGGCGTTATCGCCCACGTGTATTCTAGAAACCGGCCGCCTATTCTCGCCACGTGTCCCTCCTTTACCCCTATAAATTCTCCTCTTTCCCTTGTGTCCGAAGTTTCAACCTTCAGATTTCACTAGCTCTATCGAGTCTAGTTCACCACCTCTCTTGGTCCCGCCTATCTGATATATTTTTCTTTTTTATGAAATAACCCCAAGAAAGAAATTTTGTTTCTTTTTTGGTGTGAAATTGAGAAATTTTATTTATTTGAGGGAGAGAAAAGTCAAAAAAGAAAAAAATGACTACTGATTTGCAATTGCCTCCTGGGTTTAGATTCCACCCGACTGATGAAGAACTTGTGATGCATTATTTGTGTAGAAAATGCGCTTCCCAATCAATTGCTGTTCCTATTATTGCTGAAATTGATCTCTACAAATATGACCCCTGGGATTTACCTGGTAATTATTCCCTCGCCATAGCTTTTATTAATTCTTTGAATTCTTGAATTGAAAGGCTGATTGTTGAATTGTATGATTCAGGTTTGGCGTTGTATGGTGAGAAGGAATGGTACTTCTTTTCCCCGAGGGATAGGAAGTATCCGAACGGTTCGAGGCCGAATAGGGCGGCGGGGACCGGGTATTGGAAGGCGACCGGTGCGGATAAGCCGATTGGGAGTCCGAAGCCGGTGGGGATCAAGAAGGCGTTGGTTTTCTACGCCGGAAAAGCTCCCAAGGGTGAAAAGACCAATTGGATCATGCACGAATACCGCCTCGCCGACGTCGACCGTTCTGCCCGGAAAAAGAATAATAACAATCTGAGGGTGGGTACCTACCTAATTTTCATCAACTCTCCTGATCCGGGGGATGAATGCTTGTTAAATGACGATTATGTCCTTGAAAATAGATGAGGACGAGGGAGAGGATTGGTCTATTTTTTGGACGCGGGTTGTGCGGCTGAACATGTAGGATTTTTCAAACAAGCGGAATGAATGGGCCCCACGCGTGAATGTGCTGACTCATTGTGGGGTCCAGATGTAGTGGTGGCCCACATATGAAACAAATTAAAATAATGAATTTAAAAATTAAACTAAGAAAAAGGACTTTTTGTCGTTTTTTTTTTTTTTTTTTTTTGGGTGTAAATCGGGTGAATTTTTGAACGTTCTTGATTTGGTGAGACTGATCGAACGGTTGTTATTATGCAGTTGGATGATTGGGTGCTGTGCCGCATATACAACAAAAAGGGCTCGATTGAGAAGCAGCAGCAGCAGCCGCCCAGCAGCCGAAAAATGATGGGCCAAGTGGAGGTAGAAGAGGACAAGAAGCCGGTGATAATGAGGTCATTACCGGAGACGTCACCGGTGGTCTACAGTGATTTCATGTACCTCGACCCATCGGATTCCGTCCCAAAGCTGCACACCGATTCCAGCTGCTCGGAGCACGTGGTGTCCCCTGAATTCTCTCACAACACGTGCGAAGTCCAGAGCGAGCCGAAGCTGAGCGACTGGGACAAAGCCGCCCTCGATTTTCCCTTTAATTACGTCGATGCCCCTCCGATGGATAACAGCCCGCTGATGAATTCTCAGTTTCAGGGCAATTATCAGATGTCGCCGCTCCAGGATATGTTCATGTACCTGCAGAAGCCGTTTTAAATGTGGGGGAAAAAGAAAAAAGACAAGAAAAATGGCTTTAATATAATGAAATTCATGGGTTCGCACGTGAAACATGAGGCCTAGGTCCATGAGTGTGCACGTGTGAGTTGCTGCCTATAAAAAGGAGAAGAAGAAGAAAAAAAAAAGTTGAAAATTATGAAATTTATCATCAATAATATTAGTATTAGTAGTAATTAAATGGTAGTACTAGTCGTCGTATTTGTAATGGTTTTAAGGGTCGACATTGGGAAATAGTGTCGTTTTAGAATTTCTCGACAGTTATTGGGGCGCATATCTCTATAGAAAGTAGAGTTTCATGTTTGTAAATATGCATGATGGTAAAGTTGTTATGTGAAGGGCATATTGGACATCCTGTGTATTTCTCCTTTTCTTTTTTTTTTTTTGGTTGTTGTTTTGTTTTTCGGCTAAATATAATTTAATTTATTTAATAGTTTTGACAAAAAAAAAAAAAGAGCTAAATTTTAATTAATGCTGGGACTCTCAAGAAAAGAACCAAATGGGTAAATTGGCTTTTGTTTTTTATTTTTTTGTATTTTCTATCTGATAGTAATTCATCGGTGGAAGTAAAGAAAATTAAAGCCAATAAGAGACGAAGAAAGTGGATGATTTTATCTATCGGTTCTCTCTACTTATTTATTGAATATATGTCATCACACAAAATCATGCTTAGGAAGATTTTTGTTCATTAATGCAATCATTATTTTGAGTAATTCAGGTCATCAGACCATTATTCAATGAGCATTCTGTCCAAAGCATTACATTCGGATTCCATCTGGATTCTCTTTATCTGCAAAAACAAAAACTTTTCCTCTAGACATAAATAGCGTACAATAATGTGACCAGATCCGAAAACAGAAGATTTTTCCAGTAGTAGTCACAGTTAATATCCTGCCCATAAAATTATTAGTTTCGTTTCTTGAACTGAATGTGTATTGACCGAGCAATGGTTCTTTAAGACTTTGTGATATGTCTCATTAATGGTTCAAAAATATGTGTTGTATGTATATTTGCTTGCACAGGTGGTTATCCTGGATAAATGTTCCAAACTTGTAGTGTTTGTTCTTTATTTTGCAGTAAACTCACGGGACATTTCTTATTAGGCTCCATCTCTCGGCAGTGAATGCAATCCTAAGGCTTCCACTTTCCGCATTACTACTCATCTTGAGTCTGCTTATTAGCAAAGGAGTAGGTTGTCGAATAGAGTGGGTTGTTAGGACGATATGTTGATGTTTATATTTTGCAAAGAGTACAGTTAGAAAAACTAAATTTGACACTTGACTAAATATTTAGTTTATATATATATATATAGTAATATTTTCAATTCATTATTAATTGCATACTGTATGGTAAATAGGACTCTGAATGACTAGACTATCCCTAACCTAGTTCAGTCAAACATCTGAAATTAGGTATAAAATTCACTTACCAACACGATTCAGACCCCCCAACATAGCCAATGGGCCAGGGAAACGTCGGACTTTGGTAGCCAGGAAAATTAGGGGGGAAAACGGAGTGGGACACTGTAAGTCACACATGGCAAAAGTCTATGAATCATACCTAATATAAATTTGGGAGCCTTATCGCAGTACAAATTTGAAACCTTGACATTGATTGTGTGTGTCAAAATACATTGTAATAAAATTTGATTATAAAAAAAATCCTATAATAACAATTAGTAATCATGTATGGATTATATCCAGCTGTCCAAAATTAATAAATATATGGCGAAGTATTGTTGCACTTATAATAACACCATATTAATGTAGATTCTTTTCAAGTTTTTTCACATTATAAATTTATGTTTCATATGATTTTAACTTGCATTACCATTAAATACCAAAAGCATTTTCCTTAAAGTTGAGCTTATTATATATGCGTGAATTCTAGTTTGTGCTCATGCATACTGGTTTCTAGATAATAGCAGATGAAGATGTGAAAGCTGGAATGAGAAAGGTATTAGCAAGAAAGACCATTGATACTTGATAGCACTTGATTAGACTACTTTAAAGAGGATTTCGTTAAAAAGATGTGGATATTAAAAAACACCTTCAAGAGTTAGAGGGAGGAACTGAACGTGTCAAGAAAGGCGTCATAATTTTTAGAGAACAATTTCAGAGCTGCCAATTGGGGTTCAATCTCAAGTGCCATCGGCTTTTTCTCAGGTCAGCAATTGCTTGTGTGTGGAAGTTCTATCGCTCTCATTTAAGTTGAGTAAAAATTTTGTGTGTGGGAATTCTATTGGTCTCATTTGAGAAAACTTTCTTATTAGTAACGTTTGCTTTATCAATGCCCTTTAATGTATCTTTAGCTTTAATCTAATTTTTTATCTAAACCTTTTGCTTTAATCTAATTTTTAATTTAACATTTCTTGAAAATTAAAAAAAAAAAGGGATTCAACAAAGGAGTAAGGAGCGGTATTTTGGATGAAATATTTTGGAAATCTCTGGAAATATTTGGATCCTCTTGCTCCATATATAGCCAACAAACAAGTGTCCAACGAATCAAATGAAGTGAAAGGGATTTTGGACTAAATTTTATGTAATTTTAAATTTGTGGAGGGGCTCTCATGCCTAATAGCTGTCGTGTGAAGAATCCCATTTTGGAGTGTTGTTGGTGGGGGAAGACAGTGGGATGTCAGTCTTGAAACTCTTCCAAAGACATGAATTTATCCCTTCCCAATCAACTTTATGGGCCTTGAAAATTACCTGGGCCTCATCTTTTGATTCGACGTTTCTAGCTGTGGGCTAATTGACAGAAAATGGGAATCCATGGGGGCCTGCCTTGCAACCAATGAGTGCTTTTCTTCAAGGAGATACAACAACGTATCCAAATCTTTATTTGCTGGAATTGTTCGTCCTGTACAAATGATGGGAGCCATTCACAATTCCCAAGAATGAGAGGCAGGGGATTAGGACTGCAAGCAGAATTGGAGACTCTTACACGAACTAGGTTATAGTTACATTGATTATTAATACAAGTTAATATAAGATAATAACGTAAGTGTACTCATGATTGCTACTTCAATCACGAGTTTTATCAATATAGATGTAAATCACATCTATCTAAGAATTTTTTTCAATCGAGAGTAGAACATGTCGAAAATCTTATAAGGTCTAGTTAGTTTCTTTAAACCCATTCCATATAAAATTATGGGTAAAGATAGCATCAAGTACCCAATTATTAAAAATATCAAAATAGAACAAGTTGACATTTTTCCGTAAGATAAACAATTCAATTACCAAATTTCTCACTAGACAATAGTGTAGTAATTAACCGCAATCAAACAACTAGTAAAGAAAGATGGACATACACTTAACTACTCTAAAAGAAATGAGAGACTAGCAATTAAGATACAGAGATAGAGATACTCTAACTTTCCAGCTTTTAGAATCTTCAATTATTTGTTTTGCTATAACTTTACTGTATATAAAAGAGTGTTTGTATACATATATTAATAATTAATAATATTCTAAAAGTGTATACACATTGTGCTCTATATGTAATTTAAATTTATATAAATGGTTTCCTATATTAAGTATTCCAAGGTCTGAACCCAAAAGTTTAATGGGTAATCCATTGGAAAATTTACTTTGGACCCCAAACCCATCCCAAAACCCTAATAGGGTCTATTCATGGTAAGTCGGATAGTGCCATATACCCTAATAGGTGTATCCTCTTGGGGAATGAAGATGAAGGGAAAATGTTGGTTGGTGAGAAATCCAAATCCCAAATCCATAGCCATGAAATTAATCCCTCAACTCAAAGATTCTTAATGCATTTTTGTATTTTAAAAAAATAATATTCTAAATCCATGACACTATTTGTTTCGCACATTAGGTGAATGAAAACAAAAAAAAAAAAGGAAGGAAGAACAAAAAGAAAAAGGAGGAAAAATGACCTAATTATGATTCTGAGTTTCCATGCATTAACCAATTATTCTTTTATCCATTACCGTTGGTGCCTTGACAGAACAAAAGGGCAAAATAAATGAAATTAAAACATTGAAGGTATAATTGAACTTAAGTTTAATTTTTGCAAAAGTCTACAACATGATATTTTAACATACAAAAATGATATGTTAATGTAAAAGTCTTCAATTGATTATATATTTGTCTTCTATTTTTCTATCACTTTATCGTTATTGGTTAAAATTGTCACGCAATAGTATTATATACAGACAAAAATCATGTAATCTCCTCAATTGTAGGTGTAGACACCAAATTTTGACACACCATTTATTTTTTAAACATTGGGGAGGTGTTTATATTTTTGGAGTTAATTTTTCATTTTTTTATAAAAAGAGGGAACAAAATCAATAATCTCGGTGGGCAAACTAGTAATTTTTTACCTATAAATATTTTTCCATTAGTTTTGGAAGTTTTAAATTCAAATTTTTACTTTCATACATATTTTTTAATTTTTATGATTTTTTTTGGTGGAATTGGTATTTTTCTTTTATATTTTATCAGCACAAGGGCAAAATAGTATTTTCGCATTGCGAACACTATTTTCGCTCATTTCAAGTCCCAAATGTATTTTTCTGACTCTTTAAGCATGTTTCTAAATTTTTTTTATTTTTTCGAGAACAATTGCTATTTTTTTTGTAAATACCGCGTTTAGGGGCAAAATTGTCATTTCACATTTTAAATGCATTTTCACCAATTTTTGAGTCATAAATGCATTTCTGAGAATTTCAAGCTTATTTTAATTTTTGATAATTTTTTGAGACTAATAGTCATTTTTCTGTGTATTTTCGTTGTTCAGGAGTAAAATCATCTTTTCACATCCCGAACTCATTTTTTGTCAGTTTTAAGCTCTAATCTTTATTTTTTTAAAATCTTGAAATCTGTTTTCAATTTTTGGACAAATTTTAAAGTTTATTTTCATTTCTTTGTATTAATTTTTGATTTTTTGGATTAAAAATATTTTTTAAGAATAAAACTAGAATTTTTATTAACGGTAACATTTTTGTTATTTTGTAGTTTTCTTAGAGACCAAGACAACTTGACTTTATAAATACCCCCCATTAAAATCAGAAAAAAAAAAGAGACGGAAAAAAAGAAAACCCTAAAAACACACACCTTGTTTATCCATTAGGGATCAAAACACACACTCATACACTAAATACAAACACACTAGAAGCCGCCACTTTCTTTTCCTTGTCACTATTCATCTTCAACCTCAAGGCCACTATTCATCATTTTTCTGCAGGAAGATATTACTGTTCATCATCAAGCAATAAGAATCCAAAGGTAATTCTTCATCTTAAATCCTTTTGTTTTGATTTATGTTTTAATATGAAAATTGTTCATAGATTTTCTGGGTTTTGGTTTGTTTTTCTTTTCTAGAAATTTCCTGGTTTCTTCTTCTTGGTTTTTCTTCCACCGTCTCCTTCAACCTCATTTCTACTAGAGTCCGACCATTCTCGTCAACCAATTCCAACAACTTGCAGAAATTAGAACCAATCCCACCTCCACCGTGTCTTTATCAGCTTACAACACCATCGAACTACTAGTCTATTATCAAGGAACCACCAGATTTGTTTCAAACCTCCAAGATCACTGTTCGTCTCCACCACCTCAATCAGCCCAGAAACTCCACATCATCACCGGCCAGACACTACAGCCCCAAAACCAAACAAGTAACAACCTAATTCAGGGGCCACTACTAGTTTCCCAATCATCAGTTTCATCTCCACCACCTCCATCATCAACCACGGGTAACAAAACCACTACAAATTACCCCTACTCCACCCAATTTTCGACACCATCACACAATCATCATTCCCTCACCATATCTTTCTCCTCCCTCTCGCCACTATTTGCCTCTTCATCCAATCACAAAAATCACCCGTAGCCAAAAACAAACACAACACAACCCAAACGACACCACCAAGACATGCAAAACAAAACACAGCAAACCACAACCAAGAAAACAGAGAAAATAGCCTAGACAGACAGCCCATAAGCCACCATTAACGGCATCACCACCATTAGCTCCATAGTCGTCAGACAACTACTTTCCCCAAAACTCACTACGCCACCCAATTCATCACCGTCACCACCTTCCATTTTGGGTTCAACCAAAACCACCAAATCACCTACAAACCTGCAGAAAAATTCACATACCTGGCCCAGTCATCTGCAACCCCTAGCTCCGTAGTTGTCTTCAACCTTTAGGCCAACACCGAAAGCTCTCCAAATCCCAAGCCACCAAAATTTCAGAACCGGCAAACAACCAAACTCCACCAATAGCTATACCGCCTTCCATCCACTACCTAATTCCACCATCAACAATCACTAATGCCATCCCTATCCCCCGCCCACAACCTGCAGAAATAGAGAAATAAGCACAAAATTCCATAGTCAAGGAATTGGCCTCATATCAACCTCACGTGTTAATCCATCAACAAATCAACGGCCATCTCATGTCCATCTCCACCAATTCACCAGCCCTAAGCCTGCTCAGTCCTTCTACCCAAACACCGACCATCAGATTAATCAATTCTATCGAAGCCCTACACAAATCACCTCCTCAGTCCCACACAACCCACATCGCTATTCATCATCGACCATTAAAGCAAGAGAATCATACAAACTAATGCCACCCGAAGCCCCAAACCACCTCCAATCAACTACTACCTCCTTCCCTGAATCTGACCACTATAGCCCCTTTGGCCACCAACGCCCAACTCCTCAAATCACCTAACCATCAGCCACGCACCTCCTCTTTCGCCTATGGCACCAGACAAACTCTTCACTACATCAAATTCACAATTACTTCTTCACCTGCCCAATTCTACAAAATCCTACGCCGCCGCCACCACACAAAATCTAATCATTAGTTCCTCCATCTCCCCTATTTCGAAGGGGGGGCACTGATTTGGGGAAAACGGTGCTATTGTTTCTGGGGGGATTTGGTGAGAGAGGGAGAAGAGGGAAAGAGAAGTAAAGAGAGAAAGAAGAGAGATAGAGAATGGCGAGAGGAGAGATGGTTAAAGCAGAGAAGAGAGACTTGAGAGAAATAAGGGAGAGTGAGTACAGAGAGATAACAGAGAATAAATGGAGTGAACTAGAAGAGAAATGAGAGAATCAGAAAAGAAAGAACAAATGGGAGAAAAGGAAATTTGGAATCTGTAAATTCCGATTGAGGGGTGGGGATAATTGTTTGGGGTGTTGGTTAATTTGTTTACTCTAGTTAATTAATTATGATTTGTTTCTAATTTAGTTTTAGTCTAATTGGGTAATTATTTTATGTGAGTTAAAATCAATTAATGGTGCTTTAGTTTAGTCAGTCAATCTAAATTAATTAATTTAGTTTCAGTCATATTTGGATTTTTTTTTACTTGATTATTTTCATCACGAAGTGGGTAATTGTGTTCAAACCTTTGTTTTCCTTATGTGTTGCTAATAATGCCCTCGAAGAACCTTGTGTTTTATACAATTAACTCTTGAATAATTACATATTGACCCCTTCTAGTTTCAGTTTCTTTCAATCAACTCCTGATTAATTGTAATTATGTCTTAATATTTGCTAGAATTTACTATTTTGTTCCCCAATTTACTTTAATTCACATCATTAACCCTTAAACTTGTGTAAATTTTTAATTTTGCCTCTTGATTAGTTAGAATTTTCAATTTCACCCTTTGGCCCCAAAGTTTGCTTGAAATTCTATTTTTAGTCCCCTTAGTTGCTAGAATTTACATTTTTTCTCAATTTGTCAATATTTACATATTTTTAGGCTTTTTGTATTTATATCGTGATACATTGACGTGTGTGTTCATTTTCTTAAGTATTGATACCGGATCTTCAAAGAGGTATTTCTATTCCTCTTTAATTTCTCTTTATGTGTTCTAATGTGCCTTTATGTGATTTTTTATGCATTTCTTCTTATATTTCTTATTTTACATGCTTTTGCGTATTTATTTACTTTATGCTATTTAATTTTCAAATTTTATTATTTGGCAAATATTTTGTATTTATTTAGTCAATATAATAGTTAGGTTATATTTCTTATTTTTTTACAAATAATTGTGTATTTAGATAGCAAGTGTAATAGATAAGCCAATTTTTTATTTCTTTCGCCTTGAAAACTGTAACTTAAACCCCCCGGTGTAATAGTTAGGGCTTATTTGCTTTTGCGTGCTTATGTTCTTATTTGTTTTACCACTTTCCTTAGGATTTGCATCTAGATATTATGTTTACGTGTTATGTGCTCCTACGTGTTCTTACATGCCTTATATGTTTATTTGCTTTTAATTCACATTTTACTATTTTAATTCATGTTTTGTCAGCTTTTATTGTTCCATCACCACACTAGTCCAACGCTAGTTGTAGTTTTCTCATTACTCCATTAGTCTAATGCTAGTAGGAATCCCTAGAAAGGGCTAGTCCAACGCTAAACCCTTAGGACATTTTAGTGCTAAATGCACTTATGTGCATTTTATATCATTTCACATACTATTCCTTTTTAGTTTTTCATCAATTTGGCATGATTTTTGTATATGTATATAATCATCATTATTATCTATTTTTAACATTTAACAATACATGACATTTAGGTTACATTTTCACTTAGACTTTTAGAACATTTGTGTGATCCGACTAAAAATAGTCGTCTATTTATGTAGAAAGTAGTGGATTGACAGGCCGTTCCCCACTCCATGAGTAGAAAAATATCAGTCACGAGTTATTAATCCCCCGTACCCGTTATGATGCATCCCCACTTTCTTCGACCATTTATTATCTATATTACTATTTTTCTTTTCCTTTTGCATTTCATTTGTATAGACACTGGTGATTCCCTCGAGGTCTCGACTCGAGTTTCGCAATTAATGTGATAATCCCGAGTAAGCCTCGACGGGACATTTTAACCCTCCTGATACCACTTTTAGATTTAGGACTTACATTCATATAGATACATCCACATGCGATAGAATTTAGGGGTTAATTTAGAAAATTTTGATTAAACCTCATAACTAGCCTCGGCTAGGTGAAAAGGGAGCCTTAGGTGCGAGCCTTTACCTTCCCTTTCTTCAAATGTGACTCCCGAACTTTTTTCTCTCGTTTTTTCCTAAACCGGATTAAATATTTTTTTTTAAAATTTTATTTTTTTGGCTAAATGATTTTTCGGGTGACTTGGTACACCCTAACTCAATACCAAGTGGCGACTCCATTTTTTATAAATAAAACCCTTTTTCAAAATTAGTTGGCCAAAACTATCGCACTTTTAGTCTCGGCCTTATTTTCTTTTAAAATATCATTTTTTCAAAATAATACTTTTTTATTAAAAATTCGGTTTTTTCACACACGCACAGTTTTTTCAAAAAATCTATCTTTTCGAAAAGGGTCACCAGACCAGACCGTCTTTTGGGCGCGACAGTCAACGACCCTACCAGTGCTTCATCGATTTTGGGCGCGACAATAGGACCCTCAGCTACTACAGAATTGAATACAACTTCAATATTTCAATTGAACTTAGTTGACTTACACATTGTATATCAATGGACAAAACAAAATAACAGCATAAATTTTGAAGGGATAACCTAAAAAAGTACACAACAATTAACAATGCAAATGAAGGACAATTTTTTTTCCTTTTGTGGTTTGGTTTTTTTTTTTTTTTTGCCCCTGTGCCCTGTCCTGGGCTGTCGAGTGGTTGGGTGGTTGTGGAATGGTAAATTGGAATTAGAAAAGAAAAAAAAATATGAGAATTGTTGGAGAGAATCGAAGAGATGTACAAACTGGTCTGATACCATATCACAACAGAGAGCATTGGAGCTTTGGTGACTGAAGAGGGAATGTTGGTTAAAGTTTGTAAATTATATTATATTATGATTAAAGGCTATCTATTTTTCCCTTGTCTCCTTTTCTCAAGATCTTATAAATGCTATCGTTAGAAGTTAGTTCATTGAAATAAATGTCAATAATTCAATTCTGCTAGTTCTTTTGTAACTATGAGATGTCCAAATAAACAGCTTAGTCACTCTTCTTCGCCATTTTAAGTTGTTACAAAGACCTTTTCATCGTAAAAAGTTCAATTCTTCATGCTTTCTTTATTTTCCCCATCAAGTCTAGTTTTAGAAGATAAGACCCATGAAATAATTTCATTTTTCATGAAATTTTAAAGTCCACTTGCCCCATGGAATTTCATTCTTCTTGGGCTTTTTTATCAAAGACAGCTGTAAAAGAAAAGAAATAAAATTATTTTATTAAGTGTCTCACCTTCCAATAGAAGTACACAAATTCATTGATGTACTCGCTCAAAGTCTTGATAAGACTTATTATCACAACTACTCAAGTTGTATATTGGTAATTTGAAAAGTGGTAGATGGAGATGAAAGAGTCCAAATGCAAGTGAAACTATCTTCACACAATGTAAAAATGAATAGGTGTAAATGGGAAAACAAAGTAACAAATTGCATCTCCTACTTAACAAATAGGGGAAGATTAATTGCCAACTATTGCAGGTAACATCTATTCTCAGATCTCATCACAAAATCTATTCATCCTCATGCATAATTGATTTAATAGTAGAATTTTCTATTTTTCATAATCTTTGGTGTCAGTTTTTGAATTACAACCCTTGAACTCTACAATACAAATAAATAATAGTATAGTGAGACTAGAAACAAAAAAACAAAGCGCCAATCCCAATAGGTCTTGGGCATCTGAGTGTTGTACAGTATTCTTTGATTATTGTATAATTCACTAGTTGTGCATAATATTGAAAAGGGATAATTTCATAATGCTGCCTTGAGGTTTTCAATAATTGCAAATACCTCTCCTTGCATTTTAAAAATATCACTTGTGTCCTTTGAGATTTTTATTCAATAATAAAACATTTTAAAAATATCACTTATGTCCTCTGAGATTTCTATTCAATAATAAAACACATTCATGAGCTATATTATTCCACAAATGCCCTTTTTGATTAATAAAATAATACAAAAACACATAGTAAATCATTTCTTCTCAATTTTTATTCCCACTCTTCCTTTTTCATGAATAAATTTTTGTAAATGTTTTACTAAATAAACTCTAATTAATACTTAAAAAAGAAATAAAATAATTAATGTTACGCCCAAGTGCAACTTAAGAGATGGTGAATTAGGTTGTTCAAAACTAGTATGATTATGCTCAAATTTTTTTCCAAAAATATACAAAGTGATAAAAATACAACAAGCAAATAATAATGTAAATATAGGCAAATAAATATCACAATTGAGCAACAAAGAGTAATAAAATAAAAGAGTAAGGAAAAGTGATACAAACGATTTTTATAGTGATTCAATGTCAAACTCAACATCTACATCCACTGTCAATTTATTCAACTTAGAGTTCAAATTTACTATTGTGTTTTTTCACAAGTTGGTGAAGTAAGCTAACATATACATAGAAATCACTCTTTACTCATCCCAGCATTCCTTAGTTGAGCCAAAGAGTTTTACAATTTACTCAATTAACTCTCCCAAAACTTCACTTTAATGCTACCACCCTAACCTTGAAGAAGACGATCTATCTCAACCAAAATACCTCTCAAATAACAACAACACTAAGGGAGAGACTATTTTTTCACTAAAGTATTTTTTTTCACTAAAATCACTCTTGAAAGCTTACAATAAATGTGGGTAATTGTTATAATCAATTATGTACTTGAAGTTTTATATAAGGTGTGAGAAATGTGTTGGAAATGGACTCCAACGATCAAATGCAAATTCTTGCAGACACTAGGCTGTGAGAAATGTCTGGACGTCTGCATTTCATTTGAATGGCATCTACATCACGTTGCATTCGCATCTTGTCCGTAACCTTCCTATCCAACTTCATTTGCAGCATTTCTACTCTGCTTGTTTGCTCGTGTCAGCATTCACATCAGAGTCCAAAACGTTTCTAACTTGATCCGAACTTTTGTAACCTCTGCATGTGCGTTCGCGTAGTTGTCCATATGGTTGATTTCTTGTTAATTCTTTGAATCTTTGATTCCATAATCAACCTTACTTATTGTATTGCAAGAATAACATGATGGACGATTGTCTATTTTATCACTTGGTTGTTAATCATCAAAATTTAGATAATTTTAGACCATACAATCTCCAACCTCCTTCTCTTTTTTATGATGACAAACTAATGATGAAGAAAATGAGCAAAATGACAACCCCATTGAATATATGCATAAGTAAGAATTGTAGTTTTCAATACTTCCACTAAATATATGCATGTATCATAAAATTTCTTTTTTTTTCCTTCCCTAAGTATGTGCATACTTCTTATTTCTCCCTTTTTTGACATCATCAAAACTTTATGAAGCGTGCGAGATAATAGGATGGAAGAAAAAATAGAAGGATTGCTGTCTTGACCATTAACACATCATGTGATCAAAATGCTCAATAAACCCTTCTTCATTGATACCCAAACTTGCTTCTCAGCCTCAACGTCGTGCTTCTTGTTGTTTGCTAGCCATTTGATGGGTGAATTTAGGTTTGAAAGGGCTAAGTTGATTAATTTGAGAAAAACTAAAATTTGGAAAAAAAAGTTTTTGGATTCTAAGAGACATTGAAATTACCTAATCTTGGGATAGAGCAAATAATAGATGATGAAGATTGATGAAATTGAAGCAAAACCAAGTGAAATTTCACAAAAAGTCGAATTTCGAAGAAGTAGGATTCAGTTTAGAGAAAAAGAGAGATGAAAAGGCATGATGTTCTTATCAAAATAAGGATGTATGCGTCTCTTTATATTCGTGATTCAGACATCCACATCAATAACCTGCATTCGTGTGGTTGCACATGTGGACACCCATCCAGACATCCACACATCCAAACGTCTACATCTTTTGTACTGTCATCTGTATCACACAAAATGTCAAAATTTTTGCTACAAAAACTAACAAGCTTTAAGGCACAATATTCAACCATGTCTTAAGCAAGAATGTATGGTGAAGAAAGCAAGTATATTGTGCTTTATTAAGAAGACATAGGATCAACTGAAAAGGATAGCATTTAAGCACTAATTATGTTACCCAAATCAATTACTTAGAGCAATATCAAGTAAAACATAAACACATAAGCTTCAGAGGTCAATAAGTGAACACATAAATCATTTATTGTGAGCCTATCTAAGTTATCCAGATTGACATACATTACAAATGCTAATCAAATTTTGAGTAGGGGTGACAATCGGATCGGGTAGCAGGTTGGCGATCGGATTGAGATCCAAATATAACAAGAAACCCATTGACCCGAACAGGACCCGAACATAAACACGACCCACCAACCCATTGATCCAAATATAACAAGTTAATATATCTGACCCAAACATGACCCACTAACCCAAAACGAGTTAACATATATTACCCGAAATTGACCCGCCACGAATTGGTAGATTGGTGGATCGATTCGTTTGACCCAAAAAAATTATTTTTCTTTTTTTAAATCATTTGATCTCTTTTTTCTTTTTTCCTTTTCGGGTCAAATGGCTCAAGCTGATTTTGACCCAAAACTGACATGTTTTCTTAGTATTTTTTAGGTTAAACTGTTGACCTGATTTTGACTCGAACACGACCTATTTTTTTGGCGGGTCAACCGAGTTCAACCTGATTCTGATTCCAACCCCCAAGTCTTAATAGAAACCCATTATTTTTGTATTAGGTTTGTATCATATGTTCAGGTTGTGTCAGAAATTGCCACACCTAATTTTGAAAGCAATAAACATATTCAAAGTATTCATTCAAGGAAATAAAATATTTGAGCTCCCAAATCAAAATCAACAATCAATCAACAAAACACGCATTGCATAAATGAATAGCACCCCAATGAACAACTAAGTAAGTATAATTACCGATATACCCCTTAAACTAAAATGATCCATGCACCACTTATAACATCTTTGTGGTGATTTTCAAACCCGTAAAATCAAGAGATAGTTTTTTATACTTATACCTTCTTGGTTCCAAGGGGATTAGTGCTTTCTCTTACAATCCACGCGGCTTTATGCCTAACTTAATAATTTTCTTAACATAGCATTCTTTTGTATGTGGCCATGTTGACAACAAAAATAACAAATAGCATTTGGATTTCCAACAGAAGTAGATTCATAAAACAAGTATCATTTTTTTTTAAAAAAATAATGTGGTTTTTATTTCAAAAGGTGCTGCCAACTCTTTTCTTTGTGAAAGCTTTTGTTTTTTATTTTGAAGAAATTTTGATAGCTAATTCATCCTTTTTTTCCTCAATAAATTTTGTTCATTTCTGATTTTCTCATAAAATTTGGTTTTCTCATCAAAATTCTTTTTCAAAGCATTGTTTTTGCAATTAAACTTAGCCTTATTTTTCTTAAAATCATCATTTCATTTTTCAGCATTTAATTTTCTTGAAAAAGTTTAAAATTATCTTTCAACAAAGCATTTATCTTTATTATTACTCCTTTTTGGCATACGATTCCTTTAAGCTCCCATACAATTATTTCATAACAAATGCTTCCATTTCATTATCATCATATTTACTATCACATTCATCATGGGAAGAGTTGCTAGTTGTTACCTCATTGTCACCGATACCCATAAAGGCTATTTGAACCGTTTCAATTTCTATTTCAATTTCACTATCGGAATTGCAATCAACCAAAGTTATTTTGAAAGTGTTGAATCTTTTTCTATCTCCTCTGGCTTCCGTCTTCTTCTTCATTGAGCACTCATTCATGTAGTGCCCGGTTGACCACATTCAAAATATTTTTCATTTTATTTCTCGGTCACTTCATTGTTACCTTTGTTTTTGTTATTATTGTTATATGGTCCATCTTTTTTAAGTCTCCTTTTTTGAGGAGGAATTTCTTGAACCATTTGATGATATGAACTATATTACCCTGTTCATTCTTTCATCCTGTTCATTAATTAATTAGGGGTTTTCATCTATTTATGAAACTTTAAGAGAAATGCCTCTTTTAGCTCTTGCTTCTTTTCATCTTACACATTTGACTTTATCTTCAATTCATAAGAAGTTAGAGAACTATAAGAGAATCAATAGACATAGAAGTCAAATCTTTTGTTTTCTCTATTATCGTAGCCTTATTTTCCCATTCCTTTGGTGAGACATTCAATATTTTTCTATTTATCTCTTCTAGAAAATATTCTTTGCTTAGTGCATTCAAATGTTTTGTTTCCCTCTATTATTGTAGCCTTATTTTTCAGTGCATTCAAATCTTTTGTTTCCCTCTATTATTGTAGCCTTATTTTTCCATTCCTTTGGCGAGACATTCAATATTTTTCTATTCATATCTTCTAAAAAATATTCTTTGCCTAGTGCTTTTATGTCCTTAACAATGTCATTAAATCTATAATATATCTTGTCAATATTTTCATGAGGTTCCATCCTAAATGACTTACATTTAGTGAAAAGTAAGGCCTTTTTTTGTTCTTTAACATGATTACTTCCTAAATGAATTTCTTTAATTCATCCGATTTCTTTTTGGTCGACTTACAACCTTTTATAGTAGTTGATTCGGTGGCATCTAAAGCATTGTATAATACATTCATAGCCTTGGCATTTAAAGTGAGATTGGTTCTATGTATGGCACTAAGTTGATTCCTAGTCTTTGATTTAACCTTTGTTAATTCTTCATCTCGAATTGTGGCTTGATAAGGTCTTTCATTCACTATATACCACAATTCTATATCTATAGATCATAAAAATATCTCCATTCTATCTTTCCAATTATCATAATGTACACAAGTAAACATGAAATGTCTAGGGAGGGATTGACCCTTTAAGAATAATATATTCTTGGTTGTCATTTTTCCTCCTAGCTAGTTAAGCTATCAAAATGGTGACTTTTCTCTGATACCAATGTCAGGCTCAAGTACAACCTAAGGAGTGAATTAGGTTGTTCAAAGTAGTGCAATTGTACTAAAATTTTCACCCAAAATTATACAAAAGTGGCGAAATATATTTTACAAGCAAACAATGATGTGAATATAATAAGTAAATATCACAATTGAGCAATAAAGAGTAATAAAATAAAAGAGTAAGGAAAGGAGACACAAATGATTTTTTTAGTGGTTTAGTGCCTAACTCAGCACCTACGTCCATTTCCAAATTTTTCAACTTGGATTTCAAATCCACTATTGTGTTTTTTCACAAGTTGGTGAAGCAAACCAAGATGTACAACATAAGTATCACTTTTTCCTCACCTAGCACCCTCTAACTAAGCCAAAGAGTTTTACAATTCACTCAATTAAGCCTCATAAAGCTACACTTCAATGCTACCACCCTAGCTTTGAAAAACACAAACTATCCCAACCAAACTACCTCACAAACTATTACAAGAACAGTAAGAAAGAGAGTACTTTTTTTCACTAAAATCACTCTTAATGGCTTGCAATAAATGTGGATAATTGTTACAATCAATTATACAATTCAAATTTATATAGGAGGTGAGAAATTTGCTAGAAATAGCATCCAATGATCAAATAAGTTTTTGCAGAAACTAGCCATCTCAGTAAATTATCATCCGAATGTTCGCATCTCGTGCATATGGCATTTGCATCTCATGTCTGCATCATGTCCGTACCTGCATTCACACTTCGTCCACAACTTTTTTGTCCAACTTTATTTCCAACATTTTGAGGTATACAGATTCGTAACCTTTTTGACTTGATCCGAACATCCGCAACTCTGCATGGTTGATTCTTATAAATTTTTCATTCTTTGATTACGCAACTACAAGAGTAACTTGATAGACGATTAGTGTGCTTCATCATTTATTTGCTAATATCGAATTTTAGATAATTTTATATCATGCGATCTTTAATCAATTTAAAACTTTCAAATTTTCTTAATCTTGTAGAAGCAACAAAAACAATATAACAACATCCAATTAAGTCAAAAATTATTCTATCGAGATATCATTTATATTTGTATGATCAGATTTTTTTTGTATAAAATAAATTTTAATTTTTATAAGTGCCTTTTCTATATAAAATACATTTTAATTTTTATCACCACAATAAAAAAATTAAATTGACAAAATGTAGCATTTTTGGAATAAAATTTAATTAAAATATTATTTTAATTTGAATAATATAAACGTGCTTTCCATATAATTATGCTTTGATTTTTATGAGTGTTTTCAAAATAGTATGTATACTTTAATTTTTAACACCAAAATAAAAGAATTAATTGAAAAATGTATTTTAGTTCATCAAAAAGGTGATTTTTGAAATAATATAGCACATGGGTGTCTTTTGTTACTAAATAAACATCACAAGGCATGTAAGTGATATTTTTAAAATGTGAGGGGCGTAGTTATCTAAAACCTCAAGAGAGGTTTTTGAAATTGTCCTTTTTCAAAAACAAAACAGAAGAAGTTCTTTGGAAACTTTGATAAATATTGGATGAATTGCTAAAATAATGGCTCACCTTTTTTAAAATATCAATTTGGTTCTTATGTAATATTTTGGTATGTAACATATTTGAGAGATACTGCCAACTTGGTCCTTGACATAGTTCTATATTCTCTTTCCAACTTTAAAATTGAAGTCTAGATTGCCGAAAAAATAATTTGGCTATGACTTGTTAAGTTAGAAACATGACCCAAAACTCAAGCTAGTGACCAACTTAATATAACTTAAAAATCTCATGAATCATAATATTTTAGTTAATGAAAAAAAAATGATGCACTATCTTGTGATTTCACCAAAATCTTCAGCAATCGTGAGTCATCCACTGCCACACCAAGTTATTTGCTTTCGTAGTCTGACCACAATTTTCCCATAATTTACTCCATTATATGTGTGAAAGAATGTGTGTGTCCATACAGAATAAAGAAATATTGAGTTAGAATTTTAATATCAGTCCAAAAACTCAATAAACCACTTCAAATACATAAGTTGCTATCAAGATATATCAAAACATCACCTATAAACATACTTTCTTAAAATACTTCAAATCCAAAAGCTAAGACTCCCAAAAGTTAAGGAACTTCATCTTCCGAAAGTCACTATAAACCTTAAAAATATTAGCAATGATGTATGAGCATAAAAGCTGCAAGAAACTAGAGTACAAGTCACTGTTTAAAGCAAATTACATTATAATATACATTTCAAAATACTCCAATCAATAATCAAAATGAATCATTTATGCAATTCAATAACAATATTATGATAACTCAAAATATATAAATCATGATCACAACCAAATTGAATCCAATGACGCATTACCCCATCAAGTAGGTGCAATAAGAAAGTCTCCAATTACTTTGCTGGAGTGGACATCAGAATAATCATTTAAAGACTAGTCTTATTGATATTCAACAAGCATAATAAGAGTACAATAAATATAAATGCAACACTTCCATTCACGAAAAATAATACAAGTACATAAATTCATGAACAAGTTGAATATAAATAAATTCAAGCGATAGTTGAGTATGTAAGTATAATAACAATATTTTCTTTATTTTTGAAAATATGGCCGGTACCAAAGTCTCTTATGTTAGCAATCAAAAGAACTACACCTCCTAATTTATGTAGTCGTAGTTGTGTCACTCATCCTCGCCACCTACAAAAGATGCTGAATAGCACAAAAACTAAAGTTGACTTACAATACAAAAAAAAACATTAAACTAACTAAAACCTCAGATCAAATACACTAAACTATATATACATGTCTAATAAAACTCAACTAAGCAAGGATAACAAATTTCAACTTTAAAAATCACTTGTAAAAAAAGATTAGGTTCATTCAAATGAGCAATTGAAATGTTGCTCACATCCAAGTTCGTTCAAATTACCTAAACGTTCATATGTCCAAGTGAACTTTTTCACCAGCTGCAAAATTTTGATTATTCACCAAGATTTTTCTACTTTTGCTTATGAAGTTTCTAGCCAAAGATTCAAGCAAAACAACCCCAGAACTAACCATATTCATCCGTCCGTGTATAATAAAGTTTTATCAAACAAAGCAAGTGATAATCCATCTACTTATAATCGAAAACCAGTCCATAACATTCAAGTTTGAGTTTCAAGTCACCGACACCACATCCATGTCCATTTTAAGCTAACCTAGAAATAAACGAAACTAGTCTTTCAAGTTGTAATACGAACTCAAACTTGTGTGCATCTAGAATTTATCATACACTTAATAACTCAAATTACACACACACGCAATGAGGGCTTTGCTTCATATTTGTTGTTGCACCCCATATTTACTAATAAAATAAAACCAAATTAATAGATAAATAAATAATAGAATAAAAATAAAAATAGCAGTAAAATCTAAATACTAAACAATAAAAATTAGTAAAAAATAAAACTAGTTATTAAATTAGTTAAATCTAAAGTTTGAAAGCAAATCAAAATTTTTATTTACTTTTGTGGAGTTTTTTAGGAAAGTAAATTTTAATAACAACAAAAATAAATGATAAGGGAGTTTTTTTTAAACTTTAAATAAAATAACTAAATAAGAAAATGAAAAGTTATCCTAAGATAGGGACTTGAAAACAATCTAACATTTTATATATGGGCACAGCTATTCGCATTAGATTTTAGGTATACCAAATCACCAAAAAGTATTTTTTATTAATCAATCATTATTTTTTTTTTCAAGTTAAACCTTATACCAAGATGATTTTTGGTCTTTCAAAAAAAATCAAAATATGACTTCGAGAGCTCAGTTAAGAGGGAAATACCAAGTTTTTTACTCAGGTATCCCCTGCTCCTGGTAAAATCGAATGCGAGTTTAATTCTGATACTTTTAATTCTAAGGCATAAAATTAAACTGATTTGGGATAAAACAAAGTAAATTAAATCAAATAAATTGCAAATGAACAAAATAAACAAATAAATTGCAAATGAACAACATAAACTTTAAATGTCAATTAGAAAGATATATGTAAAAATTTGAGTCTACATTGGAAAGGCTACAAAAAGGCATGTTCTCCATGCATTTGCTTACGTTTTTTTCACTATGATAATAAATTAAATCCAAAAAATGAATAAATAAATAAATAATATAATATAAAATTTACCATGTCCTAATGTCCATCACATGAATTTATCTTAATGTTTAAATATCATGTTGAATTAAAGATTTAATGATCTTACTTTATCAATGCTTATATACATTTTTTGTTTGCAAGGATTGGTAAAGTCTATTAACTCTCAAGCACCCTGGGCAATGAACAGGAAATGCTATAGGCAAATCAAAATTAATTTCAGAGGTCAGTTTCTAGGAGTTATGTTAAGGCAACAATTCTAACAATCATCAAGATCATATAATGTACAACTATTTTAAGAATCAATGGCAAAGATAAAAGAACTAAAGCCTGTTGGACATGAATGGGTTGAAAACTACCATATGAATTGTGAGCTGGGCATGCTTTCTCAATTGAATTGAAGAATTATCATATCACCATATAACTGAGTCCTTCAACCACTGAGTGAGAGATCTCAGGGGAAAGACTATTATAAATTTATGTGATGGTTTAAGATGATAAGTAGGATTTAGAAAATATTTGAGAAAACTTGTGTTTGGAAGAAAATTGTAACCTTGGTAATGGATACAATGTTCGTACTTTGTTATATGCAAGTGGAACTAAATCCCAAGTGAATGAATATGATATTTCTTACCTTGTGGATGTTAAAGGCATGCAGGACATGTGATTGCAAGGCCTAGCATTTTAGTGGAATTCCTTGCAAGCATTCAATAATTTTCTAATTATAAAATGAGATAATTTGAAAAAATAATGTGATCCAAGCTTATGAAAATATCAGTATGTCAAGGCATATACTAAAATCATTTGTCCTATATCATATATTAGCTTTTGACAAGATTTTGATGTAAATCCTTCAAATGTCCTACCATCAGTGCTTAGAAGAAGTTTGGTAGGCCAAAGAAAGTAAGAAGAAGAAAACAAGGTGAAACACTAGCTATGGAGTTGAGGAAAAGGTCATCCACTTTAAGGTGTGTTTGTTGTAAGCAATTTGGATATAATAAAAGGAATTGAGGAAGTCGAAAAAAGATAGAAAACGAAATTGAAAACGAAAAAAAGTAAAGTATACTAGTTTTGTTGTGAAATTTTGTTCATAATTTACATTAAATTACATAATTTCTAACTTCATTATCTATTATTGTAGACACCAAATTTTGACACACTATTTATTTTCAAACACGGGGGGGGGGGGCATGTTTGCACTTTTGTGACAAATTTTTAATTTTTCAATAATTTGGGGAACAAAATAGTAATTTTATCTGTAAATATTTTTCTAACAATTTTTGGGGGCTTTAAATTCATATTTTTACTTTTATATGAATTTATTAATTTCTTATGATTTTTCTAGATTTAATTAGTATTTTTTATATTTTTACCAGCATAATGGTAAAATGGTAATTTCGTCTCGGGAATACCATTTTAGCTCATTTTAAGTTCCAAATTCATTTTTCAAATTCTTGAGGCATGTTTATGAATTTTCTTAATTTTTTTTTTGAGGCCAATAGTTATTTTTCTGCAAATTTTCATTGCCCAAGGACAAAATCGTCATTTTACAAATTAAATTCATTTTTGTCAAATTTTGAGTCGAAAAGGCGTTTTCCAATGTTTTAAGATTATTTTTAATTTTTCTTAATTTTTGAGGTCAATAGTTATTTTTCTGCAAATTTTCATTGCCCAAGGGCAAAATCGTCATTTTACAAATTAAATTCATTTTTGTCAAATTTTGAGTCGAAAAGACGTTTTCCAATGTTTTAAGATTATTTTTAATTTTTGATAATTTTTTGAGGTCAATAACTATTTTTCTGCAAATTTTCATTGCCCAAGGGCAAAATCGTCATTTTATAAATTAAATTCATTTTTCATCAATTTTGAGTCAAAAATGCATTTTCTAGTGTTTTAAGCTTATTTGTAATTTTTGATAATTTTTTTTTTGAAGTAAATAACTATTTTTCTGTGAATTTTCTTTATCCAAGGACAAAATTGTCATTTCACATTCCAAACTCATTTTTCACTAATTTTTGGGTCCTAAATTCGCTTTTAAGTTTTAAGCATGTTTTTAAGTTCCTAAATTTTTCTCGGAGTAAATTAGTGTTAATGAATTTATTATTTATATTTTTCTTGATTTTTTTTATTGTGAAAGAATAGATTTTTAAAGGATAAAGTTGTAATTTGTAGTCAAGGGTATTTTGGTCTTTTAACCATTTCTTGTGGGTTACGACTTGTGCAGTATAAATACCTCACTTAAGGATTAAAAAAAAAAAAAGAGAAACCCTAAAACACTTTGCTTTTTTGATTTTTAGATCAAACACACACAAAAACACCTAAACAACACACACAACCGCCTCACTGTTCATCTTCAACATTCGGTCACTGTTCACCTTCAACATTCGGTCACTGTTCACCGTCTTCTGTCTTCAAGAGTTGTTACTGTTTACACGTCTGTCTTCAAGCTTAAAAAATGTAAGATTTTTTTTACCCATGTTTCTTTCATTCTTTTATGCAAAATCTGATTATGTTTTCTTTTAATTGCTTAGAATTTTTGTTAAGTTTCTTCTTCTATTTGAATTTTTCTTTAATCGCTGTTTCTGGATTTGTGCTCTGTTCCTGGGTTTATGTTATTGTTTCTGGACTTGTGCTGCTTCTTCTTTCTCCCTCAACCACCATCTCTCTCTTTCTCTTTCTCTCTCCGCCACCTTACCACCAGATTCCACCACCTGACTTCCTCCACCTGACTTCCTCCACCTTCAACCGGACCTTCACCTCCGACCACCGCCTGAACCAACCAAAAGCCCCACCTTTAACCACCGCCTCCCTCAACTTCTTATTTTCTTTATCAGTTTTACCTTCATCCAACAATCACCTGCAACTCATAGCACTTCCCCAAACAACAATCAAACAACCTCATCATTAACCCACCCACAACAGCCAACTAAAATCAACAACCAAAGCTCTAATTCACCAGCAACCACCAACGCATCACTCACAAACCACCATAGATTCCATATCAACAAATCCACAGCATCCCATCAACCATAAATTCCACCAAAATAGAAAAACCATCATCAATTTCCATCTCTCCCACGATTTATCACCACAATTCGCAGAAAACCCAACTCCAGTCAGATGCCCCATGGTTTACTACCACAGTCACTGACCCAATTCTATCTCCCACGCCATTCTCTCCTCCCTCACCACCATCTGCCCAAATTCCTGTTTCATCCCCTACAAGAACAGCAACGGAAATCCACCAAACCACCAGAATTTCCCTGTCTTTTGTCTCACACCACCAGAATCCCCTCCCCTGCCACTTGCAAAACCATCATCACCAATTACCTTCGTGAGCTAAAACCTGCACCAACAACCCCATCGCAACACCAGCTCCATCAGCACCATAGTCCAAACCTGCAAAGAAAACTTGCAGACCACATACATACACACATGGATACACAGACATGAGTCGTACAGCACACAAAATTTACACAGATCATTCACGCCCTCACCGCCATGTCTTCCATCACTCACTACCCAAATCCATTGCCACAAACATTAAGACCTCAGTTCCCATGACCAAACTCAAATTCGGTCACAACCAAATCCCCACCCAGTTCGCTGCAAATCGCAGCCCAAACTCCAACCTCCACCGCCACATCTCCCCTTCCTGTTATTCGGAAGAGAGACAGAACTGGGAAATTGAGTCGGTCGAAGGATTAGAAAGAGAAATAGACAGAGACCAAGGACACAGAGGGAAGAATCAGAGGGAATTGAAAGGTAAAGAGGAAAAATTGGAGAAGAGGGGAGCCGTTGAGAAGAAGAAAAGAAGAGGAGAGAAAAGAGAGAGCTTCTGTGAGGAAAAGCTGAAGAGAAGAGGGAAAGAGTTTCAGAAGAAATGAAGAAGAATAGAGCAGTGAGAGAGAGATTGAGAGAGAAATTAAAAAGGGAAAGCAAGGGAGGAATAAAGCAGAGCTGGAACGAGAGAAAGAATCGGAGAAGTAAAAGAAAAAGAAACAAAGGAATTGAGTGAGATTAAGAGAGAAATTAGGAAACAGAATTAGGGAAGAGAGATGCAGAAGAGAGAGAGAGAGAGAGAGAGAGAGAGAGAGAGAGAGAGAGAGAGAGAGAGATCTGTTGATTGAAAGAAGAAGACGACCTGGGGGGAGGGGTTTTTATCAATTTTAGACATTTATTGCTTTTCTTGTCTTTCCTTATTTTTGCTCACATAAAAAAAAAAAAAAGAATTTGGGGATTGGTTTCAATTCATAATTTCTTGCTGTTTTTATTTTTCTCTCTTTCGTTATTTATTTATTTATTTATTTATTTTTTTGTGTTAATTGATTTTTATCTTAAGTTAGTTTAGTTGAATTGAGTAATTAAAATAATCCGTTAAGTTAGTTTAGGTAATTAGTGTAGTTTTATTTTAGTTTAGCATTTTCTGTTTTTGGTTATTCTATTTATAGTAAATATTTACATGTCAGTCCCTAGGTCTTGAATAATATTGGTATGCCCTCAAAGACTTCCTAGTCTTATACAATTAGGTCCTTAATTTTACACATTGACCCTTAGATTTTTACATTCTTTCAATTAAGTTCCCTAGTTTTTGCAAGTTATGCCTATTAACTTACTCAAATCTGCATTTCTTTATTCCCTTACTTGCTGAAATTTATACTTTGCTTTGCTCCCCAATTTGGTATAATTTTGCAATTTTAGCTTTAGAATAATACTTTAAATTAGTATTAGCCCCCTTAGCCTCTAGAATTTATTTGTATTTCAATTTATCAATACTTATATATCTTAGGTTTTATTTGCTTATATCATGATGCATTGACAAGTGTGTTTATTTTTTTTAAGTATTGGTACCGGGTCTTCAAAGAGGTATCCCTATTTCTCGTCAATTTCTCTTTTAATTGCTTTTTATGTGCTCCAACGTACTCTAATGTGATATTTTATACACTTTTTGCGTATTTATTTATTTTGTGTTATTTAATTTCAAATTTTATTACTTTTGACGAAAAATGTAATATTCTTGTATTTAGCTAGTCAATGTAATAGTTAGATTATTTTTCTCATATTTTAGCAAAAATTGTGTAATTAGATAGAAAAATGTAATAGATAGGGCATTTTTAATTTCCCCCCTTAAATTGTAAATCAAGCCCCCCAGTGTAATAGTTAGGGTTTATTTTGCTTTTGCGTGCTTATGTGTTTATTTCTTTTACCGCTTTCCTTAGGATTTTTGCATCTAGAATATTATGCTTATGTGTTACGTGCTCCTATGTGATCTTTTATGTTTTTATATGTTTAATTTGCATTTAATTCATGCTTTTAATATTTAATTCATGATTTATGGTATTCCGTCACCACACTAGTCCAACGCTAGTTGTGGCTTCTTTGTTTCCCGCTAGTCCAACGCTAGCGGGATTTTTAGAACGGGCTAGTCCAACGCTAGACCCTCAGGACATTTAGTATTAGGTGCATTTGTGTGGATTTCACATCTCATTTCACACATTTTTAGTTTTCTTTCCATTTGGCATGATTTTTACTATTATTTATTATTATTATTATTATTATTATTATTATTATTATTATTATTATTATCATTTTTAACACATTTTTAAAATACATGACATCTAGATTGCATCTCATTTAGAAATTAGGACATTTGTGTGATTCGACTAGAAATAGTCGTCTACTTGCGTGGGAAGCGGTGGCGTACATGCCGTTCCCCCCCTCCGTGAGTAGAAACATTTAGTCACGAGATATTAGTCCCCCGTACCTGTTATGTTGCATTCCCACTTTCTTCGATCACTTACTATATATTATTATTTTCTTTTTCTTTTTGCATTTCATTTTGCATTCACACTAGTGACTCCCTCGAGGTCTCGATTTGGGTTTCACAATTAATGCGATAATTTCAACCAAACCTCGACGGAATATGCCGACCCTTCCGATATCCATATTTAGATTTAGGATTTGTATTCATTTAGATACATCCAAAACGCGATAGAATCTAGGGTTAATTTAGGAAATTTTGATTAAACCTCGCAACTAGCCTCGGCTAGGTTGAAAGGGTGCCTTAGGTGTAAGCCTTTGCCTTCCCTTTCTTCAAATGTGACTCCCGGACCTTTTTCTCTCGTTTTTCCGTAGACCGGAGTCGAAAAAGGGTTTTTAAAATATTTTTTTTAAAATTTTTTATTTTATTTTTATTAAGCGATTTTTCGGGTGACTTGGTACACCCTAACTCAGTACCAAGTGGCGACTCCATTTTTTTAAAATAAAACAAAACCCTTTTTCAAAATTAGTTGGCCAAACCTGTCGCACTTTTTAGTCCCGGCCTTGTTTTTTTTTAGAATACCATTTTTCTTGAAATACACTTTTCACACACGTGCACGATTTTTTCCAAAAACTTGCTTTTTCAAAAGGGTCATTAGACTAGACCGTCTTTTCGGAACGCGACAGTCACGACCCCACTTAGCACACTTTTACTTTTACCCGCGATTTTTGGACGCGACAATTATTATATAAATAGGAAAGGGGACAAGAGGTGCCAGCAGCTACTACAAGTATATTAATTTATGGAGATACTCACAAATCAGTTATCAATAAAATGAATTCCGAAAGGCCCCAGTAATCAACGATTATGAGCACGAATATTGGCAAAACACAAAAATCAGTTCAAGCTTCTAGCTTACTGTCTAATGAATTATGATAATATGAGAATTTACCAATTTATTTTGGGTAGTTTAAATTTTAGGCATAAATGGAGAACATAAGTGGTTTCAAATCAAGAATAATAGAAGACATGTTGGGAGTTCAACAACAACTACATTTCTTGATAAGGATCTTATTGAAAAGGTTACAAAGCACTTCACAAAATTTTAGCATTTTGAAAAGAAACTCAGAAGACCAAAAATGGATCGTCTACAACTCTAAAGTTTGCCAAAGCACCAATTACTGATGGACAAACTTCTACTATAAAAAGAACAACACCAACCCCAAATATCAGTGGAGAACGAACAAAGACAATTTCAAAACCACTCCTACCCCATCTACTATAACATTGACTAAAAAATCTAACACAGGAAATCCATGTTGGACAAGATAGAAATGTTCTTGGTCCGTCCCACACACCAAATTGGCATCCCCAAACTTGATCACTTTTGCATCATTTGAGGCTTTCTTCTTTCCATATCTTGGAGCATGGAGGAACTGATCTCCAATGAGTGAAAAAGTAGTAGCAAATTCTTGTTTTAATGCAGATAGTTTTTTTTTTATGTAAAATGATTATTGCACTTGGAGATGTTGGATTTGACACTGCTAATTATATTGATTGATGAGTCAAGACACTGCTAATTATATTGATTGATGAGTCAAGGAACTAGCCCAGAAAGGTAAACATGCAAATTCTTTCACATAGGCCCACAAAAAAAACCTAGAAAACACAACTATACCATTCTTCAGCATAAATGGATGTTCACTGTGGATGTCATCGCATATATAGTTAAATTCCTTAAACTGATCCATCCGTTGTGATGGTTATATTTTCACATATAAGTTATGACATTAGTAGCTAGTCTTTTTACTTAATGTTATTTAATTTGATATTGTTCCATTTTTTTTATTTTACATGAGTTTTGTGTTCTACTTGCTTTCCAAATTTTACTTGTATAGAAAGAGCTAGTTGTTGAATAGAACCTATTAATAGATGATAAGGATGTAAATTAAAACTAAATATAATTTAACTTCAATAGAATATTATGTATTATATTTGTAGGGATGAGACCTAAAGATAGTGGTAGAGCTAATTGGAAAGATCCAGTTCTTTTGAGACGTTATATAGACTTGTGTTTGGAAGAAGCTGCTACAAAACACTTTTGTGGAGGTAGTTTAAAAAAGAATCATGGGATAAAATTAGAGTAGTTTTGAAGGAGGAAAGAAATTGTGATTTCACACAAAAGCAATTGAAAAATGAATGGGACTACTTAAAAAGAAAATATCAAGTTTGGACAAGATTGATAGGAATGACAGGTAATAGTCACTATGATCCGCAGACTAATGTAATAAATTGGAGCTCTGAACAATGGGACGATTACATAAAGGTACATATTAATTTTGTATTTTTTTAGATTAATTTAGCATGTGCATAGGAATAAACATAATTAAATATTGTGATTTATATTACAAAATATCCTAAAGCAAAACAATTTCGATTCAAGTCATTAGAATATCCAGATGATATGATGGCATTATTTGATGGCACGGGAGCAACAGGAAAAGATGCTTGGGGACCATCTAAACAAGAATTGCCTAAGAGTACGTGGGAACCATCTTAGGATGGATTATCTAACAATGACATTGAAGTTTGTTCACAAACATATGTCAACCTTGAAAAAGAACACGTGGACATACCTGCTTCGTCAACTACATTGATGCCTGAGAAGAATCGTCGAAAGAAAAATAGTTTTGAGAAATTAGATAATCTTGATAACCAATTAATGTCAATTCTTAAGATATTGGAGCAATCAGATGGGCCAAGTATTGATGAATGTAACAAACATTTAGATGAGATGGAAACCCTAGATGAAAATGACCCCCTGTATATTGCAGCTACTTGTATTTTCTGTGAAAGTAAAGCTTACAAGGAATAATGGGTCCGTATGAGTAATAAATCTGAAGAAGTTAGAAAAAATTGGTTAGCAATGAATGGAAAAAAATTAGGCCTACTTTAGATTAGGATTTATTGGATGTTAGTATTTGTAATAAACTCTAGAATTCTGGATTTTTATTTTGGATAATAATTTGTGCCTTACAATTTGGTTGTTAGATATTATAAATTATGTTATTGGAATTTGTGTTAAATTTCTTAACAATGATATTTTAATTTCTATGTTACACATTCAAATTTTATTACATTTATTTTGAAAAAATATGTTTTCTTATATTATTGACAGATGCTGATTGAGAAGCAAAATAAAATATTGAAGATCATAGTAATAATACTTATTATAAAGAGATTGAAGAAAAAGCGTATTGGGAGAAGACCAGACACTAATTCGATGCTAAGTGGTTTTGAATATGTTAAGGAAATTATTCATGGAAATCCAGCACGTTCTATAGAAATGTTACGTATGGAAAAATGAGTATTTTTAAATTTATGTACTCACTTTCAAAATAGAGGTTGGTTAAAAAATAGTCGTTATATTTCGGTTGAAGAAAAAATAGCAATGTTTCTTGTGAGTTTGGGTCAACGTCATACGAATCGTGCAGTCAAGAGGAGATTTCAACATTCAACTCATACAATACATACATACTTTTATGAAGTATTACGTGCAATGTTGAACTTTGCAAAGGAGATGATTATTCCAAATTTTAACTCAAATATGTGTCAAAGTCAACAACATCGCCGACTTCGACAAGCATTTCAAGTAATATTATATACTAATACAATACAATTATAATTAGATAAAAATTTATAATTAGGTTTTATATATACCATTTTAATAGTTTTTTATTTTTTTTATGCAAGGGTGCAATTGGAGCACTTGATGGCACTCTGGTATATGCTGTTGTACCACTTGATCATCAAATTCCTTACCGAGGAAGAGGACAAGGAAAATGTTTCCAGAATGTACTTGCAATTTGTGATTTTAACATGATTTTCACATTTGTGTGGGCTGGCTGGGAAGGAGTGACACATGATTCTAGGGTGCTATCAGAGACTATCAGAGATCCAACAAGCAATTTTTCGTTTTCTCCACCAGGTAAATAATTTATAATAAAATTTGAATTAATTAAGTAGAATCAACTATATAATATG
Organism: Mitragyna speciosa; assembly: GCA_024721245.1. Taxonomy (NCBI): domain Eukaryota; kingdom Viridiplantae; phylum Streptophyta; class Magnoliopsida; order Gentianales; family Rubiaceae; genus Mitragyna; species Mitragyna speciosa. Next base: position 9,474,471 of record CM045560.1, read on the forward strand.
CATTATTGCAAGTAAATATTATTTATGTGATGCAGCCTACTCTCATACGCGTGGATCCATGACTCCTTACCAGAATATACATTATTGGTTATCTGATTTTCAAGGTGGGGATCGTCCAACAATGAAGGAAGAGCGATTTAATCAAGCACATGCAAAATTAAGGAATGTAATTGAGCGAGCTTTTGGAGTACTAAAAACTCGTTTTCCTATCCTCAAAATGATGGCACCATATCCTTTTCCAACCCAACGAGACATTGTAATTGCATGTGTTGCTATACATAATTATCTTCGAAGAATGGGTGTCACAGATTGTTGGTTTCAAGATTTCGAAGATGAAGATGTTATAGCAGAAAATTCACAAGAACTTCAAGAAAACACAACAAATATGGAATTTGGAGGAGGAGCTTGACAAGCTGATCAAGTTTTTATGCTCAACTTACGTGAGCAAATTACAAATCAATATTTTAACTCTTGAGAGAATTATACATCTAGATATTAGCTCTTTTTTTCATAATAATTTTGTGACATATTTATGGTTGTTTATTATTTTTTATGGTTCCATCTCTTTTTAATATTTTTTAATTATTTTATCATTATTTATGAACTTTAATTATATACATTTATAGTCAAATGTAAGAAGATAAAAAAATTATAAGAAACAAATTGACACCAGGATAGATTATAGAATTCATCAAATTCAGTATTCAGTTATATATTGTTATAAAACTAACATACTAAATTCAAAAGAATAAAATTGTAAAATCTACGAAATTCAGCATTCAATCACATATTTTTATCAAACAAACACAATAAATTCAGCATTCAGATTCAGATATGAACTTGTAAAATTTCAGTACTTAAAATTCAGCAATTAAGTGATTCAGAATTCAGATTTCAATTTTATCAAACACCTCCTGAGTTTAAAAAATAATTGATATTGCTTTTTAAGTTTGACTTTTACAAGAGTCATTAAATTTGTTGATTGTACTAAACAAATTATGTGATTTAACTTAGTTGAATTTCTGTTGTTTTATTTTTTTAATTTTAAGAAGAACAAAATGTAATTTTTAGTGTTTCTTTAATTGGATAATGATGATTGATCATTATCCCTTAAGAATAGAAAAGATAATGAGTGGTTGACTTGAGTTTGGAGGCTCAAGAGAATATAAATATTTTTGTAACTTGCAAGGGTAATTTTGTCATTTGGAGGAGAGTTGCTCTAGCAGGAAATTAATTGCTCTAGCATTAACATCACCCTTTGAGTATTATATATTCTATTTAATAGTATTTTGTAATCTAGTTTGACATTGTATTATTGTCTGAATGTGAAGTAAATATCATTATGTGTAATGGTTAATTATAGAAGATCACTGAAATGATGTTAGACCTAGAATTTTTATTGCCGTTTTTATATAGTAACATCAACTTTGTGTATTATATATTCAATCTAATGATATTTTGATGATTTGAATTGTTCATGTATTGTTATCTGCATGTTGGGGATAAAACTTGAAATGCAGCTTGTTATGATCCCAATAAACATAATGTGATATGATTACTTAAAATTCTTGTTATGTCCCAAGAAATATTATGCGACATAACTAGTTAAAAGTTTTAATTTTATTTAGTTAAATATTTGATTTAGTAGCCGATTAAAGAATTATATAGCAGTACGATTATATTTAGAATTCACCTTCATATTGTCTTATTTGAAGATAAGGCCAGATAGACATAAAGTTTTATTAGATAAGAATTTGATATAGTAGTGGAATTACATTTAGAATTTGTCCTCATATTGTCCTACTTGAAGATAAGGCCAGATAGTTAAATGTAGGAAGAAATCACATTTAAAAACAATTTCCACAGATTATTGATTTATTCTCAAAAATTTCAGTTGATGATGATAATCACAAACATAAATTATTTATGTAGAATTCTTTTTAGTATTAAGAGTCGAGTTTGAAGTTACATATCTAAAGTTGGAGATCATTTTTTTACTCACAAGGTTGTGGAAATCGTAGATAGGAGAAGAACAGTTCAAACAATTACATTAAGATTGCATATTTTTATTCAAATTCAAATACAAATACTTGTGGTAGGATATTAGTTTATTCAAGTTGGAATATTTGTTATGGGATATTAAGGTAAAGACGTCTATTAATTTAAAGTAACAAATTTTGGTTTTTTTTTAGCCAAAATAGCTTTCGGAATTTCCCAGAAAATTTCACTATTACCTTATTTAAAAAAAGAAAAGATTGTACGAAAATCTGTAACAACCACAACTAATACGTAGGAACATAGCAAAACTTTTCTCATGATTTACCCGAATCTCAACTCTAACCACGTTTTGTTTTCAATTTTTACATTGTCACTCTCTTTCACAATCACGAGACTGCCGTCAAAAGCATAGTACTACGAAATTATAATGACAAAAACTGGCAAATAATGCTAACTCCAAACCTTCGAGAAAAGCAAAAATAAAAATGAAAAGTGGGAAAGTTAGTCTTTTCGCTTTCTTTTCCTTTTCTCCATTTCCATCTTTTCTTTGTCCCTCTTTTTCTCCAGACCTCCATTCCTTCCTCCATTGACGACTGGACATTGTTCTCTTCAAATAGTAAAAATTTCAGGTAATCTTTCTCACTCCCCATCTGGGTTTTGCTCTATTATTCGATTAAACTTTAATTAATATTTGTATCAATATAATAAACTTCCAGTATAATTCTTTTTTCAAATAAAAATCCCGTTTTCCGACTTTAGCAAAATGCTGTTATGATCTGATCTCTCTCTAATTTTATTAAAAAAAACAATTATTTACATTAACTTAATCCATTTATTAATCTACAGTTCAGAAAGAAATCCAATTTACCCGCAGAAAACACACAGTACACATGTGCATGCATAGAAATAATAAAGATAGTATTTTTAACGTACAAATATGCCTAATAGGAATAGGCCCTCATGGATTTCTGTGAAAATAAAGATCTGGGATATGGTTTAATTGTGATTTTTAATGTTCTTTTTTTTGTGGTTGTGCAGAGTTCTTGGTTGATTTTGGTGGGTAGCACTTAGCATTGCCTCTGATTGCTGTACAGAACATAACAGTGTATATATTTTCTATGTATATATGCACGAAAGTATTCAGAGAGAAAAGGAATTGGTGAAGCGTTTGGGGAGATTTGATTGGCTACTGGAGAAAAATTGAGGTCTTGATCTATGGGGTGATGAAGTTTGAATCTTTGAGAGCTAAAAATAGGTCTGTTGTGGCTCTTTTTTCTTGGCCAAGAGAATTTTCTAATCTTTCTTTTATGATATATTGTTAAGATTGCATTTTGGACGGTTTTATGGTTTTTTAATTTTCTATTTCTTTTGAAATTTTTGCATCTTGCTCAAATAGAAATTTTGGGGTATTTTATATTTTTAGATGAAATTTATGGTTATGGAAAGTACTTTCTTCTTCCAAGAATATATTTTGATCAATATTTTCTTTCCATTTTCTTCAGGATGGGATGTATTTGTTCTATGTTTCAACACAAATTTTTGCTTTTATTAGTTGGTTTAGTAGAATACAGTGGATGGTGTTGGGTAGAACTGATTAATTTATACTTCAGGAGGCCAAGCAGAGGAGTAAGCTGAAGTCTTGTTGCAAATGTCAAAGCCTTCATCCCCTGAATCCAGGGATCAAAAAGCCTCATCTTCTTCTCAAATTACATGGTCAGTGCTACTGTCGTTGCTTCCTTTATCAAATGTGTTCGTATGACATTTCCCTTGTTAATATATAGTGATTCACTAAGATATTTTTTTCCCTCATAAGTAGTAAATATCAGTTTAGTGATATTACTAAGAGAATAGATTGGCTACTATGACTGTTATGATCTGAAGATTTCCTCTTATTGAGACCTTTGCACATAATATGCATTTTTCTAATGAAGTCAGTCATTGTTCCTGCCCAGGGAACCAAATGGAGTTTCAGAAATGGATGATCTAGAAAGGACAACTTCTAGAGTTGCTAAATTTATTGAGCAGCTGCATGCAAACAAGTCATCACCACATGAGAAGGAACTTATTACAGCCAATTTGCTGGGTATATGTAAAGCTAGAAAGGAAGCCCGGGCTCTTATTGGCGCACATGGCCAAGCAATGCCATTGTTTATATCCATTCTTAGAACTGGCACTGTTTTGGCAAAAACTAACGTAGCTGCTACTTTAAGTGTTATGTGTAGGGATGAGGATATGCGGGTTAAGGTACTCCTAGGCGGTTGCATTCCTCCTTTATTATTGATTTTGAAATCAGAATCAATTGAAGCAAGGAAGGCAGCTGCGGAGGCAATATATGCTGTGTCTGCTGGTGGACTATCAGATGATCATGTTGGGATGAAAATATTTGTTACAGAAGGGGTAGTGCCCACCTTATGGGAGCAGCTAAATCCCAAAAGAAAGCAGGACAAAGTGGTAGAAGGCTTTGTCACGGGCGCTTTGAGAAATCTTTGTGGAGATAAAGATGGTTATTGGACTGCAACACTTGAGGCTGGTGGAGTGGACATCATCGTGAGGCTTCTCTCTTCCGACAATATCGTTGCTCAATCTAATGCAGCTTCTCTGTTGGCCCGCGTCATCTTGGCTTTTAGTGATAGCATTCCTAAACTAATTGATTCTGGAGCTGTCAATGCCTTGCTCAGACTCTTGGGTCAGCAAAATGATGTTACTGTCCGTGCCAACGCAGCTGATGCTTTGGAGACTCTTTCTTCGAAATCAACAATTGCTAAGGAATCTATTGTCAATGCTCAGGGAATACCAGTACTCATTGGGGCTGTAGTTGCTCCTTCAAAAGAAGGAATGCAAGGAGAGGGAGGACAGGATCTTCAATGGCATGCAACACAGGCCTTAGCTAATATATGCGGTGGGATGTCAGCTCTGATACTTTATCTTGGCGAGCTTTCCCAATCCCCACGTTTAGCTGCTCCAGTTGCTGACATTGTTGGGGCACTTGCTTATTCTCTTATGGTTTTTGAGCAAAGCACTGAAGAGGAAACATTTGATGCAACCAAGATTGAGAACATCTTAATAGCACTTCTAAAACCTCGGGATAATAAGCTGGTTCAGGAGCGACTACTTGAGGCCATGGCCAGTTTGTATGGTAATGCACATCTATCTAAAGCAACTAGTCAACCAGAAGCAAAGAAGGTGCTAATAGGTCTCATAACAATGGCTGCTGGTGATGCTCGAGAGTCTCTGATACTTTCTCTCATATGCTTATGCTGTGACAATGTTGGTGTCTGGGAAGCTATTGGAAAAAGAGAGGGAATTCAGTTACTGATATCGTTCTTGGGTTTGTCCAGTGAGCAGCATCAAGAATTTGCAGTTGAATTGTTACGAATCCTGACTGATCAAGTTGATGACAGCAAATGGGCAATCACTGCTGCTGGTGGCATTCCACCCCTTGTCCAGTTGTTAGAGATGGGATCTAAGAAGGCTAGGGAAGATGCAGCACATATATTGTGGAATTTGTGCTGTCATAGTGAAGACATTCGTAATTGCGTTGAAAGTGCTGAGGCCATACCAGCATTCTTGTGGCTTCTTAAGAATGGTGGATCAGAGGGACAGGAAGCTTCTACCAAAGTACTGACAAAACTCATTCGAGCTGCTGATTCAGCAATAATCAATCAGTTACTGGTTTTGCTCTTGGGTGACTCTCCAAGCTCAAAGTCACATGTAATTAAGGTTTTAGGTCATGTGCTTGCCATGGCATCACAGAGTGACCTTGTGCACAATAGTTCTGCTGCTAATAAGGCGTTGAGATCACTTGTACAGGTTCTTAACTCTTCAAATGAGAATTCTCAAGAGCATGCAGCATCTGTTCTGGCTGACTTGTTCAGCACCCGCCATGATATTTGTGATAGTTTTGCAACAGATGAAGTAATAGATCGTTGCACGAAGCTTTTGACTAGCAATACTCAAGGTATTGCAACACAATCTGCGCGTGCCTTGGGTGCTTTGTCTCGCCCTACAAAAACTAAGTCTTTAAAACCGAAGTCTTATATTGCAGAGGGGGATGTCAAGCCATTGATTAAGATGGCAAAAACATCATCAATTGATTCGGCCGAGACTGCAGTGGCTGCATTGGCCAATTTGCTGTCAGACCCCCAGATAGCAGCTGAGGCACTTGCAGAAGACATTCTTTCAGCTTTGACAAGGGTTTTGGGAGAAGGATCACGTGAGGGGAAAAAAAATGCATCACGTGCTCTTCACCAATTACTAAGGAACTTTCCATTAGGTGATGTACTCACTAGTAGCGCTCAGTGTCGGTTTGCTGTTCTTGCAATTCTTGATGCCTTAATTGAAATGGATATGGATGGAAATGATGTAAGTGATGCTTTAGATCTTGTTGCACTCTTGGCAAGGACAAAACAAGGTGTAAACTCCAGTTATCCAATTTGGTCTGCCCTTGCTGAAGTTCCTTCAGTTTTGGAGGCACTTGTAAAATGCCTGTCTGATGGACCACCTCATGTACAAGACAAAGCAATAGAAATTCTCTCTAGGATTTGCAAGGATCAACCAGTAGCACTAAGTGATTTCTTGGTAACAAGATCCGGATCCATCAGTGCATTGGCTAACAGAATAATGAACTCCACTAGTCTGGAAGTGAGAGTTGGGGGAGCAGCCTTGCTCATCTGTGCTGCTAAGGAGCACAGAGTTCAGTCAATGGATGTCCTTGATGCATCTGGATATCTGAAACCCCTTATATATACTTTAGTAGAAATGATGAAACAAAATTCCAGTTGTAGCTCTTTTGAAATTGAAGCTAGAACACCCAGAGGCTTCAGTGGAAGAACTGCTTTTGGGGAAGGAGATGAGTTTGAGATTCCTGATCCAGCAACTGTCTTGGGAGGCACTGTTGCGTTGTGGTTGCTTTCAATAATATCTTCATTTCATGCGAAGAACAAATTAACACTATTGGAGGCTGGGGGACTTGAGGCACTTTCAGATAAACTTGCAATTTACACTAGTAATCCACGGGTATGGTGTGATATTATCCAATAGACTACATCATAGGGTTCTTAATATTGTTTTTTCATTTATTTCATGATGTTACAGAAATATAAAATGAGATTTTGGTATGTAACTATCTTGATTTGAATGCCATTCTGATGCAAATTTTGTGCTTGCAGGTACTCATTCTGTCTTTAAGCCTTAATTTGGTTAACTTTATTTACTTAAGAATTCTTTCAAACAAAAATTAATAACTTATTGGTTGCAGTTTTTTTGGAGGACTGCAAGTTTGACAACCATGGGCTGTCTTTCCTTTTTCCAATTGTAACTCCAATATTGAATGTGGATTCTTACTCTCTACTTAAAGCTAATATGCATGGACTTTGTGTTTAAGTTGCATTTCTTTTGCTGATAACATCATAACCCTGAACTCATGAAGCAAAACGCAGATTTAATTTCGCTTTTAACTTCAATTGATCTCGAATGGAGGGGCAAATGGTGAAACAAGTTTTTCCTGTGTTTTAGCTTGTTGCAGTCCATTCTGAGGTCTAGTTGACTTCAAAACATGTTTGATCTTCTTACCAATTCCTGTTTTCCTCAAGACACAAGGTTGTGGATTGATCTTAAAAGGTTGAAATATTGTTTATTGGAGGTCTCTCAACTGTGGAATTGTTGTAGTTTTCCTTATGTTCAATATCATCATAATTGTGAATGGTTTGTGATCTTTTTTTGTGTAATCACATATGCTTGTGTATTGCAGGTGGAGTTTCAGGATACAGAGGGTATATGGATTAGTTCCTTGCTTGTGGCGATATTATTCCAGGATGCCAATGTTGTTTTATCCCCAGCGGCCATGCATCTGATCCCCTCACTTGCTTATTTATTGAAGTCAGAGGAAGTCATTGACAGATTCTTTTCTGCCCAGGCGATGGCTAGTCTTGTTTTCCATGGAAACAAGGGAATAAATCTTGCTGTTGCAAACTCAGGTGCGGTTGCTGGGTTAATTACCCTTATGGGTCACATAGAATCCGATATTCCAAACCTTGTTGCTTTATCAGAAGAATTTTCTCTGGCCAGAAACCCTGATCAAATTGCTCTAGAACTCCTTTTTGATATTGAAGATGTGAGAATTGGTTCTACTGCGCGTAAGAATATTCCTTTATTAGTAGATCTGTTAAGACCAATGCCAGATAGACCTGGTGCACCTCCTGCTGCTGTTCAGCTCCTGACTCGAATTGCAGATGGGAATGATGCAAATAAGCTAACCATGGCAGAAGCTGGAGTATTGGATGCTTTAAGTAGATACCTCTCTTTGAGCCCTCAGGATTTAACTGAAGCTACAATATCTGAATTGTTGAGAGTATTATTCAGCAATCCTGATCTTATTCAGTACGAAGCAGCAATTAGTTGCACCAACCAACTTATTGCTGTTCTTCATCTGGGTTCAAGAAATGCAAGATTAAGTGCTGCAAGGGCTCTAGATGAACTTTTTGATGCTGAACATATCAGATGTTCTGAATCATCCATGCAAGCAGTTCAACCTCTGCTGGATATGCTTGGTTCTGCATCAGGGAGTGAACAAGAAGTAGCTCTTAGTGCCTTGATTAAGTTGACCTCAGAACAGAATTCAAAAGCAGCTTTAATGGTAGAGGCAGAAGAAAATCCTCTTGGTAATCTATACAAAATTCTTTCTTCCTCTTCTTCTTTGGAACGTAAGAGTAATGCTGCAGAACTCTGCTTTGTGCTTTTCTGTAATGCAAAAGTCAGGGAAATGTCAATTGCAGCTGAATTCTTGGAGCCCCTTATTTCATTGATTCAGTCAGGATCAGATACAGCTGCAGAATCTGGTGTTTGTGCTTTTGAAAAATTGTTGGATGATGAACAACTAGTGGAGCTTGCATCAGCTTATGATGTTGTTGATCTTCTCGTTCACATGGTTTCAGGATCCAACTATCGGCTTATTGAAGCTAGCATTTGTGCTCTCATTAAGTTGGGGAAAGACCGAACTCCTCGCAAGTTAGATATGGTCAAAGCTGGCATCATTGATAGTTGTCTTGAGCTACTGCCTACTGCACCCAGTTCACTGTGCTCCACAATTGCAGAACTCTTCCGTATATTGACAAATAGTAGTGTGATTTCAAAAAGCTCAGCTGCTGCAAAAATTGTGGAACCTCTCTTCATGCTGTTGCTTCGATCAGATTTTGATTTGTGGGGACAGCACAGTGCCCTGCAAGCTCTTGTTAATATACTAGAGAAGCCACAAAGCCTTGCAACATTAAAACTCACTCCCAGCCAAATCATTGAGCCTTTGATTACATTTCTGGAATCCCCATCTCAAGCTATCCAGCAGCTTGGGACAGAATTGCTCTCCCATCTGCTCGAACAAGATCATTTTAAGCAAGATATAACAACAAAAAATGCTGTCGTGCCCCTTGTACAGCTTGCAGGGATAGGAATACTAAACTTGCAGCAAACAGCTATAAAGGCCTTAGAAAGTATCTCTTTGAGCTGGCCAAAGTCTGTTGCTGACGCTGGTGGTATTTTTGAGCTTGCAAAGGTTATTATTCAAGATGAACCTGAACCACCTGATACATTACTGGAATCAGCTGCTCTAGTTCTCTCTAATGTTTTGCGTTCTAATCCAGACTATTACTTCAAAGTCCCCCTGGTGGTTCTTGTGAAAATGTTGCATTCGGCACAGGAGAGCACAATTACACTTGCTCTTAATGCACTGACCATTCAAGAAAGGACTGATGCTGCCAGTGCTGAACTCATGGTGGAAGCTGGTGCTGTAGATGCTCTACTAGATCTGTTAAGATCTCATCAATGTGAAGAAGCCTCAGGAAGACTCCTTGAAGCTTTATTTAATAATGCACGAGTACGAGAGTTGAAGGTATCTAAATATGCGATAGCACCTCTAGCACAATATTTGCTAGATCCACAAACTAGATCGCAATCTGGTAGGCTTCTTGCAGCTCTTGCTCTTGGTGATCTTTCCCAGCATGAAGGACTTGCCAGAGCCAGTGATTCTGTAACAGCCTGTCGAGCACTGGTAAGCTTGCTTGAAGATCAACCAACAGAAGAAATGATTATGGTGGCAATTTGTGCATTGCAAAACTTTGTCATGCGTAGTCGAACCAATAGGAGAGTTGTTGCCGAAGCAGGAGGCATTTTGGTAATTCAGGAAATGCTATTGTCTGCCAACTCAGACATTGCAGCCCAGGCAGCCCTGCTGATCAAGTTTTTATTTTCCAATCATACACTTCAGGAATACGTATCAAATGAGCTTATAAGATCTTTGACAGGTGATTTTTTTTTTCCCCGTTTTCTAATTCAGTCTTCTTTCATTATTTTCTAATGATCGACTTTCCTAAATGTAACTTCGTGAACACATTTTCTGGGGTTGCATTTGGTCCAGTCACTTGAAAAACTGGATTCAGATTTAGTTAATCAACAATAATTTTGTAAACACACTTTCCGGGGTTGCAGTTGGTTCAGTCACATGAAAAACTGGATTTGAAGTTAGTTAATTAAGCATTCTGAAATGATTTGTCAGTTTGAGTGGGGAGCCAGTGATGATTTAGCAAGAAGACCAAAAGATCTGAATTTTTCAAGATTGATTCAAAACAATCAATAACTGTTTTACGTTTGCATGTTTTTCATTTGAAGATGAGTCTCCCCTAATTTTGAATGTTGCTTGCATTTTGCAGATTTGATTTTAAACCTCTTCATATGACTAGATACAAAACATAACTTTCCTCATCTACCCATCCAGATGCAACTTTAAACTGGAAAATGCTTCATCAATTTCGAAACCTAATCAGATAAGTTAGCGATCAAGCAATTCTTTTCTATCACAGCAAGGTAGAACCCTTTGAATTTATTTTGTGAGATAACATCAGTGCATAGTAAGTTGCTAACTGAACCTTGTTCTTTCAAGAAAAAGTTGCTATGACATTTCCAATTTTTGATCTTTCCGTTGGACTTGCGATTGGGTCATGGTCTGTGGTGAGTTTAGAAACTTGGGTTCTTAACTTAGCTATATGGCTGATTAATTTTAACATCATGTCAAATTGTCAATATGCAGCTGCATTGGAGAAAGAACTGTGGTCCACTGCTACTATCAATGAAGAGGTTTTAAGGACCATACATGTTATTTTCACCAATTTTCCTAAGCTCCATATTTCTGAAGCAGCTACCCTTAGTATTCCTCATTTGGTAGCGGCACTAAAATCTAATAATGAGGCTGCACAAGATTCTGCTCTGAACATTTTGTGTTTGCTGAAACATTCCTGGTCAACCATGCCAATAGATGTTTCAAAATCTCAAGCAACGGTTGCTGCCGAAGCCATTCCAATTCTGCAAAGTCTTATGAAAACTTGTCCGCCAAGTTTCCATGATAGAGCAGACAGCCTGTTGCATGGCTTGCCAGGCTGTTTAACTGTTACCATTAAGCGTGCAAACAACCTAAAGCAAGTCATGGGAGGTACAAATGCCTTTTGTCAATTAACCATTGGAAATGGTCCTGCAAGGCAAACAAAGGTAAATTAGTCTTTTATAGTTGTGAACAAAAAGAATAGTTCACTTTCTAATAGGCTCTGTTTGGATTGATGGATTTGGATTCAAGAAATGATTTTAAATGAATGGATTTAAGGAACAATTTGAAATGACATCTAATTTGAGTAAATTTGAAATTCACCAATTTTAATCCTTCAATTTCATTCTCAACTAGTTGCTGGATCTTAAATCCAAATCTTTCACAAGTAACCCAAACAACTAAGCAAATTTGGGTGGAGAATTCGAAATCCAAGGGCTCCGTTTGTTAGGAGGTGTTTTTTAGAAACATGTTTTTTAAAAACACCATACACGGTTTTCAATTAACTTTTTATCTCAGAAATATAGGGTTAATTACTCCATTGGTCCCTAAACTATTTCATGAGTGTCAGTTTAGTCCCTCAACTTTTAATTGTGTCTATTTAGTCCCTTAACTTTTATATTTGTGTTTAATTAGTCCTCAATACCGATTAATGACAAAATTGCCCTTCTACTTTTATGACCTTTACTTTTTATCTTCTTTCTTATATATATATTTTTTAATTTATCCTTTCTCCACATTTACTATTCTTGTCCACATCATCATAAATCTAATTGCATATTAGCTTGTTTTATTTTTTTCAAGTTTATATTGCCTAATTGCATATTAGCTTCTTTTCTTTTTTTCAAGTTTATATTGATTGGTTCACTTGATAAGTTTAGAATTTTTTTTATTCTCTTGAGAATTTTTTTTTTTTTTGAGGAAATTCTCTTGAGATCTCTAAGGACAAATAAAAGAAAAAAAGTCAAGAAAATTTAAGAAAATGATTAAAAAGAACGACATAAATGTCTACAATAAAGTAAATAAAATTGAAATCCTAAACCTTATGTTTTTCTATTTTAATATTTTTTTGAAGTTTTCTTTTATTTTATTTCTTTTAATAGTCTTCTTCATCTCAAGAACTATGAAAAACACTCTAAATTTTTCAGATAAATCAATCAATATAAACTTGCGAATAAAGAAGGTAATGTTTGGTTTAGTTTTTTGACACGAATAAAGATAGGGGAAGAGTTGAAGGAATAAATAAAAAAATATAAGAAAACAAAGATATGATATGATATAAATAGAAGGGCAATTTTGCCATTTATTGGTATTGGGGACCAATTAAACACTAACATAGAAGTTGAGGGACCAAATAGACACAAATAAAAGTTTGGGGACTAAATTGACACTCAAGAAATAGTTTGAGGACTATTGGAGTGATTAACCCTAGAAATATATTTATCAAGAAGAATTTTTAAAACTGCTACAGTAATATTTCTTAAAAAACACCTCAAAAAACATCCATCCAGACGGAGATCTCCCCCAATCCGCCAATCCAGATGGACCCATATAGTTTCCTCCATTCCTTACTTTCTTTAGACTGCATTGATGTAGTTATTATGGAAATTGGTTGTTTCGCCAGGAATAAGCTAGATAGAATTATCTTATTGTCTTCTCTGTCCGATTCTATTGCAATTGGCAAGCACTATATGGCTCGTACTATGTTCCAAGCTGGATAATTAAGTTGTAATGAATGCTTAGTATGTGTGATTCTGTTATTTGCGGTATTCCAGTCGTGTAGTGATTTTTCAGGATCATTCATGCTTGAGTAGAATGTTATGGGCATTATAGCATATCTTCATTGACTTTATGTAACTCACATTTTGGCACAGTATGGACCTTATGATTTCTTTATTGAGTTTATGGGCATAACCTTAAATTAATAGGAGCCGCTCTATTTATGTACCAGTTTTAATTTTGTTGAACTTTCATTTACTGTCTTATAAAATGCCAAAAGAGAGAGGTAATATTTATCCTAGTGGTCTTACAATTTTTTTCAGGTGGTGAGCCACAATAACTCTCCAGAATGGAAAGAAGGTTTTACCTGGGCGTTTGATGTACCCCCAAAGGGTCAAAAGTTACACATAATATGCAAAAGTAGAAATACTTTTGGAAAGGTAATCATCTTTTATTTTGATGCATTGAATCATGAATTTACATAAATTTGATGAGCCTCTAAATAACTTTCTAGCAAATAAAATATCAGCTAGTGCATGCGCAAAGCATTGTTAGGACACTAGCTATTCCTTGAGGAAAAAACTGGGGGAAGAAATAAAGCAAGTTTCTTTTTAAAATAAAGCTTCCATACCTGTGCTGTTGTGCTGCAATAACTCATTGAAATATGCTGTCACTGGCAACAGATTATGATCAGTTTTTCCAGAGATATTGCTTTCTCTTGCGTGTCGTTCTGCTGATTTTTGATATGTAGATTGCCTGTGTTTCTCAGACAACTCTAGGGAGAGTGACAATTCAAATTGACAAAGTTGTGAGTGAAGGGACATACAGTGGTGAATTCAGCCTAAAACATGATAACAACAAAGACGGCACCTCCCGAACGCTAGAAATTGAGATTACTTGGTCCAATAGGTTATTAGAGGAAAGCGTGTGAAGGAATCTGAGATCATCTTCATATTAGTAAGAGCACAATATTGGTCCTACTGAGATATGGTTTGGAGAAACAACTACAATGTGCAGGAGCGTACTGCAGAAAGGAAGCTGGCGGGTTAGTATGTATTTCTGAGGAATGCCCGGTTTGGTAGCTCTGAAAAAATTATGCCACCTTGTAAAATGTAAATGATTGAGATATTGTAGAGGCTGAGATAATGGAGAGGTTTAACATGGTAGGCGGGAACACATAGCTGATAATGCAGAAAGTTTTGTTGTACAGTTATGTCTGTGGATTTATGTGTCAAAAGAAGAACACCATCAAGAAGGGGATTGAGCTTGCGACCTCTAAGAGCTCTTTTTCATGGCCGGGGGGCTGCAGTTCTTTGCTTCACATTTATGTCTTCCAACATACATTTACATGTGAAAGAATCTAAAATTGTTGCTAATGCAAGGGTGAGTTTTCTGCAAAATGTTAATGGCTAGCAATTTCTGGCGCTGGTTTTGTATTTTGATCCCTTCACGTGTTTTATCTAATATTTGGTTCGTTTAACAAAAGTATCATCAATATAGAGACGCCTTTTGTGAATAAAATTATATTGGTCTCTCTCACGTTTCATAATTGTTATTGAACTTATACGATGCAGGTATCTTACATTTAATGATTTTCTTTTGGATTAATAACACTTTGCTTCCCTTGAACTTAGGGTTGGTCACAGTTTATCCCTTCAACGTTAAATATATACACTTTGTTCTAAAGACTAGGCAAAGTTAGAAATTCAAAAGAAAGCAAGCATTATGACATTATTGCCTATATGTTTATGAATTATTTATAACTTAATATCATTTTCTTTTACGTTTAAAAGATATATATATTCTCTATTGTATTAATTATATTAAAAAATATCAAACTAAAAAATTAAAAAAAGTTAGTATTTAATTTATATCCTTAAAAAAAAATTCTCGTGGATTAATATTTATTTTTATATATGTTTTGTTTAGTTTATTATATTTTAAGTCAAACAAAACTAATAAATAACACAACATTAAAAATAAATTTAATTACCAAAATTTATATAAAAAAGTAATACTAAACTCATTTATATAAAGTTATTTTTTTATCATTTTAATTTATTTCAACTTTTAGACTAATATCATTGTCATTTTATATTTATCAAATTAGTCAATTCTTAATCAAATTTGCTAAAAATGGTTGATATGGCACATTTTTTAATTTAGAGAAGGAAACTATTGGTTAAATCAAATTTTATTTTTTTAAAGAAAAAGCAATAATAGTAAGCTATAAATGCGTCAACAAAAAATGACAATAATATTAGTCTAAAAGTTCACATAAACTAAAATAATAATAAAAAAACACAGAAAATAAGTTTAGTATTAAAAAAATTGCTATCTGTGTTTATTTTAGTTTTGTGTTACTTATTCAGTTTTTGTTTGACTTATTTATTCTTTAGTGTTGCATAATGGGCTAACTCTTCTTTTTTTTTTTTCAAAATATTCTTTGATTTAGAATTTTATATTGGATTATTTTGATCAATATAAAAATGACAATGATATTAGTCCAAATGCTTAAATTAATTAAAATGATAAAAAGTACTTTAAAATATTTTAAATAAATGAGTTTTAAAATTACATGAAATAAATGAGTTTGGTATTACCTTTTTAATATAAATTTTGACAATTAAATTTATTTTTAGTATTATGTTATTGATCAGTTTTGTGGGACTTAATGTCCAATAAATTGAACAAAACATATATAGAAGCAAATATTAATTGAAGAGGAAAATTTCAAGAAGATAAACTAAATATTAATTTTCTTTAACTTTTTTTTTGTTTGAAAAAAATTTTATATAATTGATACGATAGAGAAGATACAAATTATTTAGCAATGAAAAGAAATTATCTAAGTTGTAAATAATTTCATGGATACAAGGGCAATAATGTCACCACGCTCACTTTTTTTTGAATTTCTAACTTTGAATAGTCTTTAGGGTGTGTGTGTGTGTGTGTGTGTGTATATATATGTGTGTGTGTGTGTGTGTGTATAGGGTTGAGGGGGTAAAGTGTGACTAAGCCCTAAGTTCAGGGGGCAAAGTATTATTAACCCTCTTCTTTTTATAGTGATAGGAAATATGTTCATAATTAGTATCCAGTTAAAAGATTTTAAAGATGTCTTATAATTAAAATAGATGAAAATTTTAGGAAAAATTAAATATTGAAGGCTTGTCGAAAGGTTTAATTTAATAGCAGATCTACAATATATCAATAAAAATTGGAGTATATATAACTCATTCTTAGTTATTGCTAGTATTTAATATGAATTGTCAAAATTAAATAGTTTTAAATTACTAGTCTTTTAATTTTTAGTAGGGATGTATATCTGACTTAAAATCTTCAAAACTTGAGTTATCATTTATACATATTTCTTAATAACTTCTTGGTATTTTGTAAGGATTGTCAAAATAAAGTATTAACAATTTTGTTGTTCCAACTTTTATTCATGACGGAATGGTATATTTTAGTTTAAATCCTCTAAATTAAGGAGTTAGAATATTTTCGTTTCGTTTCGTTTCGTTTCATTTGTGATAGAATTTGAATTCTAATAGTATATTAGGTTATAAACTATGTCAGGTCTAGGAATGTATGCTAATCTAAGTTAGTTAATTTACATATATTTAGTGTCTAATAAAAAGAAGTATATCATTTTCAAGTTGTTAAAATAAAACAAAAATCTAGAAAAATAGAACATAAAGTTGGGGTTTCTCGAGAATGTTTAGACTAAATGCACCTTCACCGATGTATAATATATAGATATAGATGTCAGCAAAATATGTATTTGAAGTTATATATTTTTCCTTAATACGTAATGAGGAAGGTGGTTGTTAAAAAAGGAAGGATTTTGTTAAAAAAATTATAGGTTTGAATAGGTAAAGTTGAATCTTTTTTGGGGATAATTTTGAAGTTTGAACCATTTAGGTCACAATAATTTCGAAAAAACCGAATAGGTCACTATAATATTTTTGAACCTCAAGAAGCAAAGTGTAATTTACTCTTAATCAATTTCCTGACCAATTGAAGCACGAAAAAATAATCAAGTTTCACTTTTGTGTTTAATTATAAGGTGATGTACGAAGAAGCAAAGTGCCTTGCAATACTTGGGTGTTGCAATACCTGGTTAAAAACAGTTACTAAAGATCAACCATCTCCTTGAGAATAAAGTTTCAATTGTTCTGTTTTTATGCCCTAATGAATGTAGCTTGTAAATAATGATGCTCAGATCCTGAGAAAGATAAGTGTCCGAGGGGATTTGTCATTATTTTCCTATTCAAATGAACAATGAGTTCTGGTTTTGTTTTTGAAAAAAGTGAAAAAAAAAATTATTGTATGCTGCCGTTGGACCAAGCATTCTTCACAATCACAATACAAACAGCCGCAGATCAATAACCTATCTTTCATTTTGGTACTATAAGCAGTTAAGCTAATACAAAGTTGAAAAGCCTATAAACTTTTTAATATATTTTCTTCAAGTTTGTTTCAAGAAATCAACCTACAATGCACATGTAGCAAGGGGCACCTAACGAAGGGACAAGGAGTGTGTGTTCGTCAAAGTCGGAATGAGAATTATACGAAGACTCCCAAGCCCCAAGACTGTATCCTCGAATTTGTCAGCCAGTTAATTCAAAACAGGTGTTGGAGTAAAGAAAAGCTAGACCATCTCTTCTCGCAGGAGGAAGCCGAGATAATAATGAGAATACCAAGTTAAGTATTACAGGCAGAAAAGACAGATTTTACAGGGAGGAGACTAAAAATGGCCAATACTCAATGAGGACAGGATATGAAATGGCAAAACAAACGCAGGCATGAAAAAGCAAGTGTAGGGGGGATGGTGAAACAAGCTTAGCTACAAACAGGAGCTGCGTATGGCGAAGCACATGGGAGCTACAGATCAAACATAAGCAAAAGCATTTCTTACGGAAGTGCTTAAGCCAAACACTCCCAATGATTGGTTTAATATTCCATAGAACAGGAAAAGAGGATTCAACATTTAGTAGCCATGCGAAGGATGTGGAGACTGTAGAGTACACTTTACTGAAGTGTAAATATGCTCAAGATATCTAGAAAATAGCTCCAATTCAGTGGGATGGTCTTAAAGGTATGACTCAATTTTTGGATTCAGCTGGTCTGAACTGCAGCTGAAGCAATAGAAGCAACTTTGCCAATGGAACAGGCCAACACTGTTAAACTAGCGTTGCTGTTGGCTACACAATGAGGCTGGAAAGATCTAGTTATCCAAGGATCAAATAGAGGACTGATGCTGAAAATGAAGAACAAGGATTCCAATGACAATCAGTGTGCAACAATTGCAGAAAATGTTGCAGATTTAAGTTCAGTGTTTAACTCATGCTCATTCCAGTTTGTAGATCCCAAACATAATACTTTGGCATCTAAAACAGCTAATTTTGCTGTTAAATTGTAATAAGTTGTTTGGGAGGAAAACTTCCAAACGTGGATTACTAGGATCTCACAAATGTTGAGTGGCAGTAGCTCTGAATGTAGTTTCATTGTAAATTCTTCAAATATCAATAGAAACAATACTGTTGCTTCATGAAAAAAAAATTAAAAGAAAAAAATTCGGAAGAGAAAAAGGAAACTACAGGGTAGAACCACTACCACAAGGATGTAATACGACCCTGCAACAATTTGCCCAGTCCTTCCCAATGCCAAGAAGGGAAAAGATATGAGCATGAAAATTGGGAATTATTGAAATGGGGTTGAATCAGCCCCTAGAAGCAATTAAAACAGCCGGAATTTTGCGTGAGCAAACTCTGACTCAAGGTTTAAGTTAACACTATAACAAATCATGCTAGTGTCCCAAAAATGCTACATATTAGTCTGCAGTCACAACCACATAAAAGATGAGAAAAAAGAGATGCAGAACTCATTACTGAATGGATCTACCAAACAAATTCCATAAAATGTAGAATGCATATACTGGCATCATCAGGACAGGACTGCATTTTCACAATCAGAAAGGCAATTGCAGAAGTTGAAAATTCAAATATTGCAAGAACAAACTTTTCGGGTTTTATATTATCTTCGGATGAAGCTTAACTATATTCCTAATTACTGATGCATGACCGAAGGCTAAAGCATCATATGCTTTCCACTAACAAACAAAACCATAGGAAGCAGTTAAACTCATGGATTAAACTCATGGACATGCACACAGCCACACAGCTGGAGGATCTTGATACGCAAGATAACTACTTTGTAGCAGCAACCACAGCACTTCGCGCTTGTGCAAAAGCAGATATCAGTGATCCAAGCTGCAACTTATCATTACATCCAAAACTCAACCTATACCTGCAATATGCAACCAATAATGCAAATTATGAGCACTTAGCATGTGTATGATTGGCATAATCAATCCATCAAAAGATCCGAGTAAAAAGTTAATTCACTGTCATTTCTTGGAAATGAGATGATTCAATTTTCATTAAGAACCCTTTGTCCTTTTTCTTATTTTTAAAGTCACAACGTGCAGATTTTTTTATCCCTAAAATTAACAGTAGAAAGGTGCAATCATTTTGCAAAAACTCAGGACTCGTTTCAGTTGGTTCAAGCAATTTTATCTACAAATAAACATTGTCTTTGCTCTTTGTTTAGTTACATATTCCTTTTCTTTCTTTTCCTTTCTTATAAAAATCTTAAGTTCCAAATTTGACACTTCAAAATATATGTCACAAAATGCGTATTACTCGTACGGGATTAATAGTTGTCATTGGATAACTTAAATTAAGCTTTGTGCAGTCTTTAGAATTGGTACATGCTTTCGTATCAAGGAACAACTTGATGAACCAAAAAAAAAGAAGTTCAAAACTTTGACCACATTCACAAATTCTTATGTTCAATATTTCAAATTCATGCTCTTCACAATATGAATTTTGCAAATTGACAAAGATATTTCCACATCAACACTCATGAGTTGAAGATTAATTCACAAATTGCTTACCCTAGGATAAGATCCACCAAAGTTAATTTTACAACCTAGAACAGGAAGTGTACATAAAAATGAAGCTAAATAGTAGGATACATACTCAATATCAGCCATTTGATTTATCAGCTGAACGCGGACATCTGATGGCAATTTGATCTTAAAAACAAACCTGCAAACAAAATGTCTTGTTAGCAGAAACAAAAATTACTGTTAGGCAATGTTTGAGAACCCAAGTACTTACATGGTTACTTCTCTTATAATATCCACAAGGGCCAGGCCTTTTCTTGTCTTGATCTCAGAAATTCCTGGATCACAGTTAAGGGCCAAAACATACAAGGAATTTATAAAAAACATCTGAAGACAAAACAAAGTAGGATCTTATATTCCAGCAGGATACTCTTATGACTAACTGCAAATGGTTCATTAAACAGCCAATGGGAAATCTGCTCAATATCTTTAGGTAATGGGTTCCCGGTACACAAGTACACAGTTTCTTCTGTTATTTGTTGGGAAGCCATATGCGTTGACTGCATGCACCAAGAAACACAAATAAATTTCTCTCAAAAATCTTTACAGTCCATCCATGTAGAGACAAATTCAAGTAGTTCAACAGGAAACAAGAGGAACCAAATTTATTTCATGATTTTAATATGACATTTGGCACAAATTTAGATCAGAATAGATGATTGGAAAGAAATGAGTGAAAATGATCCAACAGACATGTAAAATTGATTTTCATTTGATATCTTTCTGAATGTCAAGCAACCCATAGAAAATGAAACTGAGACTGCTTAGCGAGATTGTTCAGGGAAAAAGCATCATTCAAGATTTCATGATCATGAGATCCATTACTATCACTTTACCTATCCTTTATTCCAAGAAGTAACAGACAAATTCTAAGCAGACCGTTTTGCAATACTAAGTAAATAAATTGTCGACAAAAAGAAGAAAAGAGGATATAAGGGTAACTTATCATGAAAATTTTAATGACAAAGCTAAAGCATTATATAGGAAAAGACTGCAGAAAAAATAATGGTAATGAAGAACTCTAGAGGCCAAAAAAAAAAAAAAAATGAAATTCCAAATTAACGAAAGTGGAGGCTCAATTTTTTCATGTGGTCAAGCATCGAAACTTTTGGGTACAAGATTCCAATTAGCATGTATAAGGAAATTAAACATTAGACTTAACAAATGGTAAAAAGAACCTGCAAAATATTCAAAGCCTTTCTCATGTCACCGTTGCAAAGCCGTACAAGAGCCTTCAGGCCACTCTCAGTCACATCAAGCCTGAAAATAATGAGTATATATATCAGAAAACCAACCATCAAGTAAAGCCAGTTACTGCCAAATCATGTCTGGATGAAATAAAAATTAAACTGGAATTCATCAACAAACTATTTTTTTCTATCACTTTTACTGATTCTTTCCCCAGAAACAATTATTCCTTATTAAAGAACAGTTCTCTTGAATAGATAATAAAGTATCACTCCAAGCTACTTGGACAGCAGAAGTTGACTAATCTCAAGAATTTCTGGAGCCCCAATAGGGGTTGCTACCTTGTTCTTACTCTCCTCAGTCTCAACATAACGACAAAAGTGCAGGACAGAACCAATAGCTCTTACTTATTTCTTGAAAAAACAGTTAACTTTCAATTTTTATTTCATAAAGCATGAATATGACTACATTTTTTAACACAAGGCATCCCTCGTTGCTAGAGATGCAAAGTGATTAAGCAATACAACTAGTGAGAGATGTGATGATCCAAACTCCACTATCTTACAAGTATATAACTGATAGTTAAAATGCAGGTACGTGTGGGACATCAATTTATGATTAAAATTGCAGGTATATGTGGGACATCAATTTATGACTCTCAGCGAGTTGGATCTTTTACATTCCAAATAATTAAACAGAAGCCCCAAAATACAACTGAAGTTTCCAGAAAATGAGGGATATGATGTCAGATACAAATGGACAGCACCATAATATATCAACCCACTGAGAATGCTTTGCTAACTACTAAAAGTAAATGCTGTTGCCTAAGCATTCCTCCACACAATACCATCACCAAGGATACAATACATACTTATCAACATCCATTCTAACAATGTTAAAGGGAGACAAATGTGGGTAGAACTTTTCAACTTGAAACTATCCCTGTGACTTGAGAATGTCAACCTGCATTAAGAGAATTATAAAGAAATTGTGTTTGATAGTTGCAAAAACATTGCAATGCTGAGGACCAATTTGCAAACATCAACAAAAAAGGACCTTTTTTTATGTTAGCCATCATGATTTTGACTTTTAAAGAAATAATAAACCCTTTTATCCCAAGATACTCTAATAAGAGTTATATATTGAGATCAATGCTGAGATGGGAAAGACCCAATGCATGACTGCTACGTAATCCAGCTTTGCCCCAGAGAGGCTCTTTCTGGTTGCCATGACCGCTAGTTAGTTAAAGCGTTATCACTCTTAAATCTAAGGAAGTTAACCCACCATTGGCAGGAGGAAAAGGCTTTTCAAGGATTCATAAACAGGACATGCTTCAGAAACTGTAAATTCATAATAGCCATCAATTTTTTTTTTTTTTTTTTTTGAATAACAATCTATACTGACTATACTTATAAAAGCTGTCAATCTAAAGAAGTTTTCGAGGAGATTCCCAAGAATACATAAAAGCAAGACAATAGAATGCCATAGGAAATGAAAACACTTGCTGAAGGCACAGAATAAGATATTTAGACAGAATAACCAAAAGATTATTATCAAGTGTATTAAGAACTGGCTGACAGTAAAGGGATTATTATCAAATGTAAATAAGAATTGATTGACAGCAATAATGAGTAGAAATATAACATTCTATAAATAGAACATTAACTAGGAGAAGATGAAGAAAAAAACAGAGAGAAAAGTGGTGAAAAACCTGAAGAAACTTCAAATGAATCCAATGTGGTAAAGGCAGACGCAAATTATGTTAAAACATAATTAACATTATCAGTAATTATCTAAACTATATTTATATGTTATACTCCAAAAATCCCCTACTTTTAAGAGAAGTAAGGCAATTTCCTATGCATGCATTGCTAATATATCTGTATTTTGCAGACAAGAACTTTCTTAAACTATTTTTTTCTAAATAGGAGGATAACCTGAGAAGCGTATTAAAACTCTATAACACGAGGATGGAAGGAACATAGACCTGCTAATAGAAATCATGCAGTTTGAATATCTGCCCTTAACTGTTAGAGAAGGTACAAAATAATTATTTCATCATGGTGAATGCAAAGATTAAGACCCGCTGATCCACATGTGGAAGATTTTTAACACTAGGATACTAGGAGGCAATAAGCCAGCCATTCCCCTAAAATCACCACAATACAAAACAACATTCAAAATTCCAACATCCAGACCTGCAACTGGAAAAAAATTAAGAAGGGGGTTTCAAATTTACCCTTCAGCCTTAATGACATAGTTAAGCCGCTCAGTGACATGAGCAGCATCAAGAGGAGCAAAGCGGAATCGCGTACATCTTGATTGCAGTGCTGGAATAATCTTGTTCACGTGATTACAGATTAGGGCAAATCTGGTGTTTCTGGTGTACTTTTCAATCACTGTTGAAAATAAGTATGGATTTAGTATTACAAAGAACTAAAGTCAAACCAATACACAAGTGATAGCTCCTTGCCTCGACGAAGAGCAAATTGTGCGTCCTTTGTCATAGCATCAGCCTCATCCAATAGCACCAATTTCACAGAAAACTTTGCACTATAAAAAGAAAAGCATTTAGAAGTATTGCAGGTCATGTAGAAAGTAAACACAATATACAGATAGTTTCCTAATTTATCAATATATATGGGTCACATTCAGAACTAATAACCTAATTAAGACTAAATCAATCGTAAACCAGACTAACATGAGGTATACAATCAAAGGTGCTGTGGAAATATGGGAAGCTGAAAAAGAAAGCAATAATACCTATGCAAACAAGTGATGTGTTATCATGAGTGAAATAAAGAATTCAAAATTTAGTACACTGAACTATTTTCCATGATACTTGGATGGACAGATTTCAACCAAAAGATAGAACAAAAATAAAAAATTTGTAACTGTAAGAGGATAGTCTTCAAACTATGGGCTGTGCTTCACCTTCTATTGCAGTTAGACAATACAAACTTGACAATGATCGGTATCACATCTATATTTCATCTTTTTTTTCTCAGGCACACACAAGAATAGTTCGGTCAGGCCAGAATTCGTCATCAGTAGATGCAATTATGCTCAATTTCTTATGCGTCCCAACCACACATATGTGTTTCTCAACTTTCATATATTCTACTTATAAACATCAAATTCATGGACATACCCAAATGAGATGCTTTGAGTGCTGGCAAAGTCCTGAATCTGTTGCCTCACCACATCAATCCCCCGATCATCTGATGCATTCAGCTCCAAAACCATATTATGCATCTGCTGCCCATAAAGCTTCCGAGCCAGGGCCAGAACCGTTGACGTCTTCCCTGTTCCAGGTGGGCCATACAGTAGCAAATGTGGTAATTTATTGCTACTAGCCAGCCGATCGACTGTTCCATGAAACATCACCAATAAGTACCGAGAAATACAGTAACCCTTAAACATATGTTCGGTATTTCCTAGTAATTTACCACAGTATAAATGTGTCTGTAGATGTACAAGAGAAGGAGAGCAAAATGAACTGTTCTTGGTGTTGTGTTTTCAAAAAATTATCGCTTGCCCTCAAATGCAACACAAAATTGACAGTGTCTAGATGCTAAATCACACTCAAATAACTTCAGTTTGAATATATTGTAGCAGTCAAAGCCTAGATTATCCCGTGCATAGGTAGCTATCAGCAACAAACAATAAGCCTACAAAACATTCGATAAAATGTCACAAAGAAACTTCCATCCACGCAGTGAGGTAAAAAAGTTGTTACGATGCGCATTTTTAAGCCCTTTTTTTTCCTACAAAATATAGAGGGAATAAATTCAACGCCAGGTGAAGCGACCTTACCAGTTTCGACTATATCGCGATGAGCAGCGACGTCAGCTAGCGACTGAGGGCGGTACTTTTCGACCCAAGGTGTGGCTTTTGGACCGCCAGAGCCGGTGGAAGCGACGACGTTTTTGCCCTTGTTTTTGGCGGTGGCGGTGTCGTTCTGGTCGTCACTGTCAATTTCCATGGGAGAGATGACCTCTGCCATTGATCTAAATGAGCTGTTCAACTCTATTACCGCTGTTCTCTCTTGAAAGATATAATATACAACTATTGAGTTTTTGCCGCCAATTTTGTCAATTGACCTTCGCACCCTTTTGTGTAAAAATTGAAAAACCCACCCCTGAATTGGGAAAATTATTTTTGTAGCCCACTATTGGTTCACTCTTATGCTTGTTACTTTGAAGGGCTATTTAGCATTTACAAATGATATAAAACTAAGCCTAAGCCTAATTCTCTCATGCAAAATCTTTTAACTTAAACTACATGTTACTGAGTAATTGACCGCCTGATACAAGAAATTAGAGGAAAAATAGCCTCACAAATTTGTATACATTAGCTTAATGAACTCATATTTCTGCATTCTAATACATAACCTAAATACTCCCTCAAAAAAAATACATAACTTAAATATAATTCCGAAACAAAAAAAAAAAATTTTGTATTAAGGGTGTGTTTGTTTGAACTAAAAAATTTTTCTCGAAAATGTTTTCTACAATTTTCGGTGTTTGGCTGCTTAATAGTGGGTGAAAACATTTTGCAGCGGAAAATACTTTCTTATTCTGATGGAAAACAATTTCCATAAATAAGTTGCTGAAGTTATTTGCCTCCCCAATGCGCGTCCCCATGAAGTGGTATTTGCCCATGGTAAAAGCTTTTAAAGCCAATTAAAAAATGCATAGTCCAAATTAACACGGATAAATTTTGTCATTATTTTGACCCAGCGGGCTTCCTGATGACCTTGGCACCGATGAGTTTGCTTCAAAGTTTAAAGGTAATTATCACTTTCTCTTTTACAACCTTAAAATCTTTCTCTTTCTTTTTTTTTTTTTCTCTTCTTCCCAAGCTCTGATCTTCTTGCCTCAAATTTCCATTGATTTTATGACTGATGGTTTAAGTTTGATTGTTAAGATTGAATTTTGGATTCCACCAATACTATAAGTAAATAACAGCATAGATTAGATGAGTCACCCACTCACCATTAATCTCGATCAAGAGACGGTCTTAAACTTAGCGTGAGATTCTCAATTTTAAATAGTAAGAAGATTGAGTTTGAGAGGTAAGGGCATGAGGCAATGGAAGTGTGGAAGAATAACAGTGGATGTAGAAGCGAATGATGTCTTTTTATATTTAGTAGAAGTTTTAAAAGATTCTCCCAAACGCTAGAAAATAATGAAAAGATAAGTTTTTTTCCTAGAAAATAATTTTGGTAGAAAATATTTTCCCAAAGAAAAAATTTTACATCCAACCAAACAGACTCTAAGTGTAATATATCTTCGTAATACATTTTACAAATAATTTGAAGAATACCCACACTTTCAACTAAATGAATAGAAAACATAATCAAAATTTTCATTTATACTTCACGAATAATATTTACTTTATGACAAAATTTTGAAATTTGTATTATGATAAAAGTGTATCTATTGAACTATATACATAATAATGATTCTTCATCCATCTTCATTCATATAAAGCCAAAATATCATAAAACATAATTTAATTTAACGTAGTATCCACAAGAAAAAAATAACATTGATGTTATGTAGCATTTATTTGGAAAATACACTCGTATTTTTAATTTTGTATTTTTTATTTATATTTTTATTATTCGTCTTTGAATTTATATGCACAATTTTGCAAAACTCAAAGCTTTCAACTAAATTTTTAATTGTACTCCAAATTAAAAAAAACACTAAATACTATCTATACGTATAAAATGGCTTACCTCATAATTTACCAATTACGGTCAATAATTCATTTTATATTTTTATTTTAAAATATAAAATAAAATAATTACCCCATAATTACGGTCAATTACTCAAGTAGTGATAAAGCTAAAGAATAAGTAATTCAATAACATGAAGTCAAAAATTTATTCTCACAATGGGCAAATTTATAATACAATTATCCCAATCTATCATGGACACAAGTTTTGCTGGGTCCGAAAAAAAAAAATTCACTTACATTTTCCCCCCACCCAAAAAAACAAAAAAAAAAAGATTTTGCATTTTGCTTGAAAGAAAAAGAAAAAGAAAATAAAGGAACGCTCACTGGAATCGTGGGAGGCTGTTCCCGCAAGTCTGTGGGCTGAAACTCACTGCTGCTGGCCAATTCCCCAAGCATCGGTCGGTAAACTTTCTTTACGCGCTTCTCTTTTTCTCCTCCTTTTATCCCTTCAGCTATTGTATTTCAAACCTCTTCATTCTTCTCTTTCTATAGTTTACTAGAAATTCTCGATAAGTTGAGTAAGTTTGACTCTTCTTTTTTTTTAGCTGCGACTGATAGTTTCCCATATACGGATCAAATCATTTGCTTCATGTTTAATTGTATTTCTTTGTTGGATTTGGTTCATTATAGTGATAAATTTGCCTAAGTGTGTTGTTCTGTTGAGCCGATTGTCCATACGAGAGTCTTGATTGGTATGCGTGGCTTCTGTTTGATCAAATGTCTGTGTGGGCTTAAAATTATCCGGCGTTCAAAGGGTGGTCTTGCCATCTTTTTTCAGAGATGAACCGGGTTAGCTATGTCGGGGTGGTTCAAGCTTGGTATGATGTTAGCAGGAATCTCGTTTATGTTGACAAAGAAAACTGGATATAATTACTTGTTCCTTAGCTTGTTGTATGATTAAGGCACCAAATTTTGAGTTTTTTCAACCCGAAATTTGCTGGCCGCTGCTAGTCATTTGGAACTGTGGAGTGAAGTTTATTGCAAACAATCATTTGCTTCGCAATTAATCATTCTTAGTTTGCGTCGCGGAGCACTAAATTTTGATGACATTTTTCTACATTTCTTTCCCCTTCTTTTCTGTAAGAGGAATTAATCCAAGACTGCTTATTCAATTACTACCAGAAGTTCCTTTATTTAAATTGGATTCTTATTCATCCATTTTCGAATTTTGCAAAATGTGGCTAAATCTAAGAATTGCAATCTTGGATTGATTCTCTTACTGTATTCACACATCTCCATGCATTTTTATTAGTCTGCTGGTATGAGAACTCCCTTCTGTATTAGAGTTTGTTTTCTTGGATTTAGTTTCCTCGCTTATATTTTCTTGTAGCTTTGCAAAAATAAATAAATCAGTTACACTACTTTCTTATGGGTAGGAGTTGGTGAAATTGGAGGGCCTCCAATTCGGTACCAGCCTTCATAGGCAGCCTCATTCTAAACTTTTTTCTCAAAGACTTCTGTTATATTTTTGTTATTTGCCAGTGTATTGTGTCAGTAGACTACATATCGTGGTCAAAAAACAATTAGAGTGGTTGTTGTTTGAATTTTGTAGTCAAATATGGGCTTTACGGCTCATTTAGATTCATAAAGCCCATACAGCTGTTATATTTTTGTTTTACCAATTTGCAGTTCAGGCTTGAAATTAAATGTTTTTAAATTTGATCCATTTTTTTTTTCCTTCTGGAGGTTTCCTAACTCTAGGTGACTTCGAAATGTGATCTGAAATCACAGTGGTGCCTAAGGATTTCTTGATTTTCAATCCATCACTAAATTATGGTTATGCTTAAGCTGGTGACTTATGTTGAACATCATGACATCATCCTAGGAACACTGCAACGTCCGGTTTAGAATTTTTCTTTTTCCATTCTGTGTAAATAAAGGCAACGGAAAAGAAAAGGTTGGAATGTAATTGTAAATTTGTATTGCTTTTTCTTGGACAATGGAGTTTTTAATTACTGCGTACTGAAGTCCAACTAATAAGTAATTGTCAACAAGTACATAATGAAGTGCATAATTAATTACTCATTACTGAAGTACATAAATCCAGCTTTGATTGCCAGGTACAATTTAGGAGCAACATAGTCTGGGAAAGTTCAAGAGCTTTGGTACAGTGTGATATTGTGCAGTAGTACAAGGAAGCATATCATCTCTATGGCCAATGCAATTTCACGAACTCCCCGGCTTCGCTATTTATGTCGCTCTGTGGCCTCAAATTATTGGTTATTCAGCCGATGTAGTTCAACTTCAACTTCAAGCACTCCTTTGTTGCAGAATTTTGGTAATAATACTCCAAAAAATATTGGCCAGCGATCCCGACTTCCATATTCATTGGTCAATCTCTATCTTTATCTCTATTGACAAATATTCATGCTTGCATATGTACACACGCATACACTCAATGGGTCTATTGTGCATGCATGGTGGAATAGATTTATAATTTTTTTAAACTTTTATTGTTTTATTTTCTCCAGGGTTTAGGGTGGGATGAATGTAGGATGATATCATTGTGGACATTAAATAATAGGTTTCTTTGTACTACTACAAGTAATGCAGATCAATCAAGTGGTTCTGGTGAGTCTTCCAATGCTAGTTCCAATGCTGGAAAAAGTGAAAGCTCGGGCAATGGATCTCAGAAAACTACTGAGCCGGGGAAGCCTGTTCGAGGCTCGGTGATTATCATTTGAATCTTATTGACGTCTATATAACTTATATAGGTGTCTATAATTTTGTTTCTGTGATATTTGCTTTGTCTTTGAGCATTATTTTCATAAAGTTAGAGTTCAGCATCACATTATGAACTTACTTTATAATGCCCTTTTGCCCAATGAGAGCAGAATTAGATTCTTGCATCACCAGAAGAGTGCAGTTGGCATAATTAATTTCTTGACTTCAAATTTTGATTGTCTATGGAATTCAATATCTGTGGTTAAAAATTCTTCAATATATTCCATTAATCTTGTAGATATTGTAGATCACTAGTTGAGGGTGAATGATGTTCAGGAAAAATGCTAAAGTGGTAAATTCATGCAAACAATTCCTTGTCTTTTTTGCAGCCTGTTTCTTGGATGAGCTTCTTCTTACTTCTTGCAACTGGAGCTACGTTGATTTGGTACTATGACAGAGAAAAGAAACGTCATATTGAAGGTAGGTTATAGATAGTTTGATCATCTATTGTATTAATTGTGATTCATGTTGTCAAGTTTTTGGTGTATGACTATTGTAGAAAAAGTGGATAGAAGATTAAGGACGCATAACCATAAAAATGGGTTATCCGTATGTATAAAGTAACATTACTAGGAATTAGGAAAGGTCCCGATGAGAAATATTAAGCTATATACTCTAATAGGACAGCCACGAACTATATTTTGTTACTCTCTCTCAAGCTGGAGCATACATATCATAGATGCCCAGCTTGCTACAAATAAAATCCACCCTTACTCGTTATGGTTCCCTTACAAAATGACAATCAACTTTAATATGTCTAATGTGTTCATGGAACAAAGAACTCAATGCAATATGTACATAGGGCTGCTTGATTATTGCACCATGATTTCATGGACTGAGCACTCCTTGTCCAAGCTCTCGAGCAGGTGCCTAATCTACGCCAATATATAACTAATCTATGCCAAAGCGCTATACTCTGATACTACACTAGATCTTGAAACCCTTAGTTACTGTTTGGTTTATAAGACACAAGATTACCACCAAGAAATATGCAGTATCCAGTAGTAGACTTTCTGTCTGAGGTAGACCCTGCCAATCAGCAATGGAAAATAACTCTACTCGGATGTGCATGCTATGAACGCTACAATAAACCTCTGTCTAAGGTAGACCCTGCCCAATCAGCTTCGGAAATCTCTCCACTTGGATGTGCTTGTTATCACAATAGAACAAACCTCATCCAGGTGCCTTCTTCAACTAATTAAATATCCTAACAGCAACAACCAGTGAGGCACTTAGGGACATGAACTGACTAACCATACTGACTAGAAAAGCAATATTTGGACATTGCACCACCAGATAGTTTGGCTTCCAAACTTATCTCCTATATCAGTCTGGATGCTTGAATAAATCACCATAATCATCTATTAAATTTACACCAGGTTCCATAGGTGTATCGGCCGGTTTGGCCCCGTCATTCTCATCTCCTTTAGCAACACATATCTTCGTTGTGACAAAAATAAGCCTTTTTAAAGATTTGCAACTTCATTACCGAGAAAATAAACTTTCCCAAATCTTTAGTCTGAAAAACTGTTTTAAAGAATGTTTTAAAAAAAATACCTACATAAATACTATCTGTAGCATTTTCATTAACTTACGCAGCTAGAAAAATGCACCCTGCATCACACAATTGAAATGACACCAAATGATCACTATTACAATGAGTAAGACCAAATTCAATAACCACTTTACTAAATTGACCAAACCATGCTCATGGAGACTATTTCAACCCATACAAAGAATTTTTTTTTTTAATTTACACACTAAATTAGATTCCTCCTGATTGACTAAGCCAGGAGGTTGTTCCATATAGACATCTTCTTGCTAATCACCATGAAGGAAAGCATTCTTGATCTCAGGCTGATACAAATACCAATGAGAAGTAGTGATAAGATATATGAGCAACATAATGCAAGCAAGTTTAGCAACGTGAGAAAAAGTATCAGAATAATTAACATCATGAACCTGGGCATGTATCAAACAAGCCTTTAACCTAGCTAGAGAGCCATCTCAATTAACCTTGACGGCAAACACCCACTTGCACCCAATAGGTCGCTTTCTTGGAGAAAGAGGAACAAATTCCCATGGTTGATTATATTCAAGTACACTTGTCTGTTCTTCCATTGCTTTCTGCCAACCAGCATGACCTACTACTTCTACAATTATTTGGGAATAGAATAAGAATCAAGGGAACATATGAAAGAATGGAGAGACGGAGACAAACTATCACGTTGAACACCACAAGAGATAGGATGTCAACTACAACTGCGTTTACATTTCCAAAGAGTAATTGGAAGATCAATATTGAGAATAGTTTCAGGGCTAACTAGATCACCTATAAGAGATCTGGTTCAGTAGAGGAGTAGTCTAAATGACCATCAGATGGAGAATCCGCAACCGTAGGTCGTCATGTATGCACATGATGAGTAGGAGGCCCTGGAGGCAAGGAGGACTGAGATCTAGATGAAGATATTGTTTGTTGAGATAAATGATACACAAGAAACTCCTCATCAGAAGCTGATGTGAGAATAGTTAGACCAGAGGAATAAAATGGATAGGACATAAAAAATTTACACATTTGAAGAAACCATGTAATGATCCAAGTTAGGAGAAAGGCCTTGACACCCTTATTGGAGACACAAGTTCCCCACAAAGACACACTTCAAAGATTTGCATCCAATTTACTAAGACCTAGCTCAGTATCCTTACAAAGCAAGCACATCCAAAAATTCATGGTACTATAGAAAATAATGGCTGATCAGGAGACAAAACCTTATAAGGAATATCCCCCTTATGTACAGAAGAAGGCATTTGATTGATCAAATAATATGAAGTTAGAACTGCATCCCCAAAATGCTTTGGGAACATTCATATGAAATAAAAGTGCCTGTAAGTGATTTTGTATTTCAAAATAGAAAGACCAAAAAATAGAATAACTTGGTCATTAAGTAAGCTAAGTCATACAAGAATAATTATCCATAAAAGTAACGGAGCAATGAAATTCCAATAACATTATTATGAACTAACTCCAAAGGAGCATATGCTCATTTATCAGCTCCATGCAAGGAAGAAATCTGATGATCTGTTTGGCAAACTAACAGGTCTCACAATTCAAAGTTGACAAAGACCCTAAAGTAGGATAGATGACACAATTGATAATGAAGCTGCAAAGGAGAAGAAACATCGGCACATGCAATTGGTGATTTTAATTCATCATCAAGTAGGTATAAGCCGCCAAACTCACATCCTCTACTAATAATCCTATTCCTTATAAAATCCTAAAACTCACAATTATTAGGAAAATAATAAGACATAATAATTATGATCACGAGCAATCTTATGTATGCGCACTAAGTTTAAAGGAAAATTTGGAAGACATAGTACCTAAGACAGGGAAAGTGATTTGGTGGATGCGCAGAATTAGTTTCCTTGACTAAAACTGATAACCCATCAGCAAGGATAACAGTGACAAAATTGGAGGACAAAGAAAGAGATGACAGGTTGCCTGTATCAGCATCATATGGTGAGGAAGTGTCAAAAACAATGACCAATTTGTGATTAGAAGAAGAAAGACAAGCAGTGGATTTACCTATCTGAACTAGAGTAGCAGTGAACAATTACCAATTTGTGATTAGAAGACGAAAGACAATCAGTGGGTTTACCTGTCTGAACTAGAGTAACAGTGGACGAGGATGGTGATTGCCTCGAAATCTGAGATCCCGTGAATTGAGAATACTCTATATCCTGTCAAGTGAACAGCCTTTTCAGGTGTGGAGGTTGGTTGTATCTGCTTTGGTTGTTGAAATGGTAAAGATGAATCTGTATTAGAAGCAAAATTGGCGAACTTGTTAGATTGTGGGTTGCCATGCAGCTTGCAACAATTGCTTTGAATGTGACCTATCTTCCTACAATGGTAATAAGCACTCTTTCCTCCTCTACCCGATCCTACCTCCAACCCGTCCTCGAGGTCCACCTTGCCATCCACTTCTCTCAAAACCTTGGTGCATTGGGATGACTGACTTGGCAAAGCAGATGTACGCTATCTCTAGACATTTTCTCGGAAGCATGCACCGCCCTTTGACACACCTCAGCTAGGGAACCCATCTTGCTGTTGGTCAAAATTGGCAACTTCGTAACAACAAACTTACTCTCTGGTCCAGACAAGAAACGCATGACAACTAACTAGTCCCACTGAGCTTTCATTTTGTTCATATCTGTGCTGAGGGAAAGCAAAGTGTTCCATTCTTCATATTATTGTTATCTGTGTATTATTGAAGAAGCGTTCAATCCTTCTCTTTGGTTGATCCTTTATTTTTGGTCAGAACATCTCCTGATGTCATAAAGATGAGACAAATCATTATTTCTAGTATATATAATTATTCACAATAGGAATTACAAAACTCTCTATGGAATTAGTCATCATCCCAACCAAGCATCGGCACATAGCCATGCCTGCCTATCTTTCTGAAGAGGATCCTAGGATTGTCATTCTCCACATGAATCACGTTGATTTCAGTCATCCTTTTCTGCATTGAATTATTCTATCTGAGTGCCAATGAATAGTACCAAGAACAGTAAAGTGAACAGTGGTAGCATGTCATTCCTAACTTGTACCCTAGGGCTGATCGTTGACAAACCTACTGGGAGACATTTTCAAGTTTCCATCAAATTGATGCGAGGTTGACTTCTCAAAGTAAACATATGATCATTCTAACAAAAGAAAAGAAAAGAAAAAAGAAAACAAAAGTAAAAAATGGAAAAGTTGTGATCGGCACAATAGATTTCCTTTTTATTTTGTTTTGTGAGAAACCTAGCCCGATACCATGCAGAAAAAGAGGAGAGAAAATTTAGGAAGCATAACTCTAAAATGAGTTAAATTATCTATTTATATAGCGTGATATTACAAGGAAGCGGGAGAAGTTCCAATATGGTATATTAAGCTAAATACTCGAATAGGACAAGAATTAACTATTCTTTAACAATTATGAGGGCAGTGAATATTTCTGATTGCAATTTACAGGTGGTTAATGCATGTGCTTGTAGCCATATATTAAATTTTGCGGTATTACGTTACAGGATGTCATGAAAATTGTAAGCTGCAAAAAATTTCTCTCATTATATAGAGATTCCCTTGAATTGTAAATTGCACTTAAATTCTGTCATTGCAGAAATCAATAATGCCTCAAAGACAGTAAAGGAGGGGCCTTCTGCAGGGAAAGCAGCAATTGGAGGTCCGTTTAACCTCGTGGATCACAATGGGAAACTTGTAACCGAGAAAAACTTCTTCGGGAAATGGAATCTAATATATTTTGGGTTCACCCACTGCCCGGATATTTGCCCAGATGAACTACAAAAGCTTGCTGCTGCAGTTGATAAAATAAGTAAGTTGCCTGACTTAAAGGACGAAATTTCTAGTATTCATCTTTTGCAATGTAAGCCTTGTTGACTCCCTTGTTGTGCTGACAAAAATCAGTTTCATTGCTTTTCTTAATAAGATAAGCTCACAAGGTCTCATATCAACCTTCTTGGGTCAATTCAATCAATCTTTAGCTGTTCATTCTGTTTGGGGATCTTGACTCAGCACTCCGTCAGCTATCAAACTCAATTGTAAATTTTAGCTCATTCTGATCAGTACCCTGATGTTTTAGCAACATCTCGTTTGCTTATTTTTTTCATTAAAAGTTGAATGCATCTAAAGTGGCAAGATATTTTCTTGTTAGAGTTTGTCTTGAAAAGAATAAATTACAGAGGGATCCTTTTAGCATGTCAAACTTTGGTATGAATTTCATCAAGTCTGCAAAAGACGTCATGGATCCTGGGCATCATTGCAGTATTAACAGTTATCTCTGAAGCTACTGATTTACCTGCATCCTAGCGTTTTTCTTTTATATCATTTTTTAATTGTTGCCTGATTAATGTTGCTTAAAATGCTAATATCTACAGAAGAAAGATCTGGTATTGAAGTTGTCCCTGTGTTCATCTCAGTCGATCCTGAAAGAGATACTGTTGAGCAAGTTCACGAATACGTCAAAGGTGCCTTCCTAAATAAGTTGCATTTCATCTTTGTACTTGGCTCAAGAAAATGGGAAAAGAGTTACTTTCTCTCAGTTAAAACTTCTTATCTCAAATTGATTTCATGTAAAATTTTTTAGAGTTTCACCCAAATTTAATTGGGCTCACTGGTAATGTGGATGAGATAAAAAAGGCTGCACGTGCATATCGAGTGTATTATATGAAGACTGAAGAGGAAGGTTCAGATTATCTGGTCGACCACTCAATTGTCATGTATGTATATACCTTTTCCTTGTGTATCAGTATTAATCTACATGATATTGTTCCTTCATCATTGCTAATAGAATTTGTGCAATGCGTTATAGGACTTCTCTACTCCATTCAAATGGATCCTTGAAGTGAACATCTTTTCCTTTTTCTCTTGCGTCCAAACTTTTCTGTGATATGTAAACAAAAATTTATATGTTTGTCTGGTGTGCATCTTCAAAGCCAAGGCAGCATGTCCCTGATGGTTTAATCCATGGTTGAGTGTTAGTATGTGTAAGAAAGCAGTGAGTGATACTCCTTTGTTTGATTCATGCATGTCGGTCGATATAAGCTAGCAGTTTGTAGAAATTTATGAAACTTCTTGTGTGAAAAGAAGAAAATTTGTAAAGTTCGTTGTATAACGTATGCCCCTATGTTTGTAGTTATTTTATGTTACCTCAGAAAAGTTCTGTGGTTGGTGTATGGAAACAGAATCTCCATCTTTTGTCGCAAAAGAGTGCAGTTCCTTGCTAATACCTATCTGGTTAGAATAAGTTTGTGTTCTGAGCTTTTGGTTTTTGTTAAAGAGCACGGGGAGGGGCAGGGTGACTGTAGTGGAAGGGATTCTAATAAGATTGAACCCTGGCTCTGAAGAGATCCTAGAATGGAAGCTTTTGAAGTCAGGCGCTCCCCTGGAGGTGCTGTAGCTTGAAAGTAGATGGCTGAACCAACGAAATACAAAAAAAAAAAAAAAAGATCATGCTAGTGCTATTTGTGCAATGAAGAAACCTCTGTTTAGTTGCTTCTTTTGTCCTGGGCTTTGCTAGAATTGATGGAACATTGTATTATTAGAAGTATGTTTTCTGTCTTAGCATACAATTGCCCTATACATAAATGCATGGATTTTTATCTATTTAGTTTTTTTCCCCTGTAAATGTTTTCTGACCTGAAAATGGTCACTGTTTTTCATCCTGCCTTTCAGTTGTTTGTTCAATTGCAAATTATTCTGACCATGCTAGCATCTATGGTAGTTCTGCAACTCTTACCAATCTATGGTGAATAATTTTGTTGTAACTCTTGAAGCTTTGTATATTGTTCTGCGCATAATGTAACTAACTTCAAAGAGATTCTACATTTGAACCAAGACTAAATTATGCCACCAAAAGAAAATTTATGAGAAGAAAAGTTAAAAATATAATGGCACAGATTATTTTCTTTCGTGCAAGTGTTTGATACCATTAACATAATACATGCAGGTATCTGATGGATCCTAAAATGGAGTTTGTCAAATTTTTTGGAAAGAATAATGATGCTGACTCGCTGGCAGATGGTATAATCAAGGAGATAAGGCAACGAAAAAAATTGGGAGCATGATATTGCATTCTCCAGCTGAGATTTTTTCCTTAATGGAGTTTTGAAGGCTAGATGTCAGTTTTGTGAGAGAATCGCTAATTTGGTGCTGTATAAAATCACTCTCTGATTTCCTTCTACTGTAAACCTGAAATCGTTGACATCTGCAATTTGTCAAAGTTGAACTTTAGTTTTCTTTCATGCACATTGCCTCAAATTGAACCCAATATTGAAGTTTTCTGCCGGTGGGTGGCTGTATGTTGTTATTTGGTGATGACTCCAGATAGCACTCAAAGATGGTCCCATTTGTTAACCTATCTATACTTTTATACTAGGATTGTAACCCTATGCTATGCACGGGCACTTCTAAATGAAGACATTGGGCAACTTTTGAAACTATGCGTTTGAATGAGTGTTTTTTAAAAAACGTTATTGTAGTTGTTTTAAAAATTATTCTTGGTAAATATGTATATGAGATAAAAAGATAATTGAAAAACATGTATGAAATTTGTAAAAAATATATTTTTTAGAAATAATATCAAACAAACACAGTATCATAGAATTCGTTAGCATGGATTAAAACAAAATTGTATTCTGCGATACCTGCTGACAGAAGTATGCTAAGTCAAAACTTTTTTTTAAACTCAATTACACTAAATTCCATTGTAAAAGTAAATTGTAACAAATACTTTCTTCAAAATAAATTTTGGTTTTTTTTTTTAATTTTTGAGTTAGCTTTTTTATCGAGTGAATTAAATACGAGTACACGAGGTAGAGGAATATCAAAACAATTACATCGTGTAATGAAGTAAAGTTAACAATGAAGACCTATTGCTGTTTCACTTACCAGTATAAAAAATACATAATGGAATTTCCAATTCTGAACGTCTCGTAACAATTTCATCTATCAAGCATCAAAGATTGAGGCTGCGTTTGAATGATTGTTTTTTGGGGTGTTTTTTAAGAAGTTTTACTATAGATGTTTTTTAGGAACAATTAGCGTTTGGACAATATTATTTTTTAGAAACAATTAGTGGGTTTTGTCAAAACTCAAATTTGATTCTCAAATTTGTAGACACACACACATATACACATGCACATACACACACATACACATACATACATACATACAAAAATACACACATGCACGCACACACATACACACACATGTACATGGCATACGTACATACCTACATACACACATATATATAATACATGTATGTACATTATATATATAATATAATATATATAATATATATAGATAATATATATTATACATACATACATACATATGTACATGCATGCATGCATACGTACATACATGTATTTATATATATATATCTACAATATAATATATATATGTATATATAATATAATATAAACATATATATATGTATATATAATATATTTATTTATATTATACGTACATACACACATATGTTCATGCATGCATGCATGCATGCATACGTATATATAATATAATATGTATAAATATACGTATGTGTATATATTTATATATAATATATTTATATACATTATACGTACATACATATATTTATACACTATATAATATATTTATATATATTATATGTACATACATATGTACATACATGCATGCATACATACATACGTATGTACATGCATGCATACATAAATATATACATATATATAATATAATATATATAAATGTATGTATGTATATATATTATCTACATATGTATTATATATTATATATATTATAATACATATAATATATATCATATATATAATATATATTATATATAACATATATAGATAATAAATATATTATATGTACATACATGCATACGTATATTTGGATGGATCTATCAAATAAAGTTGATTATATTATTGCACTAGATATGTGATTATTCTGATTTTAAGATTTTACATCAGATATCCAATAAGACACTAATCTTAAAACCCAAATCCGTATGAACTTTGTTTACTTGATTTGTGGGTTGACACCCAAGTTGCATAAGGCTTAAGTGGCTATGTTGCTGATTGATAGGCGTTGTTTTGGCCATACCTGTAATTCGTTGACAGTCGAGTAAATCAATTATACTTAAGTTCATATTGATGAAAGTTTTGAGAATAGAAGTTCAACAAGGATGTCTGGTATGAAAGACTTTATGTTCAACTGATCAATACGGTTGTATATTAAACCTAATTTTAAAATATTGTTGATAGATTATTATTTGAATATTCTCATATTATGTAATAATATAAGAAATTTTATTTAAAGATAGATTCATCTGAAGAACATATTTCAATTATGTTTTCACGTTCTTTATCTACTTCTTCTGCATCATCTTCTAAATCAAAATTTACAAAAAAAAGCATCATTACTTGAATATTCTAAAATTGAATGGAGTTTACAAAATTGGCATTTAGCCAAAATAGAACCAAAAGAGGTATATAAATTGGTAATTTTGACATAACAACAAAATTTGCAATTAAAACTGTAGAGAAAACCATACCAATTCAAAATGAATATGAAGAAATAAGGATTTTAGAAAAAGATTTAGACAAAATTAGAAATTCAGGTAAAAAATATTTACATATAGGATTAATTCAAGTAGCAATACAACCTTCAAATAGAGAAGGATTAAATAATTCTATCTTAGTTGCCTTAAGAAATGGAAGGCATAATAAATTTAGTGATTCTTTACTAGGAATAGTTGAGTCCAGCCTTTGTGAAGGTCCAATATACTTCAATTGTTTCCCAAAATTTTCAGTCTCCTTAACTGATAGAAATTTAGTTGACGTTCTTACTTTAAATGTTATGACTAAAGGTTATGATATGAAGATAGGGATCTAAAAATATTAATATCACTTATAGATTTTATTTTAAATTAATGAATACTATAAATCTTGGTGCTAAAAGATCAAACTTAGGTATCAGAAAAACAAAATTAATGGAAGGGAATATAAAAAGATCAAATATAAAAATTCCTAAATTTACTCAATGGAATGAAGTTGAACTTCTAGAAAGATGGCAGTTAAAACACATTCTGAATCCTATTCCTCAAGTTAAAAATGTTTCTCAAATTTCTCATATAATTGAATCTCCTGGAGGATATGTTGAAATTATGTTTAATAGTAGAAAATCTACTTCTTCTATATATATTAATTCAAATTTAAATTTCTCTGATGACGATTCAATGAAATCTATGTCAAAAAGATTTCAAAACTCTTTAAAATTTAAAGGAGTAGGAGAATCATCCTCAAAAATCTCTCATGCAGTATATGAAAATTCGAAGACGAAACAAGAAGATGAAGTTTCTGTATCATAATCTGATATGGAATTTCAGTTAAATACTTTAAATTTTGATGAGCAAAATGAGATTGATATTAGTAAAATAAAACCTATTTGTCATAAAGATTGTTTTCAAGAAAAATATACTAATTTTAGAAATTGGTTTTTTAATAAATACGAACCATCTCAAAGAAAGGTATTTTCAGAAGAATATTACAACTTTATACAAAATATTAAAACTATTATTTCATTTGTTATATGGTTTTACCTAAAAAAGAAAAAAGAAAATTTTGAGAATTCTCATGATTTAAATGTTTTAGAAAATGCTTATCAAACATGGAAAATTTCAGATAATCAAACATTAAAATCAATTCATCCTCCACAACAAAAGGTTAAAATTGAATCAACTGAAGCCTATCCCTTTGTCGATACTTCTAAAATTAGTAACCCTGAAAATATTAAAATCATACATCAAAATAATTACACCAATTTAAATTTAGGAACAATTTCTAATCAATTAAATAGAATTGAAGGAATTATTGAACAAAATTCTTTACTTTATAATCCTACAAAATCTAATATTAATAATAATCAGAAATTAAAAGATACATTATTTGTTCCAAATATAGTTCCACCTAAAGAATTACCTCCTAATGTTTTTAAGACAAAAAATTCTCAAAATGAATTAAACAAAGTACTAACAGAAAAATTAAATAATATTTCTATAAATCCTTCCACTTCTTCGCAGCCAAAAATAAATACTTTATCTGAAACTGATGAAAGTTATTCCCAATCTGAAAATAAAGAAAAAGAAGAATCAGATTCTAATTCATCTGCAATAAAATTTTTAATAATCTATTTAAAGAATTCTCTAATAAAAAAATTATGATTACAATCCTATTAAACGAAAACCCAAAAAACAAAGATACGAAAGAAAACAAAAATTTATTCCTAAATTTGGAGATTTACCATTCTATTATAAAAGTCCAAGTCCTCAAGATGTTTTACATGAAGAAAAATATCGACATGATATACAAGCAAGTTTTAAAAGAAATGAAATATATGAATGGGATATAGATGATATGTTAAATTACATGATTCAAAAGACTTTACAAAAAATGATTATGTATTCTCAAATTCTTAAACATGAGGGCACTTCTAATAAAAATGCTGCAAATGTTATAACTAATGGTTTCACAGGACAATTAAAAGGATGGTGGGATTGTTATTTAACTGAACATAAAAGAACAGAAATTTTAAATGCTAAGAAAATTGTAATTAATCCAATAAAAAATGAACCAGGATCTTCAACTCAACCTCAAACAATTGAATATGAAGATGCTATTTTTACATTAATTTGTACAATAGTTAAACATTTTATTGGATATAATTCAAATGCATATCAAAATTATGATACAAAATTATTAATGAATCTAAAATGTCCAACTTTATCACATTTCAAATGGTGTAAGGATACTTTTTTATCAAAAGTAATGATGAGAAATGATTCTCAATTAAGTTTTTGGAAAGATAAATTTATTTCAGGATTACCAAAACTATTTAGTGAAAAGGTTAGAACAAATTTAAAATCTATGTTTGATGAAGTAAATATTAATTTCAATAATTTAACTTATGGTGAAATTATTTCAGTTTGTACTGA
Organism: Mitragyna speciosa; assembly: GCA_024721245.1. NCBI lineage: Eukaryota > Viridiplantae > Streptophyta > Magnoliopsida > Gentianales > Rubiaceae > Mitragyna > Mitragyna speciosa. The sequence goes on from CM045560.1 coordinate 9,516,724, forward strand.
AGAAGGTCTAAAAATTTGTAATGATTTGAAATTGAAAGCACAAATAGAGAAACATAAACAAAAATATGAGTTAGGAGATTTTTGTGAACAATTTGCTTACCAAATTCCTCTTAAAAATGTTAAAAATCGAAGAAAAACTAAGTTAAATCAAAATAAGAGACAATCTTATAAAAGACAATTTAGAACTTATAAAAAAAAAGAAAATAAAAGAATTGATAAGGAAGTTAAAGGATGGATAAGAGAAAATGTTACTTGTATAAAATGTGGTAAAAAAGGTCATTATGCTAACAGATGTAAAAGTAAAATCTTAAGATTATTAGAACAGATTAATAATCTAGACATTCAAGATGAAATAAAAAATAAGTTAATAAACACGATCGAAAATAGTAGTGAAGAAGATTTAGAACCTACTAGTTCAAGTGATAATGAAAGTAATTGTGAAAACTGTTCAGATCAAATTCAATATTATAAGGCAATAATAGAATCTAATGGCTTAGAAATAAATGTTTTAACACAAAATAACAAAATTATCTTAGATCTTATAGATGAATTACCAAATTCAGAATCAAAAAGAAAATATTTGGAAAATTATCTTGAAATAGTTCAAAATGAAACTAGTACTTCATATCAAGAAGAAAAAATTAATCCAAAAATCAAGAAAAATATAGATTTAAATAATAGTTTTTCAATCACAGATGTTTTTAGTCATATTCAAAGAGAAAAACCCAATTTAAATCTAACAACTTTAAAAAATGAAATTAATGAATTAAAACAAGAAGTAAGATATTTAAAGGAAAAAATAAATAAAATAGAAGAAAATAATTTATTAAAAGAATTACAAAAAGAATTATTAGAAGAAAATTTAAAAAATGAAACTGAACAATTAGTTTTAATAATAAGATTAGTGTCTAATTGGATATCTGATGTAAAATCTTTGTGATCAAAGTCTTATTGGTATGTATATTATAACTTAATTTTCAAATAAGTTAATAGATTAAAATCAAAATAATCACATATCTAGTGTAATAATATAATCAACTTTATTTGATAATCCATCCAAAGGAATGGATTTAGCCAATTAAAATGGCTCTGATACCAATTTACTCTAGGATAAAGTGCGAAATTTAAAATTGCCGAATTTAAATTGCAAAAATAAATGCTTACAATGATTTTGAAGAAATTTCAAAAATTTTATTGATAAAATTTACACTGGGAGAAGAGGAGAAAGATGATTACAAGGGAGGATAAGAGAATACAAAAGAAGAGATGTAAGGGAAGTTCTGCTCATATGAGGCCTATGGCGTCCCAATTTATAAGCTAATTTGAAAACTAAATTACAAATTTCATTGCGTAGGCAATGACTTCATTTTCCACCACGATTTTTGTGCTCCTTTTTCTTTTTCTGCTTTTTCTTTGATTTGTCAGGAGTATTTGATGAAGATGCCGATTCTTCACTATTTTCTGAATCTGTCGACTGCTTTTTTTACTCATTTTTTGTTGATTTGCCAGATGTTTGTCTTTTTGCCATAGCGGTCATCATTTCCATGAACACTTTTGGATAAAATGAAACAAAGAGATTTTGAAGTGGGATTTCATCCGAATCTTGATTGTCAAATTCAGATTCTAAGGAAAGTTCAATGAGTATTTCAGGAACTTTCAATGATGCTTCATCAAATTTTTCTTTCAATTTTTCTTTTTCCTTTTCTTTTTTATTTGATGATTTTCCTACATCAGTATTTTCCGGAGTAGAAAAAATTTCTTCTAATTGTCCTGCAAATAATTTTATTAAGTCAGATTTGGCCTTTTCAGGATTTTTCTGATCTTGGAATTTTATCTGACTTTCCATTTGTCTGAATAAGATCTTCATTTTTTATGGCGAGGTAATTTCAGAATTTGATGATCCTGCAATCTGAGCAATCAAAATTTTGAGATTTTGCTCAATGCTGGCATAATCAATTTCCATTTTCTTCCACCATCTGCATTTAATTTGTCTTTGAAGAATTAGAAGACCATTGTTGTTTAATCCAGTAACATATGTCCATGCTAAGCACCAAGGAATTTGAAACCTGGCAAGAAAATGAAGCATGCCTTGATGGAGTATATTTGGTTCTTTGAGATATTTGTCATTTTGATTTTCAAAGGTTTTATAAAGAATAAGAAGTGGTTCAGAAAAAATAGTTTCACAAGGTCCAAAATTTAGAAACCAATTGTAAAACCAAGAAGGAAGGTTATTTTGGGGAATGGATGGAGATAATCTAATCCACCATGTGTGTTTCATTTGAAAATTTTGGTAATAAAAAATATGACTCCAGGCATCTATACAATCCTGGTATGTGAATTGGTAGTTATAATTGTTATATTTGGAGGTAAAATCAAGATGGGATTTGGTTTTAGCATACCATGTTTGAAGAGTAGGAACATGGTGAATATAAATTTGAGAATAAACAATTTCATTATCTTCAACAATAGGATACCATTTCAGGTTTGTATTATTTCTATGTCTATCATGCAAATCAACTATTTTTTTATTAACATGAAAAGTATAGAAATCAAGAAAATTTGCATAAGTATGACGAATTTTTAGAGGAAGAGATCCTCTAAGAGGAAACTGGGCTAATAAAGGGTGACTAAAGTATTTTATTTGCAGGGTAAATGGATCAGAATTAAGATCTTCAAAAGAAATGAATAAGGAGAATATTTTTACTCCTGTGTCAACAAAAGGTTCATTTGTATCTTCTTGAAGAATAATGGATTTTGCAGAAGGTATTTTTCCTATATTTACCATTGAAGAAGAATATGGTAATGGGGGAAATTGAAAATTTGATGGGTGAGGGGCTCCATAGTAAATGGAATCTCTACCACTTCCTCTTCCTCCTTCAGAAGGAGGCTTGTGCATTGCCTGCATTAAAAAATAATTTTAGAATAATTTTGATATGCCTGGTTTTTTATGGCAAATATCAAATGGAATATCTTTAGAATTTTCTCTTTTACTTTGCTCTAAAGCAATAATTGATTCTAAATAAATACAGTATTTAATAAAACATTTTTGTTTTATTGTAATAAATTTCCAGCGTTCTCTTAAATCAAAAATAAGATTAAGTTTTTGTTGGACTGTTGGGCTTTGTAGATATTTAGTATAGAAATTTTCTGTATGAGTGGGTTTATCCCAGTTATCCCCTTGAGGAGGAGATAATGGTGGAAATTGATAAGGGAATTGTTTTTCATATTCCTCTGCAAGCATATATTCTCCATTTACCAAAATATAATTTGGATGAAAATTTTCTGAAACATCAGGAAATGGTAAAGGAGATAGAGGAGAATTTGATATTGAAATTTCTGGAGAAGAATTTTGTTTAGAAGTAGAAGGTTGATTTTCCATTTTACCCCTGTAAGAATTCACGGGTTAAGAAATCAGGAAGAGAATTGGATTCTCCCTTTATTTGTGTAATTTTGAAATCAAATACAGAAAGAATTGCTTGCCATCTGGCAAAAATCTGTTTTGATGCAATATTTTTTACATCTTGCTCTAAAACAGTTTTTGCTGCAGAACAATCAATTTTTAAAAGAAATTTTTTATTTAATAAATCATCTTGAAATTTTGAAATACATAAAAAAATGCTTAAAATTTCTTTTTTAATAGTAGAATAATTTACTTGGGCATTTTTCCAAGAACCAGAGGTAAATCTTATTAATTCCTCTTTATTTATTCTAGGATTAATTTGTTTTAATATACCTCCATAACCTATTTCAAAAGCGTCAATTTCTACAATTTTCTGCCAATTTGGGTTGGAAAGATTTAAACATGGTAAATATTTTACTTTATTTTTTATTTTCCTAACAATTTTTGTGTGGATTGGACTCTAAGGGGGCGGATTTTTCTTTAACCTATCATACAAAGGTTTGCATTCTACACCAAGATTTTTATAATAATCATGAATATAATTTAAACTTCCTAAAAACCTTTGTAATTGTTTTTTATTTTTAATTTCATAAGGAAATTTGGAAGCAAATTCAATACTTCTAGAAATTGAAACAATATTTCCTTTATTTAACTCATATCCTAAAATCTTATTTGTGTTTGAAATAAATTCATCTTTTTTGCTGATAAAACTAATCCATTTTGCCTTACAATGTTTATAAATTTTTCTAAGTGTTCAAAATGTTGTTTGATACTTTTTAAAAATATCAAAATATCATCTATATAAACAATTATAAAGGAATAATTAGAGAATATATCATTCATAACATTTTGAAATTCAGAAGGAGTATTCTTTAATCGAAATGGCATTATATTCCATTTATAATGTCCAAATGGTACTGCAAAAGCAGTTTTATATCTATCTTTTTCATCAATTTGTATTTGCCAAAATCCTGATTTTAAATTAAATTTTGAATAAATAACAGAATCAGTTGTCCTATTTAATAAATCTCTTTTATTTGGAATTGGATATCTTATTCATAGTAAAACTTTATTTAATGGTTTATAATTTATTACTAATCTAGGAACTCCTCTTTCAATTTCTGAATTTTTATTGACATAAAAAGTAGTACAGCTCCATGGAGACGTACTTTTCCTAATAATATTCTTTTTCAATAAATCATTTATTTTATTTTTCCAAAATTCTATCATTTCTTTATTCATTTGAGCAGGTCTAGCTTTAGTAGGAATAAACTTTTCATTAAAAGATTTTTCATAGGGTAAAGAGACTATATGCTTTTTTCTATTCCAAAAAGCATTAGATAAATCACTACAAATTTGATTTTTAGGGCATACATATGTATGTATGTATCTATACAAATTGGAATTTTCTACATACATATGTACATACATGCACGCATGCATACATACGTATTTACATGCATGCATACATACATATATACATATATATAATATAATATATATATATAAATGTATGTATGTATATATATTATCTACATATGTATTATATATTATATATATTATAATACATATTATATATATCATATATATAATATATATTATATATAACATATATAGATAATAAATATATTATATGTACATACATGCATATGTATATACATGCATGCATACATACGTACATACATATATTTGTATATAAATATATAATATATAATATATATTTATATATACTATATGTACATGTGTACGTATGTATATGCATGCATACATACATACATACATATATATAATATAATATATATAAATATATGTATGTATATATATTATCTATATTAATTATATTATATATTATATTATATATAACATATATAGATAATAAATATATTATATGTACATACATGCGTATGTACATGCATGCATACATGCGTCTATTTATATATAATATATAATATATATTTATATATATTATATGTACATAAATACGTATGTACATGTGTGTGTGTGTGTGCATATATATCTGTGTGTGTGTTCTTGATGTTATTGGTGTGTACTTGAAGATGAGTGTGAAAGTGAGTGTATGTTCTTGGTGTTCTTAGTGTGAGTTTGAAGGTGAATATGTGTTTTTTGGTGTTCTTAGTGTGTAAGATTTTAGTGTTTGTAAAAATGCGTGTGTGTGTGTGTGTGCAAAACAAAAAAAAATGTGCCAAAGACACCTTTTAGGTATTTTTTGTGCCTTAGATTCTATGTTTCTAAAAAACAATTATTCCAAACGCGTCTTGAATTTCCAACTCTAAAGCCAGACTGATAATGTCGTGTGACTTCTTCACATGTTTCCAACCAGCAATAATCCCTCAAAAATCTTTCCAAGCTTGCTTAGCAACTTATTGTGTTTAAAGTAGTGTTCTTCTGAATACACTCTGATGTCACAACATGTGAAGCAATTCATAACTTCTAGCAGCACTTCTTTTAAAGCTTTTAGTTTGCTTATTCTTAAAGCTAATGACTATACATTTAAATTTTTTCTCTTTTTTCTATCTCTACAAAAATTCAAACATCAATATTTATCTCTATAAAGCATACTTTTTTGTAACTTTTATTTGATCTATTATTTTATATATAAGAAAAAGCCATCTCTACTAATCTTTTATTATTCATTGTATGATTAAATTAATTGTTTTACCTTACAATAACTCAATTTTTGCCTTAAAATAAATAAGATATTTTTAAAATTACAATTAATTAAATTATTTTTAGATTTATTCATTTTTTAAATTTGTGTATAATTGTTTTTGCAAAAAAAAAATAGTTACTTATTATTTATTCTATTAAATATAATTAAAAGACTAAGTATAGAAAATAAAAAATAACAAAAATAAAATTTTTTAATTTATATCTTAATTTTCTCACATTATGTTTGCATAAATATTTTCAAAAATTTGGAGAGAACTATATTACATTCCGTGTTACGTTATTTTGAACCAAACATCGAAATTAGAATCTACTCAACTTTTCTGTCAAGATTCTTAACAATATCCAAACATGATAAAGATATGTTTTTCCATAGAATTATATTCTGACAAATCATATTCCAAGTCAACTTTACTTTCCCGCTAACCAAACGAGACATTTATATTAAAATCTTGAGGTAATTAATCAACAAACCTATGGATGTATGGATTTAGAATTCCAAAATTATGCACTTTGTAGACATCAAATTTTGACACACCTTTTATAAAAATATGTGTATTACTTTATTTAGGGGGTATTTTTTTTATTTTTAAGGGTCAATTATAATTTTTGTGTATATTATGTCTAATTAGATTATCAGGGACAAAATGGTAATTTCATAATGTAAATATTATTTTATTTTATTTTTATTTCCTAAATATACAATTTTACTATTTTTATCATTATCTATAATTTTAATGATTTTTTGGAGTCATTTATTATTTATTTAAAATTTTAGTATTTTAAACTTAATGGCACGCTTTTCAATGCACTCTTTTTTTTTTTACGAGAATTCTTAAGTGAAAATTTTCATATATGTATTTTGTATATTTATAAATTTTCTGTAAAAATTACATAATTTTTAGAAGTCATTTAGTATTTATTTATTTTTTTGTCTTTTTTTTGTCTATTAAGGGCACGTTTCCCAAGAATACGTTAATCTTAAAATTTTGGAGTGAAAATTGTACCATACACGCTTTATGTGATAATATATGTTGTGTAAGATTTTTGTGATGTCATTTATTAATTTGCATAAATTTTATAATTTTGCCATATTTAGGTCACGTTTTTCAATGCACTTTTATTTATTTATTTATTTATTTTTCTTTTTCTTTTGTTTATGAGAATTATGTGTTTGTGCATTTTATAAATTTTATGTAAAGAAAATTTTCTTAATTAATTTATTTATTTACTTATTTTTAAAAGACCATTTGTTGTTTATTTTAAATTGTATTTTTCTAACCTAGAATTAACTTTCTTACACTGAATTTTTCTTTTTTCTTCTTATAATGTTGTGTTTTAGTTTAATATATAATTTAAAAAGAATTGAAGTAGTTTTTATTTTATTTTTTTATTTTTATTTTTCTGTTTTTCTTTGTTCTCTTCTTTATAAAAAAAAAAAAAAGAAGATGAACAGCAGCAGCAGCGTTGCTGCTGCTGTTCCTTCTGCAAAGAAGGTAATGGCTTCTGCAAAAACCATCCCCAAACCATACCTCTTCTCACCTTCTCCCCCATTTTACACCCAAGTCAACAGATTTTGGGGGATTTGATGTTTGATTTTTCACTCACCAATCACAAAAAATTCACTCTACTCCCTCACTCTACCCTTCCTTTTCTCAGCCTTCCCCTGCAAATTCATCCCACAGGCACAGACATCACAAACGCACACCCTCACTCCCCTCTCTGCATCCCCTCCCCAGCACCAGACACAAACACACATTGCACACACTCTTCCATTCTCCCTCACTCCCTCTGCCTCACCATAAACACACACGCACTTCACACCTGCATTACACAAAAAACACACAGCCACAACACACACAGAACACACACTACAATTGCACTCCTTCTCTTCACTCACAGACAACACACTTCACCTCACTCTCGTCTCTCTCGACCTGCACAAATTCACCCTCATCAGCAGCACAAAACACACCCGCGCACCCCTGCATACACACAGCCATCCACATTACACCACACAGGCACGCACACATCACACAGAGACTTGCAAAAAAAAAAAAAAACAACAACAATAACAACAACAGCAATCCGCCACAGTCGCGCACCACCCGGAGCCAACATAGTCAGCCACGCAGCACTGGAGGCAAACACCGCCAGCCCACCGCCACCTCTCCCTCCATATTTTCTCAAATCAAGTAAGTAAAACTTTTTTCCCTCCACTAGTTTCTCCCTGTAAAAGCATTAACCCATTCACATGTATTCAATTTACTCATTTTTTTTTAAGAATTAGGAAGTCTAGATAGTTTTGGGGGGAATTAATTCGAGTCTCTTAGAAGAGAGACCGAGAGAGGGGGGGCGGAGAGCGAAGAAACCGAAAGAGGGGAATGAGATCAGGAATAGAGAGAGAGAGAGAGAGACAGAGAGAGGGAATCGAGAGAGAGAGAAGAGAGTCACAGTAGGAGCAGAGAAGAAGAGAGAGTCTGCGAAGAGAGAAAGAAAAGAGGGAAAGAAAAAAGAGAAGAAAGAAAGAAGAAAGAAGAAAAGGAAAAAGAGAGAAAAGAAAGAAAAGAGAGAAAAGAAAAAAAAAGAAGAAATCGGTAAAAAATAAAAATAAAAATAAAGGTTTTAGTGAAACTACGTCGTTTTGACGTAGTTTTACTCAAAACTACGTCATTTTAATTAGTTTAGTTTTTTTAATTTATTTTTAATTAATAATAGTTATTTATTTTATGGTCCTTATACTCTTATTAATCTCACTATGGCCCTGGGAATTTATAATTTGTGCGTTTAAGTTTCTGTTTATTGTAAATTGACCCCTATAATTTTATTTTCTTTTCAATTAGGTCCTAATTAATTGCATTTAGGTCCCCCAATTTTTATATAATTATAATTTTGACCCCTGCATTTTTTAAATTTCCATTTCTGACCCTATATTTTTCGGTAATTACATTTTGACCCCTAAATTTTTCTGGAATTGCATTTTTACCCTCTGATATTTATGGAAATTGCAGTTTTACCTCCCAAGCTTGCTGTTATTGTACTTTAGGCTTTAAATGTTGCTGAAAATTACATCTTTGCCCTTATAAATTGCTGGAAATTCTATTTTGCCCTAGAATATTGCTGGAATTTGGATTTTTTGCCCCCAAACCATGTTGGAATTGCATTTTTGCCATAAAATGTTGCTGGAATTCTATTTTAGTCTTTTGAATGTGGCTGAAATTTGCAATTTGGTCCCTCACATTGCTGGAATTTTGCATTTTTGCCCCCAAACCTTGCTGGAATTTCATTTTTGCCATTATATTTTGCTGGAAGTACTTTATTGTCCTCCAATGTTGCTGGAATTTATATTTTTGCTCCCCAAATAGCTAGAACTTGAAATTTTGCCTTTAAATATTTGCTGTAAATTATGTGTTATTTAATGACTTTGCTGAAATTATATTCTTGGCTTTAAATATTGTTGTAAATTTTTATTTTGGGTATTATACCTGCTGGAAATTATATTTTAGCCTTTAAATTTGTTGTAAATTATATTATTATCTTAATTATGGTTTGAAATTATAATTTTACCCTTTAGTTTATTATAAATTACATTTTTTACTCTAGAATATTGCCCAAATTTCTCCTTTTAATCCAAAATCTTGGAACATTTTTATTTTTGCAAAAAAAAAAGGGACATTAATTAAGTCCTCAAAGCTTTTAATTATTTCTTTTCACATTTTATTTTTATTTTTATTTTATTTTTATCAAATTTATAATTAATGTTCTAAAATTGGGTCTTGTTAGTCTAATTAATGTTCAAATTAGTTTCTTTATTTCCCTTCTAGTTATTTTGATAATTCTTATTTGGGGTGTTAAAAGTTTAAGTATGTATTATTGTACTTCACCTTCTATTATTATTATTATTATTATTATTATTATTATTTTTGTTTTACTTTATTTATTTATTTACTTATTTATTTTTACTTAAACAATTTCCAATTTCTTCCTAAATATTTAATTATTATTATCATTATTTTCTTTCTTTTATTTTGTTTATCATTGTTATGATTGTTTGAATTATCAGAGTATTGTTCATAGTGATTGATATGAAACTATTTAATTAGTGGTCTATTTATTAAATAGTGGTATTTTTGACATGTTTGTTCATTTTTAGTAGTGATTTGTACCGAGTTTACGAACGGGAGGTACCTCGATTACCCTTTTTATTTCTTTTATGTGCTTCTACGTGCTCCTATGTGTTTTTCTGTGTGTTTTCATGTATTTTTGTGCTTATAATTTTTATCCATACGTGAGTATTTATTTAGTTATGCCATGTTATTTATTTGAAATTAATTTTTGATTATTCAAAGAAATGTAATAGATAGGTAATATTCTATTGAGCAAAATTTTGTAGTATTTAGATAGTTAATGTAATAGATAGTTTATGTGTTATCTATTTAATAAAAATCTTATGTATTTAGATAGAAAAATGTAATAGACAGGCTAGATAGGTTACCTTTTATTTTATTTTTAGATCGTAATTAGGCTTCTCCGGTGTAATAGTTAGGTTTTGTGTGCTATGTGTGTTATGTCTTTATGTGTTTTATTCGCTTTTCTTAGGATTTTGCATCTAGAATATTATGATTATGTGCTATGTGCTCCTATGTGCTATTATTTGCTTTTATGTGATTTATTGCTTTAATATGTGCTTTAATTACTTACTTGCTTTATTATTCTATATGTGTATCGTCGCCACACTAGTCCAACGCTAGTTGTGGTTAATTTCGGTTTCTTCGCTAGTCCAACGCTAGCGGAGAATTTTTAAAAAATAGGTTAGTCCAATACTAGACCTTTAGGTCATTTTAGTGATAGAATCATTTCTTGTGTGCATTTCATGATCATTACACACACATTTTCTCTTTTTAGGCCTTTTCCATTTTTACATAATTTTCTATATATATTTAATCATTTATTATCTATTTTAACATTTATTTTAGTGCATAATATTTAGATTCCACTACACATAGAATTTTAGGTCATTTGTGTGATTTGACTAGAAATAGTCATCTACTCACGTGGGAAGCGATAGCGTACATGTCGTTCCCCCCTCCGTGAGTAGGAACAGTTAGTCACAAGTCCATTCGTCCCCCGTACTCGTTATGTTGCATCCCTACTTTCTTTGTTCACTTACTATCTATACTACTATTTTCCTTTTCTTTTGCATTCTATTTTGCACCTAAACTCGTGACTCCGTCGAGGTCTACATTCGGGTTTCGCAATTAATACGGTAATTCCGACTAAACCTCAATGGAACATTTTGTCCCTTAACGATATTCATTTTTAGGATTAGATTTGCATTCATATAGTTGCATCCAAATGCGATAAAATCTTAGGGTTATATTAGGAAAATTTAGACTAAACCTCGCAACTAGTTTCGACTAAGTTGAAAGGGTGCCTTAGGCGCGAGCCTTTGCCTTCTCTTTCTTCAACTGTGACTCCCGAACCTTTTTCTCTTGTTTTTCAAAGACCTGGAGTCGTCTAAAAGGGTTTTCTTGCTTTTCCTTATTTTTTTCAAAAACCATTTCTTTAAATAAATCATTTTTTATTTTCTTACATTTTATAAAATATTTTCGGGTGACTTGGTACACCAAAACTCAATACCAAGTGGCGACTCCTTTTTCACTAAAAAACCCTTTTTAGACTCTATTTTCAGGCCCAAAAACCGTCGCATTTTCAAAGTCCCATTTTAGGCCCTTTTTCTTTTATTTTAAAAATAAAGCATTTGTTCGTCACATTTTTATCGAATCATCTTTTACAAAGTATTTTCTAAAAATTATTTTTTACAAAATTTACACGCTTCTTTTTCCAATAAACACAACCACATTTAACACTTCCTTTTCCTTTTTCCGACTCACTATATCTACTATCATATTATTTTTCCTTTCGAAAAATGGGGCGCGACACACTTATTTTCCAAGTTTTGGGGAATATTTTTACTTTTTTAGTAAGTTAAAAATGAACCAAATAAAAGAATTTAAATTTTAGGAGAAAGATTATTTTCCTCACAAGAAATCCTTGCCCACCAAATAAGGCCTTTACAGAATCTATACAAGTACAAAAATCTGTAAAGTGAACAATTGGTAAAATTTCATCTTTTATGAGTGATTCAAGTCTATATTTTGAAATATGACCTAAGTGTTTAAGCCACAACAATAATGAAGTCTCATTGTTACGATCATGTTTGGTGCAAACATTAACATGCACATGCAAGGAAAGAAGAGAGTGTGAAAATGTTGAATTACAATTCATTTTCTATAACTTGTTAATTAAAGATCTAATTATTTTTATTCATAGGAAATGATTAGCCCCCAAAATAAAATGTATAACCATTCATATCAAGGCGAGATAAGGAAATCAAATTTCTAAAAAAGAAAAAACATAAAAGGTATTATGAAGAACTAATAAAGTGTTAGATTTAAAAATTAGTCAAATGGGTTCCAATAGCTTCAACTTTTTGCTCTCATTTTGTTCTTTGTTAGTGTTAATATTGTTCTTTCCCTTGTCATTGGTTGGCAGAATATAAGGTATCCCTGCATACTATTAGAAATATGAATAACTAAACCATAGTCAAACAATCAAGTATTAGAAGGAAAATTAATTGAGCTGGTTTAATAACAAACAAATTAAAGTAAATTATATTTATTTAGAAAGCATGTCTTACATTTTATGTAGTCATTTTGCATATGTCCCTTCTTTTTGCAAAAATGACATCTATCTTAAAAACCATCATAGTTAGCTGCCCTTTTACTTGGTGTTTTGTAACATTTCCTATTGCTCTTTTTAGGTCCATTTGCATTATAACCTTGTGATACCACATGGAACATTTGTAATCTTTCTCTTCTCAGCCTCTCTTCTTTTTGGACACATGTGGAGATCAATTGATTGATGGTCCATTTATCTTTTTGAGTATTATAATTAATTTTAAATAGAACAAATTTTGAAGGAAGAGAGTTGATAATAAATTGCACTAAAAAAGGGCTAAGAAATAGACATATCCATAGATTTAAATTGTTCAACCAAATTATTCAGTTCCCTAATATGCTCGTGCACACCACTTACCCCTTCATATTTGTTAATAGTCAAAGTAGCCATAAGAGTTCTTGCTAAAGATTTGTCAGCTACTTGAAATTGCTGCTTCAAAAGCAAAAATTCACATGCTTGATCAGTATCTAGAATTGATTTCCTGATGTGTTTTGCAATTTTGTTATTGATGATCATCAAATTTAAATGGTTGGAATGCTCCCAATTTTCATAAAGGGTATTTTCAGGAAATGAAACTTGCATATACACCTAATAGCACAGTATAACTTTTAAGTACCTTTAGATATATGATGTGTTATATTATATTCGTTTAAATAAAAGTGCAAGAAAATTTAACAACAATTTTGATTCTTATGCTCAAGGATTGGTTCAATTTAAAATTTAGAGATGAAGTCGTTTAAACTTAAAATACTGATTGAACTTAAAATAAAAATAACCCAACAATAAGACAAAGAACAATATTACAAGAATTGTGTAGCTTTCACATACCCACACAGACACATATATGTATATGTATGTATGTATGTATGTATGTATGTATGTATGTATGTATGTATGTATATGTGTTGTGTATGTGTGCACATACATACATACATATATGGAAGAGTCAAAATAAAGACATCCACTAACTATATTATAAACCTTCACAACATCCAGTTTCATTATGCATCCAGCATTTTTTCATTTCTATGGTAATTCCTAAATAATTTACTTATCAACATTACTTATCAACATCCAGCATTTTTGCATTTCTATGGTAATTCCTAAATAATTTACTTATCAACATTATTTATCAGTGATCATCGTACTTTTAGAAAAGCTATTTTGACATTTAGATTACCTACCTATCCAAAACAAATTTAAATCTCTCAATCAAACCTTAAAATAACATTTATATATTATGTTATTGCAAGTTAGAGCACTATATTCCTCTGTGTCTATAGCATTTGTGACTTTAGATATCAAAGCTGTCTGCGTATGACTTAACCTTTCCTTTACTTGCTATATTCTAATAATATGACTATGCTGCTGGTTCGAGTTCCTTAAGTTCCTTTTTCAAGCTTTCAATTTAAGATATATTTTCTCCAATGGATTCACATGAGCACTCCAAACTCTATTAAGAATCTCCTTGAATTGATTATTCACCATCCAAAACTTATGGAATTTAAATAGTTTAGAACCGAATCGAATTTTCATTTTATATGAACAAAGGGAGGTTAATGATTAGATATGATAAATCAAGAACTTCTACTGCAATATGAAAAAAAAACCTATTAAACTAGGCATCATTTACCAACATTCTATTAAACATATTATAAATCCTATCATCAACATGTCTCTTACTCCATCGGGTCAGAGAACATCCTTTGGATAGACAATCATCAATATACTCAATATAGACTTTAAGTTATCAGCGTATTCAATACAATCTTAAAATTTAATTGTAGCTATAAGGTAATAACCATGGTAATGCAATGAAACCTTCAAAATTTTATTACATTGGATAATGTAGTGATAAAACCTATACGATATAAGTTAATATATAGAATTATATTTTTTCACAAAATATTTCTATGCAAAATCAGGGATAATCTTTTAATATGGTAAATATCCTACCATAAAAACCCTCCAAATGTCAAGTCTCTAATGGTAATTTACACGAACAAGATTAACACAATCGTCTTTGGCTTGCCTAGCCTTGCTTTTTGAGTGCCAACTTCCCTAAATAATTGACACACAAACAAGGATGGAGGAAGAAGGCTATAAATCCTATCTTTAAGGGAGAAGACGTGAGGAAAAGAAAATTTAGGTAAAAATCATTTTCTCTAATATTCTAGCTCACAACTGTTTTTTAATCTGGTTGTCCGTAGCTTTTTTACTTTTCTTATACAATTCTTGTGTCCTAATTGTGTTATATTTCTTACAGGTTCAGGAGTCAAGACTAAAGTATTTATAGTCAACTAACATTATTGTTTAGAAATTAGTAAGTTTGAATCTAATGGGTGATGGGAAGCTTATCTTGCAAGTTAAGATTACGCAAGTCTAATTACACATGGAAACCCAAACTTAATCCTTTATACTTAGATTAATAGTACATAAGTTTTTATAGTTAACTTATCTCGTAAATTAACTCCATAAGTATTGCTTACTTTTCTTAATAATAATTTAACTCGAAAATATCGTTCTTAATGTATGTGCTATTAGGTTCCATTTTTACACAGGTAATAAGTCCAAATTATAGTTCACTTTTATTAAGAGTTAGACAAATTAAATACTTTAATTTGTCATTAATTTAACTAATTAATTAATTCGTACTTATACATCAAGAGCGGTATTTAGCAAAACATAATGATCACCCCACTAGATAAGAAAAGTCCTATGTTAAGACTTCATCTATTAATGGCAATATTACCATGTAACTAATATCTTTTTTCCACATTATATCTATAATTAGTCTAGGAGTATGAAATTCCTATTGACAAATTATTCTTTTCTTATCCTGAAACATAACTCATAAAGTATAACCTCAAAACACTTTTAAGTTACACTTTCATTTTTGTGAAAGATCCTTGTGTTATTATTTCTAACAAGTGGCCAACTTGAGATACACTATCTTACTATTACAAGTGGTGAATCTTATATTGATTACTCACTATTCTTCCATGCTTCATATGTAATATACAAATATCTATACTGTGAGCAACTCTTTAAGAGCAACGAGTAATAGAATCAAATTATAGTAATTCACACTCAGTATATTATGATAATATCAAACCGAAAGATCACCTACACTAATATCATTAAGAGTTCAAACCGTTGGCCCTAAATAATTAACCATATGGTGACACTTAATAGATCAATCCACTGAACTTGATCTCCCACAAGCATCCACATACTACCGTAGGTGTTGTACACTATGGTTGATGAGATCAACTACTGTTATTATAAATTGAGATAAAGTATGTGACAGTCTATCTTTGTTAACAATATCCAACCTTGTTAATAGTATGACGAGATATTTAAGAATACAACTTACGTGTAATAGGCATCTCATCATTGTAATTCTTACAGTCTCTCTTATACATTCTATGGACTCTATCAAATAAACAAGTATATAAATGATAAAGAAATGCCCTTCCCTCTTCCACACACACATACACACATAACGTATATGTGTTCCTAAACTGACTTGGTTTTAGGGCATATACTAATAATAGCAACTGCTATCAACACTATCACCAGCTAATTTTTTCACTATTACATCTCACTACATTAAAGTCCTTCAAAAGTACCCACAGCTCATTACCAATCATATTGTTTATCAACTTCAACTGATACCATAAAATCTCTAATTTTCAAAGTAATTTATCCCAAATTCAATTGTCAAATAAATCTATAATATTCATTTCACCTACAACATAAAACTTATGGTTTGAGTAATGATTTTAATAGTAGTCATTTTTAGATATTCTAGAATAATTTTAACATAATCAAATCCTTATAGTTTATCATGTGTAGTATTGTGCACACACCTTAGGTGGAGGATAGATTCCACCAAATCAAATTTGCAAAATCTTACTTTTATTTTTGCAATCCAAATAATGTATATTATGACTACTAATCAGTTTACTAACTTCATATTGTTTTACAGGATCATTTACAGCCCTTACAATCCATATTGCTTTATTATACAAATAGGTTTGAAGGTTTACATTATCTCCTTTTCCCTTCGTTTTTTTTTTTTTGGCACTTTTGACATTATTTTGAACCCAAGTTGTTGGTTGGGTCACAATTGATAATTCCTTATTTTATCATCAATAGTATCATCAATATGCTCACCTTTACCTGTCTCTTGTTCGCCATTATTATCTAGTATTTGAAAAGTATTATTTACTAGAATAACAACTCTTGTGTGAGATTCTAGGGTGGAGAATCCACAATAGAAGTAACAACAGTATCAAGCTAATCTTCATCACAAGTTGTGTAAGAGAATTCCATACTAGGGTCAGCAAGAAGCTCAACTGCAACTACATGCAACAGTGCATGAGTCTTTGGGATACATTCACTCTTCTTACTTTAGATGCTATAGATATACTGCCAAAAATTTGACAATATTTAAAAAGCTAATACTCAAATATTCTTACTGTATTAATTATTAAAAAAAGATCATAGATAGTCAAAATTTTTAGGTATCTTTTTTTTTTCTTGGCAATTGAGGTATCTTATAATAGCTCAAAAATAATGATAGGAATATAATAATTTAACTTACAAATCTAATATGCCTGTCATTCTTATAAAGAAATTCAAATTACCATTGGAAGTTTGGTAGAGTGGAATTGGATATGCTTTCATGGCCAAAAGTGGGAGAAACTTCAATCCCCTCTCATCTAGTTACTCAGCAACTAAAAAAGGGCATCCAAATTAAACTTAAAAAAAACAATATTTGAGCTAAATTACTATTCCCAAATAAGATGGATAAAATGAATCTATGCCAATATGAAATTTATAATTTTTAACAGATTGAAAAATTGGCCAGCTTAAGTGGTAAAACTACTATTATTTCAGGCCATGTACGTGCTAGGATATTCAATTCATATAATTGCTATTGTAGCACCCTAATTTTTTTTGTATAGGATGGTGATAACAAAACAATTTAATATTTTTTACACAAACATTATTATGATGTAGACACCAAATTTTGACACACCATTTATTTTTCAAAAATTGGGGGGCATGTTTATAATTTTCGGGTCAAATTCTAATTTTTCAATAATCTTGGAGGTAAAATTGTAATTTTTCTCTGTAAATATTTTTCCATTAGCTTTGGGGGTTTTAAGGTCATATTTTTACTTTCATACGAATTTGTTAATTTTTTATGATTTTTTCAGATTTAATTGGTATTCTTTTTATATTTTTACCAGCACAAGGGCAAAATGGTAATTTCACCTCGTGAACACCAGTTTAGCTCATTTTAGGTTCCAAATTTATTCTTTAAGCACGTTTCTAAATTTTTTTGATTTTTTCGGAGACGATTGCTATTTCTTCTGTAAATACTGCATTCAAGGGTAAAATCGTCATTTTATAGTTTAAATTTATTTTTCATCAAATTTTGAGTCGTAAATGCATTTCTTGGGGTTTTAAGATTATTTTTAATTTTTGGTAATTTTTTGAGGTCAATAGCTATTTTTTTGTGAATTTTCATTGTCCAGGGGTAAAATTATTATTTTACAGTTTAAATTCATTTTTCATCAAATTTTGAGTCATAAATGCATTTCCTAGGGTTTTAAGCTTATTTTTAATTTTTGGTAATTTTTCGAGATCAATAGCTATTTTTTTGTGAATTTTCATTGTCTAGGGGCAAAATCGTTATTTTACAGTTTAAATTCATTTTTTGTTAATTTTTGAGTCATAAATTCATTTCCTAGGGTTTTAAGCTTATTTTTAATTTTTGGTAATTTTTTGAGGCCAATAGCTATTTTTATGTATTTTCGTTATCTAGGGGCAAAATCGTCATTTCACACCCCGAGCGCGTTTTTGATTAGTTTTAAGCTCTAACTTTTAATTTGAAATCTATTTTCAATGTTTTGGCAAATTTTGGAATTTACTTTCATTTCTTTGTGTTAATTATAAATTTTTTGAGTTAAAAATGTTTTTCTTAAATAAAATTAGAATTTTTATTACCGGTGGCATTGTTGTTATTTTGTAATATTCTTGGTGACCAAGACAACTAGATCTATAAATATCCCCCTTAAATCAGAAAAAAACAAGAGGAAAAAATGGAAAACCCTAAAAACACAACACTTTTACTCATTTTTTAGATAAAAAAGCCACAAAAAATACACACACATATCCGTTTCTCTCAAAAAGTTTATTGTTCATCGTCATTCAAGGGCTTCATTTACTGTTCATTATCAGTTTACTGCCAAATTTAAAAGGTAAGTTCTTACTTTCTATTTGTTATCCATCATTTTCCTTTGTTTATCTGATTGTTTGTGTTCATTTATGTTGGATTTTACTTGAATTTGTTTTGTTATTGGATTCCTTATTTTCTGGGTTTATGTTTCTGGGTTTCTTTTATTTCGTCTCTTTTGGGTATTCTTCCTTCTGCTCAAATCCACTGGAGCTCCACCCATCAAAGGTTCACCACCGTGTCCCCTGCCAAACCAAACCACCATCTTCCTAGTCAAATCAACACCAACTAAAACTACTACACCCCTTGCTCGCACAATCATTACAGCTTAATCCCTAACAAATTCATAGCCACGCTATTTCCACCATCTTCAAATCACCCACTTTCAACCGAACTTCCTCGACCACATTTACCATCAGCAAGCTATTAGAACCACTTATAGACAATCATCAAAATCCCTAAACAGCACACAAAATCACCCAAATAACCCCTAACCAAACAGCCAAAACTGTCTTCAGTCAGTCCCAGAATGACCAACTCCAACACGTTGCCTAACTCCTCCATACCATCGCCTTCATAATCCATCAATGCCCCCTCAATCTCAGCAAAACCACCTCCACCACCAACTTCTCATCAACCGTTCTTATCATCACCTTATTCCTACCATCTTCATCAACCCAAAATCCAGATATCCAAAAATCATAGAACCTCTTACCATTAGTTAGACCCCCAGAAACAGCCATTCACTGCCTCCACTCCCCAAAATAGCTCACTTTAACCAAATTTCACCGACATCAGTTACCATCATTGACAAATAAACCAACACCTGCAAGAAAGGGTAAAAACAAGCACAAAAGCTCATCATCCATCCACCACTGATCAACAAATAACCACCAAAGTCCATCAGAACTATTCTCCTTCACCACCTGTGAAAACAAAACCAGCAAGCCAAACAAATCCAAACCCACAAAATCACAGCCCCACTACCTGCCCAATATCTGGCAATCGACCACCATAAAAGAACGGAACCATCACCTGCAAAACAATTTAACAAATAACCCATAAATCCTCCACCAATAGCCACCACCCGCCAATCACCGTAAGACAACAATTCCAAATTTCACTGCCCAAACCTGCAAAGAAAATAACAAACAACAACACCACAGCTACCCTAAAATTCTGTAAATCGTAAACAACCCAAAACAGTTCCGACCACCACCTGAAGCCCTATCAAGTAGCCCCACACGCCTTCAGTAATCACGGTCAACTATACCTCAAAGCCACTGTGATCGGCCTCTTTAAGCAGCCACAAGCCTCTTGTAAGGTCGATTCTATTGAAATTATATGGGGAAGTAATTTGAGAATTTAGGATTTGAAATCGGTTTGGGCAAATTTCTATGGGGGGGCCTGGGGATCTCTATTAGGTGTGAAGAAAAGAGAAGAGAGGGAAGACAGTGAGGAGAAAGAATGAGAGAGAAAGAAAGAACGGGCGAGAAAGGAAGGGGAAAACAGAGATGCAGAGAGCCAAAAAAAGAAGGAAATTCAGGTGAGTAAATGGAGAAAAGGTGAAGAACACAGAAAGAAAGAGAGGAGTGAGGGGAGAAAGAAAGAAAAGAGAGAAGAGAACCAGGGAAGGAAATAGAAGAGAAACGGAAAAGGAAAGACGGCGAGAGTGAACGGAGAGAGAACAGAGACCTGGAAAACCAGCGAGAGAGGGGAAGTAGAGAAGTAGGAAGGAGGTGCGATAGAGAGAGAGAAGAGAGACGAAGACAAAGGAAGAAGGGAACGGAGACAGAGGAAGAAGACAGAATGGAGACAAAGGAAGAGAATAGAGAATAGAACTGGAGAGGGAGAGAGTGAAATCGGAGAGCGGAGAGCTAGAAAGGAAAGAAAGAAAAAGAGAAGAAAATAACGAGAAAATCAGGAGCTGGGGGAGAAGAAAGAAAAAAGGAAATAGAGAGAAATTGGAGAAGAAGAGAGAAAGAAGAGATAGGGGAGAGAGAAGAAGAACAGAGAAATAAAAGAAGAAGAAGAAAAATGAATTCTAGGGATTTTGGGAAAGTAGAGTTTTGAGGGTTAATTGATTTAAATTTTAGGAATTTTTCTGGTGTTTTGTTTTTCTTGTTGTTTTGTTTGTTTTTTTTAGTTTAGTAGCTTAATCAATTCCTATTGATTGCTTATCCTTGACTTATTTAGTTTAGTTTAATGTTTAAGCTGGTTAATTAAGCTAATACGATTAGTTAATCCCCTTTAATTTATTTATTTTTATAAAAAATAAATATATTTACATTCCTACTTCACTATTACAAAAATTTATTGTTTTGCCTTCCCAATTTGCTTTTATTTTCATTCCTACCCCTTAGATTTGCTCTAATTCCCAATTTTATGCTTCAGAGTTTATCGAAATTTAATTTTAGTCCCTTTAGTTGATAGAACTCACATTTTTACTTCAATTCGTCAATAATTACATATTGTATGTTTATTTGTTTATGTCGAGGTTCCTTGACATGTTTGTTCATTTTGATTGGTGTTTGTACCAAGTTTTCGAGAGGTATCTTTACTACCCATTATTTTCATCTTTATGTGCCTCAATGTGTGTTTATGTGATTTTTTTATGCATGTTTTTTCATATAATTCTTAGTTTACATGCTTTTGGCGTGTTTATGTACTTTATGTTATTTAATTTCAAATTTTGTTATTTTGACAAAAAATGTAATATTTTTTGTATTTTAGCTAGTCAATGTAATAGTTAGATTAGTTTTTATATGTTTTTGCAAAATTTTGTATTTTAGATAGTGAGTGTAATAAATAGGTCATTTTACTTTTCCCCCTTAAAATTGTAGCTAACTTCCCCGGTGTAATAGTTAGGGCTTGTGTGCTTTTGCGTGCTTACGTGCTTATTTGTTTTATCGCTTTCATTAGGATTTTGCATCTAGATATTATGCCTATGTGTTATGTGCTCCTACTTGCTTTTATATGTCTTTATATGTTTAATTTGCTTTTAATTCATATTTTACTATTTAATTCATGTTTTATGTTATTCCGTCACCACACTAGTCCAACGCTAGTGGAAATCCCTAGAAAGGGCTAGTCCAATGCTAAACCCTTAGGACATTTTAGCATTAGGTGCACTCGCGTGCATTTTACATCTCACTTCACACATTTTTAGTTTTCTTTCCATTTTGCATGATTTTTATTATTATTACTATTATTTATTTATTTTGACACATCTTCAAATCATGACATCTAGGTCGCATCTCACTTAAAATTTAGGTCATGTTTGGGTGATCCGACTAGAAATAGTCTCCTACTCATGTGAGAAGCGGTGGTGTACATGCCGTTCCCCCGTCCGTGAGCAGAAACATTCAGTCACGAGATATTAGTTCCCCGTACCCGTCATGTTGCATACCCACCTTCTTTCTTCACTTACTATATATTATTATTTTCTTTTCTTTTTGCATCGCATTTTTGCATAGACACTTGTGACTCCCTCGAGGTCTCGATTCGGGTTTCGCAATTAATGCGATAATTCTGACCAAGCCTCGATGGAACATGCCGACCCTCTGGATACTAATATTTAGACTTAGGATTTGCATTCATTTAGACATATCCGAATGTGATAGAACTTAGGGTTAATTTAGGAAATTTTGATTAAACCTCGCAACTAGCCTCGACTAAGTAGAAAGGGTGCCTTAGGCGTAAGCCTTTGCCTTACCTTTCTTCAAATGTGACTCTCGGACCTTTTTCTCTCGTTTTTCGTAGATTGGAGTCGGAAAAGGGTTTTAAATGATTTTTCTAAAATTTTTACTTTTGTTTTGTTAAATGATTTTTTTTCGGGTGACTTGGTACACCTTAACTCAGTACCAAGTGGCGACTCCATTTTTTTAAAAATAAAACCCTTGTTCAAAATTAGTTGGCCAAAACTGTCGCACTTTGTTGTCCCGGGCCTTATTTTTATTATTTTTTCTAAATAACACTTATTCAATAAAAACCCGATTTTTCATACACGTGCACGACTTTTCCCAAAAACTTTCTTTTTCAAAGAGGGTCACCGCACTAGACCATCTTCTTAGGACGCGACAGTCAACGACCCCACCCGTGTGTCATTTCGGAGCGCGACACATGAATATTTTGGAAAAGTTAAAATTATAAATTGAAGTTTTGATAATTAACTTTAGAAAATAAGAGGGAAAAGAGTGAGTGCACACACATATGAGAAACAAAGTGAGGAAGAGAGTGAGATATTTATAGAAGAGCATGAGATATTTATAGGATAATAAAGAAGCTAATTTTTATGAGTAATTTAAACCACCACAAAGGGATAGATGAAAAGAATTAAGTACAAAGATATTACAGAGTTAATTTGCATAAATCTTCCAATCTAATAAAATGTATAGCTTTCATTGCGAATACATAAAATTTTAGAAAAAGTAAGAAAAGTGAAATTCGTCTAATTTAGTGCTACATGGATGTTGTATTAAGAACGCACACACACACACTACTTTTGTAACGTCAAAATAATTCAACCACTTTATAGTGATTAACATGTCAAACTACAAACTAATATATTAAAGTCAAAACCTATACGTTATTCATGTAATAAGTACATTCTCTATTCTTAGCTGGATGTATTTGTTTAATTGGTTGAGATGATAATATATAATATGTTGTTATATCTAAACACATCAAGAATAATCCTTGAAATTGAGCATAATAGGTGAAAATCGAATAAAAGCTCTGCGTTTTATCTTGATGATATATGCAACTAAAAGTTTTGCGAAACTCATGTTTGCAAGGGAAATGAATTTTTGATGTTATGATTGAAATGCAAAAGGTATTTAGAAAATCTTCTTTGCCTTTCTTTAATTTAAAAATGTTCTTTTTAAAGAAATATCTTAAAGATGCTCTTTTAAAATGATTTTTTCGTTAAAATCATTGAGGCAAAAAAACCAAAAACTAGCTATTATAATTCATTTATCGTTACATGATTTATGATGTAAGACTATGATAAGTTTTTAAATCCCTGAAATCGAAATTTTCAAATCAATCTCAAAAGTCAACTTTCTTTCTTTCATTTTCCGTAATTCCATAATTGCTGGTCAACTAAGTCATACTAAAATACAAAATTTGTAAGGCTAACTTTAAATTACCAAGAAATTGTTTATTAATATAGATATCTAAACTTGAAACTAAATAGTCTAGGAAGAATATTAAATAATCATAATATGTTACGCTATAATGTCATGTGATGCACAAATATTAATCATAAGAAGGTAGATCATCATTATTTGGTGATGTGATGCACAAATATTAATCACATGAAGGCATATCATCTTTCTTTGATGGATTAAACATTGACAATCTAATGTAATTATTTAATAAGATGTACACCATGCAACACGTAATATACTTGTTTTTTTGATCAAATTTCTACTATTACAATTAGATAAAGGAAAATGATGTTTGATAGGATTTGAACCTCCAACTATTGAGGGAGAATCGTAGAGCTTTAATCGTTGAATCATCTTGTCATTCCCATTAGCATACTTGTATGGTACAAATACCTTCAATGTCGATTTAGAGGTCAAAGCTTTAACAATTATTCATAGTATACCACACCCAAGCCCCTGCCCGTCATTTCACCTCTTTCCGTTAAAACCGAACCAAAAAGGCAAAAGCCCAAAACAGCCAAAAATCAAACTACAAAATCAAAAGCTTCTCATTTTTGGAGGGACAAAAGGCGGCAAAACCACTGGCCGGCACGTGACCCTCAAATGTCCACTTCCAGGTCTCTCCGGTCATCCATCTCGCCATTCCGGTCCCGGAAATCGTCACCGGCTCCAACTGTTCCTCCTCCTAGACGCCCTCCTACTCCTCCCTCGTCTTCTACGTCGTCGTTTAGGCATCAACCATTGGTTTCTCCTCTAACTACGACTCAGTCAAATACGCAGCCGAGCATTGACCGTTCGCCGTCTGATTTGAATAAAGCTAAAGAGAATGTCACCGTCACCGTTCGCTTCCGTCCCCTCAGGTACTCGGTTCACTTGACTGTAAATTTTTATTTTTTATGCTTTTCATTTTTTTTGTCAAATTTTGATTTTTCTTTTGAAAAATTGTTTTTGCAGTACTAGAGAAATTAGTAAAGGAGATGAAGTAGCTTGGTATGCTGATGGAGATTGTACAGTTCGAAATGAGTACAATTCCTCTATTGCCTACGGTTTTGGTTAGTACAACAACCGCGCGCGCACACACGGACACACAGACACAGACACACAGAGACACACATACTCTTCTGTATTTCTAGATATTTTTAGATATTCGGTGTTGTACACTTACGGATGAAGTGTGAGAACAATAGTTAAATGACTGTTTAAAATCATTTAGTATACAGGAAAATGCATTGCACTATTAAAATGTTTTCCATAGATTGTTAAATGGATTAATCTTTCTTAGACTGGCAGTGTAAAAGATTTGTTTATATGAGTGGACCTAGATACACGCAGCCAGTACTAAAAGGGAATTCCAAATTTGAATACTGAATACTCCCTCATATGTTCTGAAAATTGTGTTCTGCTTCCTGAATTGAAATAAAGTAATTTTGTCCATAATATTTTAATTTTGTAGCATAGTTTTCCTTTATCGTATATCTGGTTACTTTTGTAGCACAGTTTTCCTTAATCACATATGGCTTTTTTTGTAATTGAAAGAAACATGCTAATCACATGCTAATGAATTGAAGTCCATTGATGTTTAAATGTGCTGTATCTTGATGGAAAGATGCCAAAATTCATTTCCTTTTTAATCATTTCATTTAGGGCACATGATTTAGGTCTGATTTCTCCAAACGAAATGTTAACGGGAAGCCAGGCATGGTACTGATAAGAAAGGGGCATAACGTACAACACTGAGTATAAAATGGAAAACTCACACAAAATGTACACTCTTCCACACAGGTTGTACATCTTTGTCAACACAATATATATAAAACCACTTTATCTGCACAACTTGTTGGAAACCTTGTATGCGTTTGATTACACCCAGCAGTTTTCAGAATAATTCATTA
Organism: Mitragyna speciosa; assembly: GCA_024721245.1. NCBI lineage: Eukaryota > Viridiplantae > Streptophyta > Magnoliopsida > Gentianales > Rubiaceae > Mitragyna > Mitragyna speciosa. The sequence continues at coordinate 9,542,866 of CM045560.1, forward strand.
TGGGCTGTAAATTATCCTTTACAATAAAAAATGTAATTGTATAGGCCCCTGGATTGGTAGGGGCAGAGTAGAAGTAAAAAGTCATAGATGACTAAAATTGTGTTTGTTTACACATTAGGGTTAGAAAATGAGACTTTTCTAGTAGCTAGGGACTATTTTAAGTATTAACTGTAAATTTTTCTTAAATCATTTAAGGTCTAAGGTTTAGGAAAGTTACAAAATATTGAACTCAATTGATCTCGAACAACGTAATGAAGAGGTTACTGTTTTCTTTATTTCAACAGTTTTCTATTACTGTTTTCTTTCTTTCAACAATTTCTCATTCCTTCTGGCTCGCAAACTTTGTGAACTTTGTAATTGTAGTCAAGTGATTTGGTCTATGGAATGTATGGTGTACATTTTTTACTTACTATTCTTAAAATTTGAACTTTCCATATAAAATGTTGAGTTTTTCCTGTTCTCTATTTACATTTTCTTTTATCTGAAAATTGAGTGCTATAGGCAAATTGGAATTTATTATGCTTATGGAATGTTGTTTGATCTTACCATTTGTATTTTCATAGGCTTGTAAACATGAAGTTAATTTATGTTGGAATTTTTTGGGGATATGCCATGTATATTTGTGCTTATTTGTGTATGTTTTTATGATGCAGATAGAGTGTTTGGTCCGGCTACAACTACTCACCATGTATATGATGTTGCAGCTCAGCATGTTGTGAGTGGAGCTATGGAAGGGATAAATGGTAACTGCTACATTGACTATTTGAAGTTTAATTTGAAGTTTTTCAGAAAAGTACTAGTGACATGACATCCCAATTGGATCATCCGAGAATGTAACTGCATGCTACATAGGACAGTGGATTTAGTGCCAATTAGGCCTGTAGTGTAGCAATCTTTGTGCATTGTGCCCATCACACATTATAGCTCATTGCTCATAGCCCTTAAGTATTATTATATTGCAAATTTTTCTGGTTTTAGATCATTGCCTTGAATCTTTAAATCATTTTGTTGATTGGTTGATAAAGCTAGTGGTCTTGGCTCATTTCTTTGCTGAATTATTAATTTTTGATTAATATTTCCCTTGTTGGAACAAATAGACGAGTGGCATTGTCTTCACCCAGAGAAAAAGGAAGAAAAATCATTGCTTCTCTATGATTTCCTCCTACCTAAAGTCAATATCTGCTAGTTGATATTTAGGGCACGCAGAGGATGAAGATCCCTTAACACTTGAGCCTGACTGGGAGTCTAGCATGTGGTCATTTCTTAAGTTGGAATAACTTTATGGTTAAATGATTCGCGTTATGTCGTTGGAATTTAGATGTTGAACCATTCAATGTTTGTTTATATACTATTGTTTCTATTATGATGACATGCTTAGCCTTTTTGCTTTCACATTTATGCTTAGACTTTCGGTGGATAAAAGTATTCATTTATTTGCTACCTTAACACTTTTTTTTTTAAAAAAAAAAAAGTTATTAGGTTCTCTTTTGTTAGTAATGATTATCGTCATGTTTTTGCATAAACTTAAAAAGTTTTGTTGATTGCATTGCATACTTGCTATTGATCAGAAACAATAGATGTCAGAAACAATAGATGTCACCAAAACTGAACCGGACATAACACGCTGTGTTTCCGAGATTTAACCCGAAAACGCTTCAAAATGTTGGTAACTAAAAACTTTCATTAATATCACAAAATAGCAGCAACTTACAAAACCAAGTCTATACAAGTTCTTCAAAATATAAACTATCAAGTTACAAATACTAAACAATACTTACGAATGACCATTCTACACAAAATATACTATTCTAGTACTATCAAAATTGAAAGGCTGCAGAACATATTAAAGCGCACCCCAAAGGTCCCGTGAAAGTCTAACGAGCTCACACTCTTTTGGGATGTCTTAAATCCGCAAAATGTTATGTGGCGTGAGTAAAATGATCAAGTAATCACTGTATTTTCCAGTTGATGGAGCATTTTACGAAATATATAGCAATTCAAGCATTTCATGCTAACTTTAGCTTATCAATGGATCAATACTTTAACATGCGCAAGAACATTAGTAACTATTGACTACTGGATCCGGTCCTGAATGTTAAGCACATCAGGCAAGCAACAAGCTGAAACAAAATCTCTAGCTATTCTCGACCCGCTAGATAAGTCTTTGATAGAAGTGATACACTTGTCATATAGAGACCAACAATTCAAGAGCATAACCAAACTAAATAAAAGCATCAATATCGTCGTTGATTCTTCAAGAACAAGTCAAGTGAGCAAGCATATCATATACGTATAGTACAAGAACATACAAATGCTCAAGCCAATTTTTATAGTCAACATCAATTAAGAACAATATTTAAACTGAGGAAGCACTTTTCAAAACAAATGGAAGTACAACAACACTTAGCTCAAAGTCCAAGTACCAAATCTACTCACTTGAGTAAGTCAATAACTGGAAACAAAACTTCACCTACATACAAGAGGGTCATACCTGATTGAGAACTATTCTCAAACTGAACATAATAGCTAGTAAAACAGTCTAAAGTGTCATTCTAGGCTCAATGGTTCCCAAACCATGCATTTAGGCTAAGTTGACTCAAACTAGTGTTTAGGAAACCCTACCTGCCAATAAAATCTGATTTTTGGCAGCATTGCATTAACTAATGAGAATTCTATCCAAATGGTACTAAAACTGACAAAGAAGCTTTAAAACAGTCTTATAAGACATTCTTAGACTTATACAAGGCATATAGGGTCAAGGCAAAGTACCTCAAATCAATGTGGTTCATTAGGAGAACTTATGAATCTAGGAGTTACTAGAACCTACATACCAAATGTTATGAGATACTAGCAAACGGCCCTTATATGGATCATTGCAACACTTAAGTGATCATGTACAAGACTCAAAAGCATCCATATAAAGTTCTAAGCTCAGATCCTTTTCATTTAAATACAAACAGCCCACTCTCATCATGCATGAACGCATCAACTCAACACATGCGCCAAACTCTCACATACTTTTGTCATCTGGAAAGACAGTCCTTTGATCCCCAAAAGCTCCCCAAGAAACCTGTATATACGCCTCTCAAGACTCTTGAATCCCCAAGAATCAGTATAAAAGATAGGAAGACCATACAACAAGAATTGCGTACACACACACACAGAAGTCCAGGCAGATGACCTTGCTGTTGGAGGTGGACGTATGACTCTAGCAGGGTCACAACTTCTGAGAGTTGTGCTTCGTTCGGTGAACGTCCACTTGCAGCAAGGCAGGCATCCGCCACCAGTGAGATCCAAACTCCACCTGCAATTTGTGCTAAATCTGTTTTATACTTTTCCCTAAATCCAAATCAGTTGTAACCATGATTAAAATGAGGTAAATTGAAGGCATTTTGAAGATCAAACAATGCTTTAAATATTCAATACCATGTGCTTAGAAAATGGGGAGAGTTTGAGCTTAAAATCAAGAGTTTGAGCTTAAAATCAACTCACACACCCACATAACAAAGCTGACCAGTTTTGAGTTTCAAATAAATGTCACAAAGCTTTTCCGTTATTTACTCCAAGACTCACTTCATTCCAACATATTATCAACAAATTTCATAACCAAATGTCTTTGAAGCCATAACCAGCAAGAATCAACTGAGATCGTAGAAAAAATTAACTCAACTTCCTCGCAGAACCACACACATCACCGGTTGCACATACCAAAAAACATCACATATTAGCAATAATGTAGCTAGAATGTAACATGCATGAGCTAAATGAGGATGGGTGATGCTATATATGAACTGTTCTAGCATATACAAGCCTAGAGGAACCATCTACCTCATGATCTAGCCAGAATGAAGAAACCTTACCTCTTAGGATCTTAGATGCTGAAGATGATGACACTTTTAGCTAGAGCCGAACTTGAAAGCCTCAAGATTTACCTTGGATAAAGTAGACTGGGGCTGGTTTTTGCGTGGAAGAGACATGCAAGAGTTGGAGAGGGGAGAGTGAAAGAAAAAGGAAGAAGAAGAGGGGAAAATGAATAAGTCTTGGAAGACTGACATTTATAGTAAGGATTTCTAGGAATTGCAAATTGACCCCTGGAGTTCTAATGGAAATGCAATTGAGCCCTATATGTTTCTAATCTACTAAATTGGTCACTAAAGAATTTCTAATGGTAAAGGAGTTTACTGATTGGGAAAACCAGTAGGTTAGGATAGTCGAACTAGGTGAGGTGACTTAGGGTTGGGTTCTTATAATAGAAATATTCAACTTTGTCATTAGGTGCACTTCACTTTAAGTACCGCACTTTGCTGGGCATTATGTGCTATACCGGTTGAAACAATGCAACTGAAAGGCTAATGCATGTTGGCTTGTTTATTGATGCGGAGCATCTTAGGCACAAATTTTTGATTAAGATGGAATTGGAAGAGAAGGAAGAAAAGGCGTGAAAAGAGCAGCAATTGGCTACTTGATTTAAGAGTTTTTTCTCGTTTCTTGAATCTTGGATTCGTACCTAGGAATTTTGTTCGTGTAATGAAATTCTCACCACCACGAGTTCTGTATCATTTATGCATAAGTGAAGTAATGGAGATTGGAAAGCCACTGAATCAAAAAACTTTGTTGCATTGCTCAATACCTGTGAAGTGGCAGGAACAAGATGTCTTGACTGGAGATGCGAAGAAGCTATATCCTTCTTTAATTCTCTTCCAAGATGGAAAATTATTCTTGAGGTGGTTTTACAAGAGTTGGCTCAAGATTTGTGCTGATATGTTTTGTCGTGATTGGCTGATAAAATTGATTAGTATTAGGTAGATGAATAAGAAAAATCATCAAAAGTTACACTCTTTTTGGAAAGATAATAGAGAAGAGGAAAAGTTGCAACCTTTAACACTGAAGTAAGCAGAGTATTTGACTTTTCAGTAGATGTAATGAGCTGCTTACTCCTTATAAGTTCACATCTGAAGTGCACCTGCTTTGTATTAGTGCATGAATCTTTGTCTACAATCATATTTCAAATTCTCTAATTGTTTCTACCAATCATAGTGATAGAGTCCTGCATTTTGTCTTGGATCATTTTTAAGCCATGCAAAGAGTTCCCCAAATCATGTTGAGGGAGTTTTTGAATATTGAATAAATCATTCTGCACCGCCCTCAAAGAAAAATAAAAAACTAAACAGTAAAGAATACACACATGCAAGTAAAAGAAGATGAGAATAGTTACTTTTTGTATTGATTGCTTGCAGTCCATCAAAATGTTGACGCATTGGTGCTTCATGAAGATGAGTCTGCTGATTGCTAAATGAGATTAAGTTCTTATGGTGCAAAGGCCATTTCATTGTAATCTGTGGTTAAGAATGGAAAAATTTTTATACTAGGTTGCTAAAATGATTTACTGTTTGCTTGATTAGTGCATCTTGATGCCTTGATAGGACTTAACTTTTGGTGTATTAACAGGTACCGTATTTGCTTATGGCGTTACCAGCAGTGGAAAAACTCATACTATGCATGTAAGTTAGTTAGACAGTTTATCTCATACTTTTCCATGCTCCATTTCCCAATATGTTAAAGGAAAGTAATACAAGATACAATGTTAGTATGACTGGAAATGCACATTTGTAAGAACATGGACTTGCGTGGAGGGAGCCTGAGGCTGACAATTTTCAAGAACCATCTTATTCATTTATAGCAACAGTTCCTTAATTCATCTAATATGAGATATCACGTTCCCTCTTTCTGTTTCCAGCTTAAATGTTTTGATTATAACAATTCACGTGACAGCTAAGTAATTGGTCATGTGTACCACTCAAAAAAGTGATTCTTTATTTGGCTAGCTCAAAATATTTAAATTTCATGGCATTTCTCAATATATTTATTAGGGCAAAGTCTATTATGGTGACAATCAAAAGGAGTTTGGTTGTATATTGATCAACCAAACACCAATTATATAATTTATAGAACATTGTTGGAATAATAAAAGGAGTTTGGGAGAAAAATAGTGTATATTGATCAAATTGTTGCTTGCTTACAATGGTACAAGAAGCCTATTTATAGGCTTGTATATAACTAGTATATAAAATGAACCTAAACATAATGAATCTAGACTAAATGAGCCTAGACATAAGATACAATGAATATAGACATATTATCTACAATAATAAAGGAAAGATAGATATTCTAATCAATTCCAAATCCTATCCAATCAATCACAAATCCTAATCAGATATCAATCATATCCTTAATTATAGGATCCTTAACAAAATAGGAAACTTAGCCTAAATCTATCCATTATACACTGTTTTCCACACTCCCCCTCAAGCTGGTGAATAGGTGTTCTCCATTTCCAGCTTGGATATACTAGTTCTGAAACGCTGAGCTGCTCAACCCTTTGGTAAGTACATCGGCAAGTTGACCATGTGTAGACACATAAGGCATACAAATCAATTCCACTCTCCAGCTTTTCCTTAATAAAATGTCTATCAATTCTTCGATTGTGCTTTGTTCGGTCATGTTGCACAGGATTATGAGCTATGCTTATTGCAGACTTGTTGTCACAATAGAGTCTTATTGGGCCATCCCACTTAATCTTCAAATCTTCGAGAATGATCTTTAACCAAAGCAAGTTCACATACACCTTGAGCCATAGCCCTGAATTCAGCTTTCGCACTAGACCTACGCTACCACATTCTGTTTTTAACTCTTCCATGTAACAAGATTTCCACCAAGAAAAGTACAATACCCTGTGGTTGATCTTCTATCCACAATTGAACTAGCATAATCTGCATCGGTGTATGCCTCTAGAATTAAGTCTCCTTTCCTTCTATACAAGATACCTCTCCTTGGTGTTCCCTTGAGGTACTCTAATACCCGATAAGCTGCTTGCAAGTGAACTTCTTTTGGGTTGTGCATGAATTGACTAATCACACTTACTGCATATGATATATCTGGTCGAATGTGTGACAAATAAATAAGTTTCCCAATCTAGGCGCTGATACATTTCTCTGTTCACCATGACATCCTCTTCTGCTCTTCCAAGTTTGAGGTTCAGATCTATAGGTAGTGCTAGCTGGTTTGCATGTTGTTTTACCTGTTTCTTTGAGGAGATCCATGACATACTTCTGCTGGGAGATAAAAATGCTTTGTTTCGAATGAGCAACTTCAATTCCAAGAAAATATTTCATCCGTCCTAATGGTTTGATTTCAAACTCCTCAGCTAAGCATTGGCTCAACAATTGTTTCTTCTTAACATCATTCCCAGTCACTATTATGTCATTAATACACACCAAGAGAGCTGTAACTCTCCCTGAAGGAGAGCACTTAAAAAAAGTGTGGTCCCCTTAACTTTGTTTGTAACCCATAGTCATCATACCTCTTGCAAATCTCCCAAACCAAACTCGTGGTGACTGCTACTGACCATACAAGGCCTTTTTCAATTTGCACACAGAATGAGCATCCAAATTCTTTCCCTAACCTAGTGGAATCTCCATAAAGATTTCTTTGTCTAGATCTCTGTGTAGAAAAGCTTTCTTGACAGCAAATTGCTGCAAGTCCCATCCATAGCTAGTTGCCAATGACAATAAAACTCTAACTGTGTTCATCTTTGCAACCAGAGCAAATGTCTCAAGGCAGTCAATTCTATAGGTTTGATTTGCAACCAACCGTGCCTTGTATCTCTCTATCAGCCCATTTGCCTTATGCTTCACAGTATATACCCACTTACATCCCACTGGTTTCTTTCCGACTGGCAATTTCACCAATTCCCAGGTTTGATTCTTCCCCAATGCCTCCACTCTACATTCATAGCTTGTTTCCATTTTTCATTGGATAAAGCCTCAGATAAGGTTGTAGGAATGGTGATGGTGTTTAGGCTCATAAGAAAGGCTTTGTGGACTGGTGAAAATTTTTGGAATGACAAAAAATGGGCAAGAGGGTATAATGGTCATTTTGTACACTCTTTGGTTCCTTTCCTGAGGGCAATTGGAAGGTCCTGGTCATCTCTATCTACTTGAACATCAATTTTATCTTGCAATGATGGGTTAGAAATTGTTATCTCATTCAAAGAATCTGGATTGAACTCTTGAACCTATATAGGATTAGTAGTGACCATCTTCTTCCTTGAAAAAATCTTACCTTAGTTGAATCTCACATCACCAACGGTAGAATCAGAGTGGTTCTTTGGTGTTTGATGTAGAGGTTCATGCAATATTTCAGGCATGGATAGTGTTTCAGGCACATTTTCACGTTCAGGCAATGCTTCTGGCATGGGCAATGTTTTAGGCATAGGTTTGAGGCCCAAATCTGAACTAGAGCTAGAAATAGGTGAATTCTTGGGTACACAAACTGGTGTGCGATTAGACATAGGAAAGGATGACAAATCAAGTAAAAAACTTTCCTCACCTTCCCTAGTTGAATTCTCCCCTTGAAGATAAGGATTAGTGAAATAAGATTCGTTTTCATTGAATATAACATCCACCGAGACGTAGAATTTCTTCGAGGGAGGATTATAACATTTGTATCCTTTCTGGGTTAGAGAATAACCCAAAAACACACACTTTAGGACCCTTGGATCTAATTCTCCCCTGTCTTGACTATGAACATGAACGAATGACATATATCCAAATACTCTAGGGACCAGATTATTGGTGGTTTTGAGGTTTGGGTAGAATGCTGACAAAGTATCCATAGGACTCTTGAAATCTAAAACTGTAGAAGAAAGCCTATTTATGAGATAAGTAGCAGTTAAAACTGCTTCCTCCCAAAATGTTTTAGACATATTTTTCTGAAACAACAAGGCTCTGGTTTTTTCAAGGATATGGCCATTTTTCCTCTCTGCCACCTTAGTCTGTTGTGGGGTAGAAACACAAGATGATTCATGAACTATTCCTTTTTTTTGAAAAAGTAGAGTAAGTGTTTGATTGAAATAGTCCCTGGCATTATCTAACCTAAATCTTTTGATGTTCATCCCAAATTGATTTTTAATCATGGCATAGAAATTTGGGAGCACAAAACTAACATCAGATTTATGTTTAAGCAGAAAAATCCATGTGACACGGGTACAATCACCAATAAAGGAAACAAACCACCATGCCCCAGACACATTAGGAATAATGGATGGACCCCAAATATCACTATGTATAAAATGGAAGGGAGTAGAACTTCTTTTATTGCTTATTGAAAAAGGAACACGCTTGTGTTTAGTAAGTTCACACATCTCACAATTGAAATTTTCAACATCTAAATTTGTAAACAAAGAGGGAAAAATCATCTTAACAACCTCAAATGATGGATGTCCTAATCGTTAATGGTAAAGTAGGGTTTTCTCTTTGTTGGATGAAATAGCTGAAATGAAAGAATGGGAAGCTTTACCGTTGATTATGTTTGACTCATTTGGTGCTTTAAGATAGTAGGGGCCATCCCTTTCTCTAGCATGTCCAATCATCCTTCCGAATTCTTGTCTTGAAATACACAATAACTATCATGAAATACCACAGTGCAACATAAATCTCGAGTAAGTTTTTTAATTGAGACAAGATTGGTGGATAATTTGGGAAAATGAAGGATGTTTTTTAGGGCCACTGATGGGCTCAATTTAATATCTCCTACACATGCTATAGTTGCTAGCGATCCATCGGCTGTGGCTGTGGCTGTGGCTATTTTTCTATTGCTTGGGCATGGTGTGTAGATTGAAAAGTGTTTGGATGAGTGGATCATGGTCAGTGGCTCCTGAGTCCATGATCCAAGAGTTATGGAAGGTAAAATCCGAGACATTTAATCCAAATGAAAAAGTTAACTTACCTGAATATGTCGAAAAACAAGTACCTGATGGCTGTTCAAGGTTGTTAATGAGACATCTCAATTTTTCAATCTCCTCTTGGTTGAGACCACTTGGCTAGCTAGAGTTTCCTCCTTCAAGAATGGATGTCTTCTCTATCTTTATGGCTTTTGATATCTTTTAGTGAGATAGAATCACTAGTAGGCAATTAAGGCCTTATGAAATAAAAAATAACAGCAATGAAGGCAGACAAGGAATCTGAAAAAATCTCTGGCAATGAAGGTTGTTTAGAGAATTCAAACAGAGCTTAGGCAAAAGCAAGGGCGGTCCCAAAGAAGGAAGGCTCTGATACCATGTTGGAATAATCAAAATGAGTATGGGAGAAAAATAATGTATATGGTTTAAATTGTTGCTTACTTACAATGGTACAAGAAGCCTCTTTATAGGCTTGTATATGACTAGTATATACAATGAACCTAGACGTAATGAATCTAGACTAAATGAACCCAGACATAAGATACAATGAATATAGACATATTATCTATAATAATAAAGGAAAGATAGATATTCTAATCAATTCCAAATCCTATCCAATCAATCCCAAATCCTAATTAGATATCAATCATATCCTTAATTATAGGATCCTTAACAAAATAGGAAACTTAGCCTAAATCTATCCATTATACATGGTTTTCCACGAACACAAATATATTTGATCACTTTGGAAAACATTTCATTTAGATGGATTTAGGTATTTAGAGGTTGCAGGCTTGTGCAAGTTTACCCTTTATGCGTTGTGTTTCTATAGAAAGAATTCTGTTAAAGATGTTGTTAATTGTTCCACAGTTGAAGATTTTGGTGTTGTTATGGCGATTATTATGTGTAAAATTTGACAAGATTCTGTGTGAAAGTTAAAGATTGCAAAAACCCTTGTAAGATGCATCTGGTCATAAACTAAGAGATTTATAGAGAAATAGAACTGCCATTCAGATTTGTACAAGGCTGTAGCATGGTAGCAATATTGCTAGCTACAATGTTTATCAACCAGTGTAGGAGTAGTTGATCTGAGATAATTGATCACTGAGCTTGTGATTGGATGGAACACTTTAGGAATGAGACTTAAAGAGGTTTTGCATGGGCCGCAGCTGTTGGAGATTGGTCTGATGGAGTTCAAAGTCTGCTGTTTTCGGCAGAAATAAAAGTTGTTGCATCTAGCAAACCTAAATTGTTATTTGAAACATTAACTTTCTTCTGTGATTTTCTGATGGTTCATCTCAAGCGATGGTTTTACAGACACTAACCTACCATCAATTGATCCTCATCTGTGCCAATTCTGTGGATAAAATTGATTAGAGTGCCCGAATAGTATACTTGTTTAGTTTGCCAAATAGCTGAGAGTTGTGTTTGGAATCCATGAGCTCTGCCAGAACAGGCCCTTGGCTTAAAAATCCAAATTCTTGGAGTTCTTTTTTTCTGTATCTTGAACCATAGAATGAAAACATAGTTTAGAAATCTGTATTTCAACACACTGCTCTCTTATCAAGATCCAACATTTGGAATTCGAGACTGAACTTTCTATAGGAGCTGCCATTTGTAACTGATGCCAACAAGTTGCATGGGATGGTAAATTTTTTGCTTCATGTTCTGATGCTTTTCTAAAAAGTCCATATTGCAAAAAGTCTCTATGCATAGTGCCATTTGGATGGCATTATCACCATCAAAAGATCACAGTTGGATGCCAATATCTCCTTGAAATTCTAAATGACAAAAGATATTGCTAGTAGAGAAGGTCTTTCTGAAGTCTCAGAGATGATGTTGAGGCAAAAAGGAAGCAAGGGGATCTTTCTTGTGTAAATGTGAAAATCCAATGAGAAATAATTTGATGTTCCTTCAGAGGAAATCAGTAGGTTGTATAGAAGCTGTAATGTATTATCACATTGTACCCTTTATATGTCAGCTTTTGCAATTCAAATTCAACCTAATTACATTATATGGTTGGCATTAAATCATGGGCTTTTTTTTTATTGTAAATTTGCCATGTAATTTTTGTTTCTAAGTATTGAGTGGCCAATGTTAAGCTAATAAAAGGAGAGAGAAATGCCCATTTCTAGTGCCTATCTGTTATCTTTTGGATGCAACTTTAAGATAATGTTCCTATCTAAAAGACTTTGCTGGCAGCTATGGTTTATGCATATTCTTCTTGTGAAATCAGACAATATGGGAGAGAATTTGATGATTTTATTCATTGAAATAACGTGTGTATATACACAATATATCAGTCCTATTCTAGGAAGGAAATCTTCACAATAAAGAGCATGTAATTAGGCTCCGAATCACCTCCTATAACTAAGCAATACAGCTATACAAATCTTCCCATGCGGCTGTAATATACAGGCTGTAACACTCCCCCTCAAGCTAGGGCATAAATGTTAATCATGCCCAGCTTGTTATAAGGATAGTCAATCCGAGTTCCATTTAGAGCTTTCGTGAAAATATCTCCCAATTGTTCTCCAATCTTTACATGTTTTGTGGAAACCAAGCCTTGTTGTATCTTCTCACGAACAAAATGGCAGTCAACTTCAACATGTTTAATTCTTTCATGGAATATAGGATTAGAGGCAATATGAAGCACAACTTGATTATCACCCCACAATTTGGCTGGAGCTGAAAACTTATAGCCTAGTTCAGTCAAAAGTTGATGAATCCACATTATTTCATACACAGATTACGCCATTGCTCTGTATTCTGATTCAACACTGGATCATGAGACTACATCTTGCTTCTTACTTTTCTATAATACTAAGTTTCCTCCAACAAATACATAATATCCTGAAGTAGATTTGTGATCTTCCTTGGATCCTGCCCAATTAGCATATGAAAAACCCTAAATCTTAGTATGACCATGATCTTATACAAGATTCCACGTCCAAGTGCCCTTGTCAAATAGCCAGAAAATCTATTCAATAGTTACCCACTAATCAACTGTTGGAAAAGACATGTGTTGACTCACAATACTAATTGAGTACGCAATGTCAGGCTGAGTCACTGTAAGATAGTTTAACTTTCCAACCAATCTTTTGTATCTTTTAGGATCCCTAAATAATTCACCATCCTTTGTGAGCTGCAAATTAGGTATCATTGGTGTACTACATGGTTTAACATCCAATTTACCTGTTTCAGACAACAAGTCAAGCATATATTTTCTTTGTGATAAGAAAATTCCTGTCTTACTTCTTATTACCTCAACATCCAAGAAGTACTTCAATATCTCCAAATCTTTTGTATGAAACTGGCTGTGAAGAAAAGCGTAAGTGATGAAATACCCAAAGTATCACTCCCAGTAATGACAATGTCATCCACATATACAACTAGAAGAATAACACATCCCTTAGACTATTTATACAAAATAGAATGATCAAGTCCACTTTTCTTCATTCCAAATTTCTCAACTGCTTGACTAAATTTTCCAAACCAAGCACGTGGACTCTATTTCAAACCATACAAAGACTTGCGAAGATGACAAACCTTCCCATACTCCCCCTAAGCAACAAAAATAGGAGATTGCTCTGTATATACTTCCTCTTGAAGGTCTCCACGAAGAAGGGCATTCTTGATGTCCAGCTGATGCAAGGGCCAATCATGAGTGGCTACCATACAAATGAATTATTTGACATATGTCAACTTAGCAATAGGAGAAAAAGTATCAAAATAATCAACTACAAAAGTTTGAGCATATTCTTTGACTACAAGACAAACCTTTAAACGAGCAATGGATCCATCAGGATGCACTTCAATGGCAAACACCCATTTAAATCCAATAGGATTCTTCCCAACAGGTAAATGTACCAAGTGCCAGGTACGATTATCATCTAGAACTTTCATTTCCTCTATCGTAGCATTACACCATCTAGGATGGGATAATGCCTCTTGAACAGTCTTAGGAATAGAGAGAGAGAGTCAAGAGATGCAACAAAGAGTAAGTAGAAGATGATGAATGGTTATATGACACAAATGAAGAAATAGGGTAAGTACACTGATGTTTTCCTTTGTGAAGACAATAGGAAGATTATCGCTTGATATTGGATCAGATGACGAAGGATCTGGAGCGGGACATGTAGTAGGAAGATTGTGCCTCTAGAATAGACCTGAGTGGTGGGTAACCTATTAGGAGTAGATTCTGGGGACGTGATTGTGTATACTAACACATTGCTATTCTCCCTTGACTTGTAGTTGTGGGGGGTTGAGAGAGGTGTATTTTCGTGAAAAGTAACAATAGCTGACACAAGATACTTGTTAAGGTCAAGACAATAACATCTATAGCCCTTTTAAACACAAGAGTAGCCATGAAAAATATACTTCAAAGATTTGGGATCCAGTTTTGTGAGGTGAAGATGGACAACATGAACAAAACACATACAACCAAATATGTTAGGTTCAAGAGGAAACAATGACTGAGTTGGAAAAAGATTGTGATAATACGTCTCACAATTAAGGCCAGATGAAGGCATGCAGTTAATAAAGAAATAAGCTGTTGAAACAGTGTTAGTCCAAAAATGTTTTGAAACACGAATTTGAAATAATAAGCCTTTGATTATTTTAAGTAAATGTCTATTTTTTCTTTCTGCCACCCTATTTTGGGATAATGTATCAGCACAAGAACTCTGATGAAAAATACTATGTTTAATCATGTAAAATTGAAAGGACTTTGATAGGGTATTCTTTTGTATTATTAAGTACCATTTCTTAACACTTGAAGTTAAATTTTAAATTGGCTTTCAATGTTTGCACAAAAAGAACAAAAATGAGAAAACAATTTAGAAGGATTTTTCATTAAATATAACAGTCATACGGGAATAATCATCAACAAAAATAGCAAAATATTTAAATCCGGTTTAGACACAATTGGAAAAGGACCCCAAACATCATAATGAACTAACTCAAATGGAGCATTGGCTCGTTTATTGACCTAAGACGCGAACTTAAGTGATGATGTTTGGCAAACTAACACAACCCACAATCTAAAGAAGATAAACAATGAATTTGAGGATAGAGTTTCTTTAACAAAGGTAGAGATGGACAGCCCAAGCGATAGTGTGCTTCAAACGGGGTTGTTACTCTAGAACAAACTATGGATTTCGGCACTTGACTGTCAAGAACTTAAAGGCCTCTAGATTCATGTCTTTTAACAATAATCTTCTTTGGCATAAGATCTTGAAACAAACAACAATCAAGATAGAATGAGACAGAACAACTAAGGTCATGACTAAGTTTACTCATAGAAATGAGCTTAAAAGAAAATTGAGGTAAGCTCAAAACAAAGTTCAAAGAAAGTGATGGAGTAGGGTTAATTGTACTAGATCCAAGAAAGGAAAATGTTGACTGGTCTGCTAAAGTGATAATAGAAGAAGAGATATTTATTTGAAAAGTAGAAAATAGACTAGATTTACCTGTCATATGATTTGTGGCACTAGAATTTATGACCAATTTGGAAGATGATGAAACAAGACATTTTTTTGTTTTACTTGACTCGACGACAGCAGTGATAGGAGTAGATGAACACTTTAATAACTCTTGGTACTGCTAGAATTTAGAAACTCATGTGTGGAGATTAGAACAGACTTCTTAGACATATCCTGAGTAGATTTAATGTGAGTAAAATGAGTTTTTTGGCCTTTATTCTGTTGTTTCAGTAATCTTCTACAGTCATGTTTCAAATGACCTAGATTATGGCAATAATGGCATACAATCTCTTTTAACTCCTGTCTCTGAATATTAGAAATACCATTAGAGTGGTTTAATCCCGTTCCTCTACTGCTTTGGTATTGTGATTTGCCTGGTTCATATTCATTGCCTGGTTCATATTCATTACTCTGATTAACAAGAGAATTATGGATAGCTAGAAGAATCGATTGGGAATTCTCTGTGTGGAGGACTCTACTGAATGCCCCTTGTAAAGAATAAATCTCAGGACTAGAGAGTATTTGAGATTTAGTAGTCTCAAACTCAGATAGAAGACCAACCAAGATACTCATGGTAGCCATCCTTTCTCTATGAGCTTGCTAAACCTTCACATTTAGGGTAAATGGCAATAACATATTAAGCTCCTCATACACTCTTTTGAAATCCATTAAAAAATTCGTGAGAGATTTATCTTGTTTCTCTACCATAGAAAGCTTTGCACACCTCATACATATTGTTGATATTCCCTTCCCCAAAAATACACAAAATCTAAGTAGTCCATTAATTCTTTTACAAATTCACAGTAATTGATTAGGCTAATTACTTCATTCTCATTATAGTTCCTCATCTGTAGGAATAACTGAGCATCTTCCCTTAACCAAGTTTGTCTTGAATCATCTATCATCTGTCATATGGTGGTCCATATCAATGTTCCATAGATACAATCTAACCATTTTACTCCACTCAAAATAATTGGAGTCATTCGGATTGTGTTCCATGATTTTGACATCATCGAAACTACCTTAGACATCACTACATATTTCTTCTCAACCATGGGTCAAATTATGAACGAAAGATAGAAAATATAAATTGAAGACTTGAAAAGTCGAACTTGTTTCAAATAAGATTTCACACCCATGTGGAAATTGAATACCAAAGAATGTTCCAGTGACCCACGTGCCACCATGTGGCTAGAGTACCAGATTGTTCCTCGCGTGTGTGACTCAAGCGCTTAGATTCCAGCAACCAAAATTTGAAGATGATCGATTAGCAAATAATGCTCCTCCTAGGTTGGTTGGCAAATGACCACCCTAAAGTGGTGACCAAAAAAATTAATCCTTCATTGCTACAATAGATAGGAAGCACCAGTAGTAGACTTAAAAAGCCTTTGGCTCTGATACCATATGAAATTAGACAATATGGGAGAGAATTTGATGATTTTATTCATTGAAATAACATATGTATATATACACACAACATATGAATCCTATTCTGGGAAGGAAATCTTCAGAAGAAAAAACACGTAATTAGGCTCCTATTCACCTCCTATAACTAAGCAATACAGCTATACAAATCTTCCTATATAGCTGTAATATACAGGTTGTAATATCTATACAAATCTTCTTCATATACAGGTTGTCATATCTATACAAATCTTCCTATACAGCTGTAATATACAGGCTGTAACACTTCTAATTGAAAGGAACTATCTGTGTCAATATTCAACATTGATACTTGTTAAGAAAATAATGTCCCACATTGGAATTCCAAAGTAATCTAAATTAGTTACTAAAGTTCATGGGCCACTCCCCTCATTGCCAATTGGTTTTGAGATGGAAGTCCATGTTTTTTAGCATGATATCAGAGCTAAACTTTGAGTTTTTTCTCACTCTCACACGCGACTTGGTTTCTTCTTAGCCTGTTTCAATTGGGCTCTCTTCAATATACACATTTCAGTTCTTGGGCTCTCTTCAACCCGAGTCACCTATGAGGGGGAGTGTTAATAAAGTAATGTCCCACATTGGAATTCCAAAGTAATCTAAATTAGTTAATAAAGTTCATGAGCCACTCTACTCATTGCCAATTGGTTTTGAGATGGAAGCCCATGTTATTTAACAATACTAAATTACTATTTCTTTCTCAATGAAATTGGAATGTTCTTTTAGTCCTGTCATATATTTGTATATTTGCAAGTTGATTGCAGTCTTAATTTTTGTTAGTTGTACAATATAGAACTCATGTACTTTTATTGGAGCAATTTAAACATTAACATAGAACTAATTATTGCTCAAAGAGTTAAATGTGTAAGCCTCGATGATTTTTTCACGTAATGTTTAGTTAACATCCAACAATGTATTTGGGTAGCTTCTTTTGTTCACCAGAAATCTTGCTGGAAGGTGATTTACTTCGGACGGCCCTTTGGATCCATAATTTTGCTGCATTACAATAAGTTAGCTGTTCAAGTAATGTAGTTTCATTGCTTCATATGCATACAGGCGAACCATATACGATACATGTTAGAGGTCTGCATTGGATGAAATTCTGCTTTGTCCTAAAGGAAAAAAAGAAATTAGGGAATTTTCATGCTTGAAAATTTTGGTATGCTCTCCCAATGCACTACATGCCTTTAAATTATTTTTATTTGTGAATTTTCTCAGGGGGAGCAAAAGTCACCGGGGATAATTCCTTTGGCAGTGAAGGACGTGTTTGGTATCATTCAAGAGGTAACTGCTATTCCCTCTTTTTTGGAAAGGCAAGAGGTATCAAGAGTTTTTCACGTCATTGATGGTAAACAAATCCTTCCAGCTTTTGATCAACTTTTAATGTATTTATTCAGACACCAGGAAGAGAATTTCTGCTCCGCGTTTCTTATCTAGAAATCTATAATGAGGTCAGCTCCATTTATAATTTCATGGTGGATTGCTGTTTTCCTATTTGACTATTCATCTCCATGCACCAATTAAATTTGCTTTATATAGGAAATTCAAGTAGGAATCCTCTCCTACATTATCTGGCCCGTTTAAGAATAAACATACCAGATACTTCTATGTATATTTTGGAAATACCACGGGGTAAATATGTTCATCAGTTGTTATTTTTATGCAGCCGCTAAACTTTGTTTTTGAGTTTTTGAGGACCTAGTCTATGATATATTTTTCCAATTGCAGTGAATGACCTGTAGCCATGATGGTTCACTTTTGAATCTCTTTCAGATATTTTGAGTTTTCTTTTACCTGTGAAAGAATTTTGCATTCTGGTCGGTCTTCAATCACTCATTTAAATATTCTGAGTTTTACAGCTAACCATGACACAATTTTGAATATTAAGATTTAGAAAATTTGTGGTAAAGAAAGTTAAGGTTTTATACTTTTGAATTTATTTATTCTGTTGGAGAGCCTTTGAGTAGTGAATTATATATCCTCAATTCTCTTAACGTAATGTTCCTGCTTGTAGTTATGTTCTATTTGATTGTTTGGATTATAATGATACTCTTGTTTTAATATTTCAACTTTAACGCTGTGAAGGACCAGGGAAATATCATTAAAAAATAGATGGTTAAACAATTTTAACATTAATAGGGCTTCTCTTGGTAATTTGTTTACTTTTCATTTGAAAGAAGAAAGAAACAAAAATGATCTGATTTAGTGAAAGGAAAGAAAAATACACAAATAGAAAAATCCAAAAAAATTGGAAAAAGAGACTTTTTTTTGAAAACCAAACAGCCAAAGCAAATTTAGGCGACATTAACAAAAAGGATCAGCAAAGGATCAGCTCTTCAGCCAAATTCATGATACGGGCAAGATCACAGTGAATAAGCATCTGTTACAAGAATGACTATGCAAAAAGCAGGGTATTTCACTCTTTTAGATGTGGCAATATGTAATAACTACCAACAAAATTTGAATCATCACTAATTGCCATGCCCAGTGATGGTGTCTGACACTAGCTTACAAAAAAGAAAGACCGACAGGACAGGAGGCGGTATTGTTGTGCAGGTAATGAAAAAAAAAAAGGGGAAAGGGGTGCATTGGCTTCTTCCAGAGTTGGTGATGGCGATTTGGTTTGGACTTTGGAGGAAGGAAAGATGATGGTGGCAATGCAAGTAGAGTTGTGGAGTTATTATGAGGGAAGGGGACATTGCATTCGGGAGTTTGATTTCCAAGAGGAGAGATAGCAGTTAAGAGCTGGGTCTGCTTCATAAAGGCAGGAGAGATAGCAATTAAGAGTTGGGTCTGCATCATAAAGGCAGTTTGACAAAAACGAGGAGAAAATATTAGGTGCATAAAACACAAGTCAAACCGGACAACTTTGTTTCTTGTAGTCTTATACATTGCCTAACACTTAGACAACCCTTATTTGACTGTGAAGTCTTATACCCATTATGTGTATGAGCACTCTGAATTTGTCTGATTCCACTCTTTTTCTATTTTCTTAGGATGGCAATGAAATTGAATACCTGAAAGTACATATTCCATAAAGACAAAATGTAAACACTCAAATTGACTGAATTTTCTTTTGGTTTTTAAGGTATAAGAAAAGTTCCGGAGTTGTGATGATTTTATTATTGCTTCTCTTTTTTATTTAACTTATTATCCCCATTATTATGCGCCCTAACAAATTCTCTGCCGAAGCTTTAGAAGCACATACTACACCATTGAGTTTGTTAAAGAATCTGGGCTTCCATCATGAAAGCCCATGAACTTTATTAACTAGTTTATAATACCTTGGGATCCAAATGTGGGAGATTTTTTCTTAACACTCTCCTTGACATGTGACTCGAAATTGATGAGAGCCTATGAGACTAGAATTAGATTTCACGGGAGTCCATGACACAAACCAAAAGGGGCTTAATAGGGGGTTGACGTGAGTCCAAGAAACAAGGGGACTTCACTAGAGCCCATGAACTGAAACAGGCTACAAAAGAGCTGAGTCATGTATAGAACTGTAGAATATGGTGATAATAAACATCAAGGTTTAGCTCAAATACCATGCTGAAGAACTTGGGCTTCCATCTTAAAAATTGGCTATGAGCGGAGTGGCCCAGGAATTTTAAGTAGTTTAAAATTCCTTGAGATCCTGGTGTGTGATTTTCTTTTTAGCAATACCCCTCACGCATGACTTAATATCCACAGAGCCCATGAAATTGGAATAGAACCCTTGGAACAAAGGGACTTCAGTTGGAGCCCATGAATTGAAGTGTTGGAATGAAAAATTTTGAGATAACATGGTATGAGAGCTAAGCCTAATCCATGGTTCGACAGCAATTTAGTTCCCTCTTAGGCTTGTTTTAGTTCATAGGCTTCAATGAAATCCCTTGGTTCCATGGGCTCCTGTCAAGCTCCAAATACTCCCTTCCAGTACATATTTAACAGCACTGGTTATGTGTAATAAGCTCCTGAGGTAGATTCTTTCATTTTAGATGGTCTGCAACAAATATATTCTTGGCATGGAATGACGCATTTGTATTTAAACTTAATTTTTAGAATTTCATTTTGCACAGTGACTTCTCTTTTTCTTTTTAAATGTTATTAGATTATTAGTAACTTGTTATGAAGAGGTTTTGTTTTTCTTTTTTAATTTTTTGTGCATTTTTATAAAACTCGTGAATATTCCATATGCTGAAACTCTTAGAATTGGTGTTGGACTAGTTTTGTTACTTATAAATGCAGAATCTTCAAGTGAGAGTTTTATTGTCTGATTCTTACATTCATTCTTAGTATCGATGGAAGAAATATCTTTTATTATTATTGTCATTCATCTTTTACTAGTTCTTGTTTCTTGAAATTTAGGTCATCAATGACTTACTAGATCCAACGGGGCAGAACTTAAGAATAAGAGAGGATGCTCAGGTTTGTATCGGTTAATGGTGCATATGCCACATTAAATGCTTGAATATCTAGTGAACAATCAGGAACACTCTCTTTTTTTTTTTTTTCACGTTGTTTAACTATTAACCTTTTTCAAATGAATCTCTGGTTACTGTTAATTCTAGTTAGGTTAAGGTTATTTTTAATCTTGTGTTTGCTAAGTACCCCTTGTACTATGCCATGTGCAATCCAAAGACCGCATAATGCATGCAGTATTCCAACTCCAAAATATTTCCACATTTAATGATTGAAGTACAATACTTCTGGGATTCAGAATTATGTTAAATATAAGGTCGTTATCATCCTGTTTTGAGCTGTTGATTATTTTAGTTTTGATAGTCCATTTACTTTTGGTATATTTGATTTATCTTGTCTGTGTATTTATTGATATATCAATCCATTTAATCATATCCCTGGCCTCAAAGGGAGAAAAAAGGACAAAAAGTCAATTAAAATAGCGGTTGGGTAGAGATTCTGATGGTTTGGGAAGGAGGATGGCATTGGCCTCAGCAGTCTTTACTCTTAACACAGAGAGAGAGAGAGAGAGGAAACTAGCATAAATGACTTCGCATATGATGTTGTTATGAAGAATAATATAGAGAACTAACAAAAAAGATTTGGCAAACGTATCTATTTCCCAATTTTGCTTAGTCTTGGTGACAACCATGAACTTCCTTCTGATGCTCGGTATAATTTGATTTCTATTGGACATGAAATATAGATGATTGTGATTGATACACTGGATGTGTCAGACAGGTTCAGCAAGGGAGATGATTTTCCCACTACATTGGAACCGTGGTGGCGCTAGAATATTGATGAAAGGCTATTTAGCTATCCTCTCGAACATGAATATGAATTCTGGGAATGGGTCTGTCAGTTGAAATCAGTTAATGTTACCGTGATTTTGTGGTGATATTTAGGTTATTTTTTTGTAGAGTAGCTGAATTGAGAGCAAATGTTTGATAAAAGTCAAAAAATGCACGGAATGGAGTATGATTCCAATTCGTTGAATAACTTAACATTTCATCAATAGGACACAAAAACCAACAGGAAATCCAATTTGGAGCTTTGGGGTGCAGCTGGAGATTATCCAATCTAACGACTTTATATTCATGAATTGTTAATTATTATTATTTTTTATTTCCTTTGAGCTTGGAGTTAATGCATGTTGGAAATTCTCCTGAGCATCGATGTATAACATGTCCAATGAAGAAATTGCTTTTGTTCAAATTGTTTAAACTTTCAGAATAAAAATCTGATGTAACTTACCATTTCCAGGGAACCTATGTTGAGGGAATAAAGGAGGAGGTTGTCTTATCCCCTGCTCATGCTCTTTCCTTAATTGCAGCCGGAGAAGGTACATTAGTGTATGGTTTCCCTATTCATTTAATCATGAATTTGTTATAAATTTTGTCTGCTTTTTGAGGCATCTATATTCATTATAACTGTTCTTTGAGCTGCACTAATCCATTCTGCACTTCTTACCGATTATCTATCATGTATTCAGATTTTGAATAATGTGGCAAACAAATGCTCACTTCTTTATATTTGCTTAGCTGCTTTTTTATTTTGTTGATCGATCATCTGGTTAATCATATACTTTCACATGCTTTTATGATGTTGAATGCAGAGCACAGGCATGTGGGTTCTAATAATTTCAATTTACTCAGCAGTCGAAGCCACACAATATTCACTTTGGTAATGATCTTCTTTTCCATGGACATAAAACAAAAGCACATTAACCTCTCTATAAATGACTCTGACTGATAATTGTTCTTTAGTGTATTTGGCTTCCATGTCTTATTTGAATGAAATATCCTTCAAAGACAAATTGTATCCGTTAGACGTGCGGTCCAATTAGTTTAATCTTCTTATCAATCAACTCGTGCAAACATGTTTCTACATAAGTCTGCAAGTGGATTAAAATAGAACATGTTTGTGATATCTAATGTGGAAGTATTTATGATAACATTCTTCTTGAAGTTGAAAGATCATAAAAGTACTTCGTATACTTAAAACTTTCCATAAGCAAATCCTGCTTTTATTAACACGACTTAAATAAAATAAGAATTGCTCACCAAACTAATTCTAGGTTACCTAAACCCATTACTTGACTACTAAGACATAAACTCATTAAATTTCTGGATTTAACTGAATTTCACTAGATTTTAAGCATCCTCAACCTTAGAAAATTGTTAATTATACAATTAAAAAAAATTCCAGCCTAAATTCTTATCTATTGAGAATGCAAGCTATCATAAAGCATCTTCTAACTGTGCATTGGAGCTTAATGAAAATTTAATCTTACTTGTGAGCTTTGCAATTTCTTGACTCACTTATGAACTGCATCAACTACCTACTAAATTATGCATCTGTTGTAATGAAGGATTTGTACAAACTCATTACTAATTAATTGATAGCCTTGAAAGTGGTGGACCAATGGAAATGCTCTGCATCGAAGTATAGAGTTCCCGTTCTATGGACTGAATTAGGTAGCAGTTGGAGTCATGCTCAGGAATACCACATAGAGATAGAGTGAAAGATAATTTGATATGCTTCATTTTCTTACGCAATTTCTTGTTTTCTGAATTCACGAAGGATGAAATACAAATTAAATGCTCATAAATATTTCTTGTTTGATGATCTGTCTTACGTCTACTACGATACTTGTCTGCCTGCTTCCTGTTTAGTGCAAGTATCTTTTGTTCAGTCTAAGAAACTTTAGTTGCCGACATATGTTTTGTACACCTATAACAACTGACAAGAAGATACTTTTCTTGATAAGAGAAGCTTACTAGCAATTTTTCTAGTCTTAATTTTTATCTAAGAACCTCTGCTTGTTTAAGATGATCTAAAGTAAATGAAAAGGTCTTATTTTCACACAGGGATTTAGGTCCAAATTAAAAGGGGTGGGCACGGGTCGGTCGGGTACTCGCCCCTAAAAAAATTTGGTTGACCCGACCCGATCCTCTCGGGTCAGCAATTTTTCAACCCTAACCCGACCCTAATGGCTTCAGGTACCCGAAAAATAGGAGCGGGTCACGGGGTACCCGACCCGCCCCTTTTTTTTTTTTTTGACTAAAAGTTGTAATGGCTAGAACACAAAATCGTACACCAAGGCCTTCCGAAATTCTCTTGACTTCTCTAATTCCTCAAACAATCATAAATGTCCACTAATTCATGTTACTTATTGAAAGCTCAAAGGAAATTTAGAACTCTATAGTTTCAATTCATCTTGATTTTGATGATTAACAAACAAATGACAATGTATAGTAATGTTCTACCAAGGTGTATTTGTAGTAAAGATAGTTAGGAATAAAAAAGAGGTCAAAATGGAAAGTAAAAGGTGAACCGGATGACCAACTGGACGCATCAAAGGATGAAGTAGATGACTGGTTAATTTCACAGAGTATGCGAACAAGGTAGCGGATGAGGTAGTGGATGTCAGGTCCACTGCAGAATAAGTATGCGGACTAGGTAGTGGATGACCGGTCAATTGCAGAACAAAATTCCTATAATACTTTTAATAAAATTATGATAAGGTCCTTATATTTTTAATATTTACATAATATACCTCGGGAAGGGTCGGGTACCTGCAAGTTTTTATTTTCCTGACTCATATCCGATCCGATTTTTGCAGGTACCCGACTCTAATCTAACCTGTTGAGCTAAAAGAGGATCGGATATCCTATTTTTCGGGTTGGCGGGTTTTTTTTTCCCACCCCTACAAATTAAGATGCATGTAACTGACTTAATGACATTGAACCAGAAATGGTGAAATATTTGAACACTTCGTATTGGGAAAAAAAAAGATAGATATCAATCATGTTCAAAATTGCCTTCTAAGCAACGGCATTAACAATCAATTTTTTGTTAATTTGCTCTTATTCTTTAAAGTGGTGTTTTCGTTTTAGTAAGGTATAATGAGTTCAACCGTTTGGCAGACTATTGAAAGCAGTCCACGTGCAGAAAATCAAGAGGAAAATGTGACATTATCACAACTAGTATGTTCACAAATTCATCCTATTTTTTTACCATTCCATTTTGATGGGATGAGATTTCCAAGTCTGGCTTCAGGAGTATTTGTACTCAGGTTTTCTTTGTAGCATTTAATTGACTTGGCAGGATCGGAAAGTTCTAAAACAGAAACAGTTGGTTTAAGGAGAAAAGAAGGTTCTTACATCAACAAAAGCTTACTCACTCTGGGCACGGTAAGCTATTGCTTCCTGGTTCCCTTTTTCTTTCCGTGCTTCCTTTTGTTTTTGTTGCCTATGTTTTTAAATGCTCTTCAAATTTCCAGCATTGAAAAATCAATAAATGAAATACTTTGTTTAATTTACCGTTGTGTTGTACAATAAAGTGCAAGAAGTGCTTAATGTGAAGGATATTGAACAGTGACCTCTTGAAGGAAATAATATGGCTAGATATTCTTTATGGACTACCAAGCAGTGTTGTTTGGTTAGCTAGTGTATAGTTTCTTTGCAGTTTATGATGGGTGCAAAATGTTATAACTTGTTTGCTCTGTTTGTCCAGGTGATTTCCAAACTTACGGATGCAAAGGCTACTCATATTCCCTATCGAGATTCGAAGCTTACACGTTTATTGCAGTCATCACTTAGTGGCCATGGTTGAGTTTCTGTAAGTCTTACCATACTTAGAAATCAACCTTTAAAGTTTAAACGAGCAGATTCAAAGCTATAAGGCTTGGTTTTAAATATCTTGATATCTGTGTTTCTTTGAAGTGGTATATTTGTTATCGGCTCCTATGCTTGGTTACTAGCTTTTTTCTAATTTCTGGATCTTTTGGAAGCTTATTTGCACAGTGACACCTGCATCTAGCAATTCTGAAGAAACACACAACACGTTAAAGTTTGCACATCGTAGTAAGCATGTGGAAATCAAGGCATCCCAAAATAAGGTAATCTTTATGTTATTAGTTGTAAATTGAAGTATTTTTGGGATCCTTGCCGGGGCTATTTTGGCTTCGTTTTCTTTTGCCATTATGCTTAATTTTTATTTTGATGAAGTAGGACCTAATTATATTCGTTCTTGGTATATTTTGTATTTTCAGATTATGGATGAGAAGTCTCTCATTAAAAAGTATCAGAAGGAAATCTCCAGTTTGAAACAAGAGCTTCAGCAACTTAAGCGGGGCATGATGGAGAACAAAAGCATGATGGCTCCTAACCAGGAAGACCTGGTTAACTTGAAGCTACAGGTAAGTATAGTGCAATATTCTAATAAGTTCTTATTCTAAATCATTTGATTCTTGGATTGCAAACTCAGAAGAATTAATGCTCATGTTGCTTACCACTGATTCAGATTTTGAGCCATGTTGCACTTAATATTTCGCATAAATTTGATGAATGTGTGCTTGAAGACTCAAATGTTGATATGCTTATTGCTCAAGATCGCTACTGATAGCAATGCAGTTATAACATGAAAGGAATTTAAGATTGTCTCCTGAAGTATTAGTTTATTGCAGTTGTAAGACCTTTTATGTACTAAGCTTTTCTGTGATTATTTTCATGATACAATCATATTCAGGGTCTTGTTCTGTCTTTCCAATATTCATGCATGGTAACCAGCTCTACAAGACGATCCTATAGTAAATAAAATGTAAAAGTTTTGGCTGCTGAAGACATAGGCACAGTTGAACAGGAAACGAGACAAAGTTACAATGTATATAGAACGAGAGGTATTTGTTTCTTTTTTTGGAGGGGGTGTGGGGGTTGTAAAATTTGACAAAGTCTGCGAAGCTGCTGGTGTTGTTCTTGGGGACACAAGGGAACCCTGCTTTTAATTATCTTCTTTTGTTGGAAAACTGTTTTTTTCCTTGATACTGAGGTTGTCTGAGTTGGTATTCTCAGTGCTTCTTGTAGTTTTGTTGTACTTTATTTGTGATGCAACTTTCTATGTTGCAGTTGGAAGCAGGGCAGGTAAAATTACGATCAAGATTGGAGGAGGAGGAACAAGCCAAAGCAGCATTAATGGGAAGGATTCAGAGACTGACTAAATTAATTTTGGTTTCCACAAAAAATACAATGCCGACAAGTATTCGTGAAAGGCCTGTCCACAGACGAACACATTCTTTTGGGGAAGATGAGGTATTTGATATATCATTATGTATACATTTGGAATTTAGTTTATTTGACTCTTGGGTGGTAGTTCATATTCATTTGTGCAATTTGTTAGAAATGCTTTAGAATATAGATCCTGTCTTTGGCATGTAGATTTTCATCTACTCTAAACCTTTCTGACTATGTATATATATGTTTATTCTCATAATTCATGCAGCTAGCCTACCTGCCAGATAGAAAAAGGGAGTACGCGATGGAGGACGACACAAGAAGCATTGGATCTGAAGTTTCTGCCGATGGAAGTAGTGATATCACAAATATTGATGAATTAGTAAAAGATTACAAAAGAAACAGGAGACGAGGGATGCTAGGTTGGTTTAAACTCAAAGTGAGTTCTTCAACTTTTCTTCCCGTTTTGTCCAATTATTGTTGCCAGTTGAAATGATATTGGTGGTTAACTTTCCTACAGTGCAATTTGGTAGTTATTTATTTCTTATTTGGTCTTTACAACCTGTTTTTTGGTTGTTGAATAATTTGTTTCATAATTTTGTACTGTTAGTAATGAGTAAACAACCATATTTGTATGGAATAAATAGAGAAAAATTGGTATTATTTGTCAAGAAATGATAGATAAGACTCATTGTTTATGAAAATGATTCCTAGTTCCTTGATATTTCTTCTTCACAAATTGTCATTCGTGGATGATTAAATGTACATTTTTAACCTATGACTGGAAATGAGAATTTTATAAATACAGAGAAAGACTGAACTTAACCCTCTCTTTCTCTGTGTTTACCCTTGTAGAAGCCAGAGAATCTGGTTGGGCTGTCACCAAATGATTTTGAGAGTCCTGCTAGTGGGTCACCTGCATCCTCATCCAAATCATCACAGAGAGTTACGTTTAGTGATATGAAGGAAGGACGGAGGAAATCAGTCAGTAGGAAGGGGGATGAGGCTTCAGTAGTAGATTCTCTTGCTGAAAGAACCCAAGCTGGTGACTTGTTCACTGTAGCTGTTGGAGGACGACATCTCCCACCGGTAAGAAAAGCTATGTTATAGTTGTTTTTTCCCATTAAAACATGCTCCTGAAAAGAGGCAGCCAGATTGGATATGGGAATTTTGATAAGATGCTCCAGGAAACGATTGCAATTTTTTGTCTAACATAGGACTCAATATCATTCTGCAGAGTGGGAACACTATTACTGATCAAATGGATCTTCTCCGGGAACAAGTGAAGATGTTATCTGGCGAAGTGGCACTGTGTACTAGTTCTCTGAAAAGACTAACAGAGCAAGCAGCTAAGAATCCTGAAGACTTGCAACTTCTGGTTGGTTCCTAAAGTTTCTTTACTCCCTTGTCCTTTTCTTTTTCTTTTTTTATCCTTTTTCTGCTGCTCCTTCCTTTTGCTTGGGTAGAAAGAATATGTCTGCTAATCATGGTAGCCAATTGTTTGGCTATTTCATTTAGGAACACATGCACAAATTGAAGGATGAAATTAGAGAAAAGAAATTTCAAATGCGTATGCTTGAGCAACGTATGATTGGATCTGTTGAGATGACTTCGCATACTTCAAACAGTATTGAAATGTCTCAGGTAACCTTAAAGATGTTTTATATACATGCATGTTTAGCTTTAGAACATTGTAATTTGAAATAACACAGTCTCTCATTGGTGGTAAATTTATGCTGATGTAACTCAAAAAGAAAGTTGCCATTCTCCACATACCAGTGACTTTGCACTTTGGTTCTTTGACCAGATTTTCAATACTTTCATGGCAAGATTCTTGCTGGATGGTTTTATACCAAAGTTTATTTACTATTAAGTACCCTTTTCTGTTCTCTTAGTAGTAATGTTTCATATTCATTGCCTTTGTTCCCAGTGCTTATCTTTGTACTCACAAATAATGATTTGCTAAAAACCTTTTGACAGAAAATTTTTTTTGCTGTCTCTCTTGATATGAATCTGAATTTAAATCAAATTCTTTATAAAGCTTGGAAAGTTAGCATAAGAGCTTTTTAAGAAACCTCTACAACAGACTTAATAACTGCTATTGGGTTTCTCTTTCACAAATTTGACTAGCTTATGACTAAGATTTTGTCTTGCTGTATTGTCTACCCAGATGTGCTGCATAACTTTGAATCCTTAGGTTGTTCCATCACTCTGTATGGTTTGACTGTTGCTCATGAATAGGTTTTAGCAGGTGTTTGAAGTATGAAAGCACAAAAGATTTACTTCTTGATGAAGAGTATGAAAGCTAAAACTTGTTTCTGTGTCAGTCACCTTTTTGATGTCATGAAAACTATAGAAGAAGTTTGTACATTCTAACTGAGTAACTGGTGAAATGCAATCTAGTATCTGTTTTTAAACATTTAGCTCTTCTTTCTCTTCAAGCATACTTATTAGTTGCTAGATGTTCTTTACAACTTCACTATGTTCATGGTACATTGCTCTCTTCTTTCTCTTCAAGCATACTTATTAGTTGCTAGATGCTCTTTACAACTTCACTGTGTTCATAGTACATTGCAGGATGAAATGGTGGTAGTTATACCAAACTACAAATCTAAAAGTAATTAATTGTGTCATTTACTTTTTCAGTCAAGAAAATACAAAACTTTTGAAGATGATTAGCTAATTCTGCTTGTTGAAACACAAGCTATTCTATCCTTTAAGATTTCATGGTAATCAAACTCTACAACTTGTGTTTGCCAGACCCATGGTGGAAGCCCATGGACTGGTAGGATTTTTATTTGTGCGTGTCTTATATTTTGTGCATTTTGGTTATGAGGGTTTATTTTTCACGGTCTTGTAATTACCTTCATGCAGGCTTTGTCTAAGCTTGCCGCACAACTCAATGAAAAAACTTTTGAACTTGAGGTATGTTTGCAGTAGATTCAATTGGTCTTTGCATAAATAACAGTTTGGTGCCGAGTCAAACGTAACTAACTTGATAACTTTATGTTGTAATAATTGCTAAAGATTAAATCTGCAGACAACAGGGTACTGCAAGAGCATTTGCAAATGAAGGTAAATGGTTTTGTTCTTGACTAATCTCTTTTTACTATATTCATGTTAGTTCCTTACCATATTGGTCCAATTTCATAAGATGTCAGAGAATGCGGAGATGCATGAAACCATCGTCCTTCTAAAGAAACAGCTTGAATCATTATCGTCAAATAAAAGTTCCAGGTATCCTCAACAAAGTGTGCAGGATGAGATTATCCCATTTACAACTTGTTTTGATGTGTCTACTGAATCTAAAAGTAGAGAGAAGGATGGGTGTCATTCATATGAAGAAACGAATGTTGGTGAAAACACACCAACCAGTGTTATCAGCTTGGATAGAGTATTCACTCGTGAGGACTCTAAAGAGTGCAATGGTGAAGCCCTTTTGAATTCTCAGCTTCTAATGCAGGTAAGCTTTCTTTTAATTTATTTTATAAGATTTTTACTCGATTGGGATTATTTTATGTATTTGGTTATTTGCTTGTATACATCTCCCTTTTTTTTTCTATCCTTAACAATATATTCTCATTACTCTGGCAAACTAGTCAAGGTTGTTATTCATTATTACAATAAGCTCTTCATGACTTAGGCTGCTGAGATAGAATCATTGAAGCAAGATAAGGCAAAAATCATTGAAGAGAAGGATGGGATTGAAGTTCGTAACCAAAAGCTAATTGAGGAAGCAGCTTATGCAAAGGAGCTAGCTGCAGCTGCAGCATTTGAGCTCCGAAACTTGGCCGAAGAAGTTACAAAGCTTTCTTATCAAAATGCGAAGTTGACTGCTGATCTGGCTGCTAATGGGGAGACTTGTAAAGCTAACTGCAGTCTGAGATCTGCTTCATTTAACAAGCAAAGTGGTGGTAGTGGTATTCGATCTGATGCAAATTCGAGAAAGCCAGACAACAGTTTACTGGTTGAGGAGTTACAGCAGGAACTTAACGCAAGACACCAAAGAGAAGCTTCTTTGGTAGCTGCGTTGTCTGAGAGAGACAATATAGAAGGTGAGCTGCGAAAACGAGTTGAGGAAGCAAAACGACGTGAAGAGGAGCTTGAGAATGAGCTTGCCAATATGTGGGTGGTAGTTGCGAAGTTACGGAAATCGGGTACTGATACTGAGGATACATTGTTGAAAGATGAAAAAATGACTGCAAAAGGAATTTCTTTATCCATTAGCCACATGGAGGACAAATTTGAGGAAAATGACGGATATGAAGATAGTGACGAAGCTAGTAGGTTTGAAGAATTAAAAGCTTGCTACAATGCAGAGAGGACGAGGTGCAACGAACTAGAGAGTTTAGTTTTGAGATTGAAGGTGCCCTTTCAAAACTTTTTATAACTTGCTTGATCAGGACTTTTTTTCAACTAATTGTTATTGTTCGATCTAATGCACATTTATCATAATTGTGCAAGTCTGTCGGACATTATCATGATCTTCTTGATTTAATTGAATTCTTTTGGCAGACGTGCATCTTCATATTCATGGAGTAGTTGTAGCTGTCTTGAGATTATTTAGTTTTATATCTGGCATTTGTTTTCATTCCAAATAAGCCCAGGTTTAAGGGGAACCTCTCTGTGCTACTGCTCTTTTTCTGTAGATTAGGTGTAACTATGACATAGATTCAAGTTTCTAATGTTGCTCTAGAAAAATAAGGAATAAAAATGGGAATACAAGAAACCAGGCAGTGATATATAAAATACTCTGCCTGACTTTAATATGCTCCAAGGAAAACTGGGAAAAAGAAACAGAGAAGGAAAAGCGCCTTTACAAAATTAGATCTCTAAACCTGATTTTTTTATTTTTATTTTTTTTTGCTTTTCCTTTTCTCCGTTTATGAATACTGGCTAATGGTTTACCGTTAGGATAGGAATTGCTTCTCCTCCCCTCCCCTGCAGTTTCACAAGTATCAGAGTGTGCATTCAATTTGTGGTCAATTTGCAAACATAATATTGTGAGAATGTAAACACTGATCATGATTTGCAAACTACAAATTAATATAGTGAAATCCTAGAACTAATTGCGAAGCTTCTAGCTCACTGAATAGCATGCTGCAGCCGCCAAAATCCTTTTGTACAAGATGCAAATGGATTTTTGTGTGTGCTTTACTCTTTCCTCTGCAGTGTTTAAATGTTATACACACGCTGCCGAAACCCCAAAACATGTAATTATGGTTTTTGTCTTCAATTTGTTGTTAACCCAAATCAGAAGGCATATGAATTAACATTTGATATGTCCGCATACGATATATCTTTAGCTGCGTATCTATATTGACACCATGGTGTCTGAAATCCTTTAAGAAAAAGAAACTAGTATAGAAACACATGCACGCTCCACCCCTTCTAATTTTTGTCAGGTGCAGTTACAATGCCAATAACCAAGTGTTGAAGTTTCTATGGCTGTATAAAATATTAGTTATCATCAAAAGATAATTTTGAAATATGCTTATTAACTTTTAGAAAAGGTTTCAGGTTAACAACTCAGTCTAAGCTCTGTCCAATTATCATCTGCTAAACTGGAACAAAGTTAGGGCCAAGCTTGGTTCTGATTAATTATAATCAATTGTTGAAAAAATTATTTGTTTAACTCATGGTTTTAAAAAATAAAAAAACGAACTTTTTCTCAAAACGCCTTTGAATCCCATGCTTTGAAAGCGGAGTAAAAGATGCAACACATTTCTTTACTAGGCAAAATTTTTAAATACCAAATTTTGCAGTTTTTGTCTTTTCAAATTTAGAAAATCAATTCTTGTTGGATAAACAATTATTTCTTGATTAAAACAAATGGCTAGCCAATCTAGAAGTGCTGGAAAAATTTTGATTTAATCAATATTGTTCTGATTTAGTTAGTGGAAAATAATCAGAACAGAACTAGAATCAAAGTCTATTATTGTGGACTCATGCTATGTCCATTGTAGTGTTGGAAATTGTGGAATTGCCTTCCATAAATGTTTATGTTCCTTAGACTACATTCTTCTTCAAAACAAGCAGATTAGTGAAAGTACTTTACTTTTGCCCTCCTCATCTTAGGGTGATGATATTGTTGGTCTGGATCTCAATACTCTTGAAGAACTGCAGAACCTTCATGTTGAGGCCATTACAAAGATTTTCCATGCAAAGGTACTCTTTATTTGAAATACACAAGTATTTGTCTTTTTATGAATCGTTTTTTTTTTATAACTTTTGTACATTAGCTTGGCATGTTTGGTGTGCCTAATGATTGTACAATTTATCATCTTTGTACCAGTTTCATGCTAATGTCCTGTTCTATTTTAATGCAGCAATTCCTTTAGTGTTGTGTTGATTGTCTGTGAAAACTTGGATGCAGGATTATTATGTTTTTCTTTTCTTTTCTTGTTTTTACATCATATTGTTCTGAATAAGTGGCATACATTTCCAACGGTTAATAAATCAGCTTATGCAATTACTTAAGTTTTTTGAAGAAGGGTGATGGCCGTGTATTTCCAATTACTGCCGGCAAAATTCGCTAATACCTTGAAGAGTATACATCTAGAAAAGCCATAGAAACACAACTAAACAAATATGTAGTATGCTTGGTATAGGCTTCATTATGTTATATTATTTTCATTTCCTAAGGAACTTATAAATGTGGGACATTGATTTTTTGCTCAGATAATAGATGATTCAGTTAGTATACTACATAAACAAGATATGTTTCTCAATGTAGACTTGTCACATTCTGATAGTAACATAAATGCATCCCTCAGTCAGTTGAGCTAATTTTGGTAAAAAATGTGTTAATGTTCCTTACCAGAGTAGAAAGAAAGATCTAGGGAATAATTTTGTCTTTCCCTGTCCCCAAATAGATTTTTTTTTTTGTTTCTCTGAATTATTTTTGGCGTTAAATATTATAGGATTTTGGAATGTATGGAGTAATTAGGTAGATTTGCAATTTATCATCAACTTAATATTTTTCTTGTACATATGGTTACGTCTTAGTTTCTCTTGAAGAACATACTATACTGAGAATAAGCATGCAGTGCATGATTTTGTGAAGGTCATGCACACCTGGTTGAAGATCAGTCAATGATGTGCATCATATGCTTGATTTTATCAACTACTGATATTATAATCCCCTGAAATCTTCCTTCTTTACCTTCAAATACATCTGAAAACGACTTAGCTTTCTTTTTGTCTGATACAATTCCCAATCTCTGTCTGAATTTTGGTTTACCGTCAAGCGATAACTCTTTGGATCACTAATGGCATTATGCGTTCAGAGGACAATCATGAAATGCCAATATTTTCAAGGTTCAGTTGGAACTAGTCTTTCCTTTCTATTAGGTCCATTCATCTAGACACATTGGTTTGTGTGGGTGGGTTTTATCTCTAGTGCAAGTACATGTTCATGTTGTTGGCATCTAATTAGTGACAGGTTTCTGTGTGAAACGCTTCAATTTCTGGTATTGGTGTAACTTTGACTTTTGTTTAGAGACTATAGCAAGGAAGGATGCATCTGCCCAGTTGGTTGATAATATGTAACTTTCACTCTGCAATAGAGCAAATTTGGAAACTTTAAAATTTTCCTTTGCACTGTCTGAGAGTCATTACTTTGGAACTTTGTGAGAGGAAATGATGTATGAATCGCATATATTGATGGAGAATTACTGATGAATCCCACTGGGAGGAGCTATGGACCATTAAATACTAATTATTTATCATTGGACTAATAATGTTCCAACAATAATGAAAATGCTTTGATTGCTTTAGTCTTTCACCACATAGTTGAGTTCTTTTTAAATATTTAAAACATAAATGGTGTAATTGGAAGCTTTAAAGGATTTTATTGGACAAAATCTCTTATTTCCTATAAATATTTACTTAGGCATCTATAACACTCCAACAGACAGTTCAGGATTGAAATATTGTAATAGTGAGGCACTTGGTTTTTGGGATCTTATTTATCATGACGAGTACTAAGGCAAACCATTGAAAAGGGAAGGTTTATGAGCTCTTTGAATTATTATTGGTGAAATTGATGGATTGTTGTCATGAAAAACTTCTGCTACAACTTAATTGCCCACACTAACAAAAAAATGGCACTTGGTGCCTTTTACTGGATCAACTGATTAGTGATTTTAGGGACCCTTTTCCTGTTGTAAACTGTTGAGATTCTTAAAGGCTGTCTTGGTGGTGTGCTATTAAGTCTAAAGTTTATCAATCATGAGAAATGAGAATCCAGGTTCTTACTCAAAACAGCCATAGGATGCATTCCCAGGTAACAGGAATCTTAATTATGCCACCTTTAGCGCCTGCATTATTTGGATGTGCCAGTGAGAATTTGAATATACATGTAAATCTGTTGATGAGAAAAACAAAATCAATTGCAAACCCTCTTTTTTCATTAACTGAACAAAAAAATTCTTTTTATTTTTTTAGAGTAAATTACAAACTCCGGAGCTGCATCCCTCGGCTTTTCTTTTTCTTTCTTCCCTTCAGCTATTGTATTTGCGTTCATTATTCATATTTATAAACTAATTCCCAGGTGTACAATATTTGTTGTACTGACAGATAAAAATGGATTTAAAATTGCAGTGCATAAATCACATTTCATTGTAGCCTTTTTGCACATGGAGTTTTGTACACTTCAGGTAAAGTCTATATCCTCCTCCCTCCACCCCCTTATCACTCTTGTGCAGTTTGCATTTGCCTGTGACAACTTCTATGTGTAGCTTCCTTTGAAAAAATGAGATGAATTATTCTTCTAGTAAGCTGCATAATAGAGTCTTGGACCATTATTATTGATCAAACAGAAAGATTGTGGCTCAAGGAGGGACTCTCGAGTAGAGAAAAAAAGTGGGATTTTGCCTTACTAGTTTTTGAGCTTCATTTTCACATTTTCAGTTCTTTCCCTGGAACTTTTAACCCATTGATTATGACCTCCAGATCAAAATTTTTAGCATATTGAGTATTCAAAACCTACAAGTGCTTTTGGTTTTACTATTGTATTTAATGAAAAATCTTTAACAGTCTTGTTCTTTTTGGTGAAATTATTGAATACGGTAATGAATGGTATGCTTGGTATTTTCAAATATTGTGCACCCAACCGTGACACAGGTTGATATTAGTCTACCACCTACTGGGAAAAGGATATACGGTTGTCCCAACCTGTAATGCTCTTTATAAGATTCCAAGTTGGTGCTGTTTTACTTTTTGCCACTGGGATGACGGGAAATCCTTGCCTTTTATCTGTTTAGTGCAAAAAAAGAGTTCAGAGATCATTGTTAGATCAACTGAGTCGTGATCATTAACTAGAGGAGGGTCTTTTCTACAGAATGAACTGAAGAAGGATCTGCATACTTCAAATGTTGTTAAAAGTCCCCTTCCTTCCCCCAACCCCACCCCAAGCTAGCTGACAGTCAGCAACATACCATTGGATAACTGGTAACGAATGCAATTGCCTAAAGACCTGAACCCTAATAGGTTCCACTGCCCTAGTCAAAGCATATGGTACTCTTGTTTTCACCATTTCATTGTAGTCTGTATTTAAATCCTTCCAGAAGTCCTATCCTATTGTTAAACTGATTTTCTGATTGCTTGCAGGTATTTATGCACACACCGGCCATGGTGAATAGCAACAGTAGACGTTTTTATCCCACTTACCATTAATCTTATTTCTGCTTCAGAAAAGGAATAAAAAAAAGGTTTCCTTTTTGAATTCACTCATCTAACCATAAAACTGCAAGACAAAAAAAGGCATCCTTTCGGCACATACTGGCATGTTATATGAGTTGCGCCCCACTTACATTATCGACTCTGCATGTAACAAACATACTTTGACTAGGAGAAACATCTATCCATGTAACAAACATACTTTGACTAGGAGAAACATCTATCTTTGTATGTATTATCCATGTGAACGAATCACATGATATTACACATCAGTTCTATTTGATAGCCCGCCTCTTGTAACCATAAGTTGCGGACAACTCTGCTAAAATGTTGATTTTGGCAGCATAAGGCTGACGATAATTTTTACTATAATCACGATGCACACCCGCCTCCGGATTAATGTGAAAGCAACAACTGCAAACCTTTTAGGATAATGGTTGTCTTGGCTATTGCACCCTTAATAGCTGAATTTTTAAATTTGTTGATAAAAATAGTTTAAACTTTATACACAATTTGGAGTGTACTTTTTTAACTGGACTCTGGTCTAAAACAAAATCTTCATCCCTAATTGTGTTTTGTTGCATTTGACCTCTGTGGGTAAAATATACTGTGGAGTTGGAAAAGGATAAAGTGCATCAAATTCTTTTTATTTTGGCTAGCAAGTTACAAACTTTGGAATTGCATAACCTCTCTATGTCCTCCTAGTTGTAGAATTATTTTTTGCACTGACAGATAAACTGAACTTAAAATGAAGTGTGTTAAAGTGCATCTCATTGTAACCTTTTGCACTCGGAGTTTTGTATGCTGCGGGTAAGCCTATACATTCCTCGCTCCTTCTCGCACTCTTGCAAGTAAATTTGCTTGTGACATCAGTTTCTATTTTGAGTTTCATATGGAACGAACGTGCTATTCTCCCCTAACCTGTCTCCGCCTCTTAGACCATTATCCTTGATGAGACAAAAAGATTGCGGCTCAAGGGGGAACTCTCTCATATCCAAAGAGAGGTAAGAGGAAACGCTTGTTTGAATAATCTATTTTTTGAAAAAAAAAATAAAATGCGTTTTTTAAAACTATTTGAACTTTTATTTTAAAATATTTACCCTTGATGAAACAAAAAGATCGCTTCTCGAGGAGGAACTCCTCTGCGTCCAAAACGATGAAGGACAAAATAAGATTTTATTTAGACAATCTATTTTTTTGAAAAAAAGGTTAGTTAAAATATTTTCTAGACATTTACTGTCAACTTTTTTTTTCTTTTTTTGTAGAGAGTTGATTTCTAAGATATTACTTAGACAAAATATTATTTACCAATCTAATATTTTTTAGAACTGTTACCCAACTTGAAATCATATATGCCAGCATTTACCAATTATTTAACCCAAAAAAAAAAAGAAAAAGAAGTGGGATTCTTGCTTCCCTCCCTATTGTTCCCGTAGGTTACCTCCTCTTTTTCAGTGCAAATCTACCGTAAATCACACAGCTGATCAACCATGAGCTCGGCTTTATCTAATCTTCAGGGTAAATCATAGACTGACTAAATTCTTTCGATAGGTCAAGCAAACTAATGCAAGATTCAAATAAAAGTAAGCTTTTAAGCAATTGGGTAATCAAGGTTGACTAGATTTTCAAAATTCCTCTAATTTTCAATCATTATACGACCAGTTGGTGTTACAGGTAAATTATTTAAGTATAACTACTAATGGTATTTATTCTTGTGTAAACATTTTTTAGATATGGTATTAATTTTCTTATTTGATTGGATATATAGATTAATATCTTGCAGTGTTTGATACTTAAATAATCTGTTCGATAAAATGTTAATAACTTACCTTTGTCAATTATGTTGCCCACAAATGATTGATTTTACTTGATGAGTATGGTTGTCCCTACCGTCATGTTAATGTGCTATTGGAACAGAAAAATGACAATACTTGAAATAGCCAAATCCGGTTGCCTTTACTATCAGAATAACGTTATTGGAACAAAAAGATGACAATAACAATAACTCATATGTGCAACTTATGAAGGTGTCCTTTCAAAAGCCAGAATAGTTATTCAAAGACGAGTACAGTGAACTTGTGAAATGATTTACGGAAAAGATTTTGCTATAGCCAGATTTGAGAGACTCCTAATAGACTTGAAGCAAACATGTGGACATTTAAGTAATAATAAATAATACATATCAAGGATGATTTGATCACGTTGTTCTTGCTGCCATAAAACAACTTAGGATTAATTGTTTGGAATTTTTTTTTTATTTGGAAGCCATATTTATAAGCATTAATACTCGTACAGAAGTCGTACCTTGCTTATTTCTCATGACTCTTCCACGCGATTATTAAAGGAAGATACTGATTTTGAAACACCTTGCAGAATGCAATACAAGAAATCACAAACGAAGCCTATAAATTTGTTTTGAATTCTGTTGAGGTTGACGATGATTTGTTCATAAAGTAGCAAACATAAATTATTGTGACGATAATTAACTTATGATTGTGACCTTCAGATCGATCTTTTCGGCAGGTTTAATGTAAATATCTGGAACTGCTTTTGTTTATAATGTCGTATTGAATGAAAACACTTTAATAGCTTTTAGTCTTTTCTAAAAATGGTTGATCATGGTAATCAATGGAAAGCTTGCTTTTGGACATCATGAAATAGGTGGATGTTAATTTATCACCTATTAAGATGTGGAGTCTCAAGCCAAGACCATCAGACTCAGATAGCATGAAAAGGCAGGGAGACCTCTGCTATTCGTGCATTTGGACGGTCAGGCGCACTGAAAGGATACATGATTATTCCATTCAAACTATAAAATTGAAAAGCTCTTTATAAGATTCCAAATTGGTGCTGCCTTTTTATATTGGGTTTAGAAAAAAAAAAATCAGATTTTGCAGTTTTGGGATGGCAGCGAAACTTCTTTGTTCAGTAGAAACAGTAGTAAGACACCATTGTCAATGGAAGTTAACTCAGCTAATAAGACTTATTCACCTTAAGGGAAATTTAGATTCAAGTCTTACTGCTAAATGTCTCTCTCGATGATAGCCTGCAATTCATATTCAATTTGTAATAACAACAAAAATGCACCAATGGCTACCTAGCCTTGGGATAGGCAGCTTAACCACCATTTAAACTTTATAACAATGGCCTAAAGAACTTATCGTTTCACGATAGTCTATATTTAAGTTTGTCCAGGAAGTCCTTTCAATCACAAGTGGTATATGCTTTGAACTGATTTTCTGATTGCTCATGCCTTTTTAAGGTATTATGCACACATTTGCATCAAGCTTTTGTAAAATAAGAACATGTCACCATTGATCTAATTTCTGCTTCAAACAAGAAGCAAAAGACAGGTTTCCTTTGAATATCGTTCACATATCTAACCATAAAATGAGAAATAAATTGCATCACTCTCACACACTACTGTAATGTCCTCATATATGGGTTGCAAGGTAGCATCCAATTTATATTATTTATTCTGCACGTATTGAATTTACATTGACAGAGGGGTATCCTACAACAAAACAACAATCTTTGTATGTATGTTCCATGTGAATGAATCACATGAAATTATAAGTTAGAAATTTCTCATCTCTATTTACTAGTCTGCTTCCTCTTGTAATCATAAGTTGCAGGACAACTCTCTGCTAAAATGTTGATGTTGGCAGCATAAGGCTCAAAATAACCTTCACTATAATCACGATCCACACTGTGAATAAAGAACAAAAAATTTCTAGTGAGAATGTCCCCACCCTATTAACATGAAAGCAAAAAATTACAGTATCATGATTCAAGACTTGGGAAGCCTGTTGCAATTTGCTGGAGCCCATCCAATCTGCTGTTTCTCATTATCATAAATCACCAACTTGTCTTGCAGAGAAATGTCTGCAAAATAGAAATTTTAACGTAAATTAGAATGTTAGAAGCATACCAAAATGGGAATTTTCTTTTCAATGCTTACCTCCAATCACATTGGAATTTCCCAGTTCAACTTCAGTACCATTCAAGATACCTAAGCATACATTGCCTTGTTTCTGAAAAAATACAAGGTCAATTCAGTTTTTTCAGCTTCTAATTTTTTAGGGACATAATCAGAGTTGGAAGTGCAGCTTACCGTGACAATGAGATAAGCTTCAGGTTGCAGTTGAAACTGAACATTCTTGGCATTTGTAAAGACTAGTGCCAATGGTTTGAAATAGTTTTTGACATCACCAACAGATTTGAAAGGTTTTGGTCCTTTCCAGCAGACCGGGAGGCTTTTGTCATCCAATGCATCTTGTAATTGTTTCTTCCCATTTATGTCTTTCTTCAACTAAAAAGCAGCATTTAGAAGTTAGCTATTGCCTTGAAGGAAAGAAAGCACCAAAAATTTTGAGGGCCCATCTCACCAGAGAAACTACAGCACTGTAAGCTTGGGAATTAAAGTAACTGTAAGTACTTCCACTATCGAAAACTATAGAAAGGCCTTTCACTCCTGAAGCCTGCCCACCAAAAAGGAGGCCTGCTGGTCCCAAGATATAGTGTTTCCTGAAATGATAACATGGAAATGAAAGGTATAAAATTAAGCATAATGAAAAGAGTGCTACAATTCTCAATTATAAGCCAGAAATATCTTACTCGTTGGAGTTGCTGGATAATGGTGTCCAAACAATTCCTGACGAAGGAACAAGATCATCACCAAAGAAAAGAAATCCCCCACCTTGTACGCTAAGGCAGTGTCCAACTACATTTCGTGTTAGTCCTAGGCCATGCAATTGTGACAAAATGCTAGACTTGCCGGTGCCAAGGCCAAGGACTCCATCTGTATAAGGTGGACTTGCATGTGGAACTTCTTGATTGTAACCACAGCTGCAGAGCATAAGACAAGAAACTATGACACGAAGAAATAATTCTTCCCTTGACGAAAACCAAAACTGCTGCTCTAACTTCATTTAAGCAACAAGACAATCACCCAGCAAAAAATACTTCGAAAAAATACCCACCCAAATGCCAGACGAGGAGCTGAAATGTTGCCATTGGTGAATCTTAGGGGGAACAAATCTTGGACAAGGACACCAAGAGAAGAACCGCTATCAGCATACTCAACCTCATAGTCACACTGGTCTTGGGATTCGCATTGATAGTTTGCGGGCCAGTGTAGGGAAGCACATAGGGGATCCTTACATGTGACTAGGTTTCTGTTGGGTTTGTAAAGACTGTGAGGGGCCTGCAAAAACAGAACGAGACACAACTTCTGTAATGAAAAAATATGCTATTGTCACAATTTGAGGACCAAAATCTAAAAAAACATATTGTACGAAAATTTTGAAGGAAAGGAAGAATTACTGGTGTGCATTTGGTACAAGGTGCATCACATTGAAGCCAGGTAAGGTCACTGCCAGTGTCTATATCTAGAAAATAAGGTTTTGGAGGCCGTCCTATGTTCAGAGTCACATGATAATACCTGCATTCCAAAGAATACGAACAGCTTAAAGAAAGAATTAAAAATTAGAAACTATTACAAGTTTAGACACAAAATTCCATCATCCAAGGAATCTTCAATTCTACTAATGCTACAACTGATAATTTATTGATGGTAACAAATCACATTACCCACAACTTCGTCACCCATGTATCCATGAGAATTCCTACATATATAAATACAAATAGAGGTGCATGTGGGCAGGCACACCCACAAACATTTAAATTCTGTGAAAATTGACCTGCTTATGCAAGAAAATGATAAAGAAAAGAAGCTCATAATAATACAGGAAGTGACATTGAGAAAAGCGCTACTGGAATTGATGATTTACCTTTCCCAGGAAAAGGTCCACTAGGAATTCCAGGTTGCAAGAATTAAAAAGATACTGGCAGTGGGCATAGTTAAAAAAAAAAAAAAAATCAAGGTACGACACCATCAAACAAAACCACCCACCGGAAATTTCTCATGAAACTGCACGAAAGTCAGACGTCAAAATAAATGTACCCAAGAATCTTCCTAAGAGTTTCAGCTGATGAGCACAAACACAAATTCCAACTAATTTCAAGAACCCCATCAACAATATTCAAATTAATTCCATGAAAAAATTCATCCAGAAACCAATACTAATCCACTAGTATTCGGATCACTTCTAGAATCAATCAGACACAAACTCGCATAAACGCATACAAAATACCAGTGTAGCAAGATTGATCATTAATCAATAGCATGAATATATCAATCAAAGAATAAAGGGAAAAAAAAAACAGAACGGATAAATTTTTCCAATACAAGAATGTCAAGATTGAACAGAATTACACGCATATATCAATTAAAGAGACAAAAAACAAGAACCCACAAGAACTGAAACAGAGGCATACCCATTGGGATAAA
Source organism: Mitragyna speciosa (assembly GCA_024721245.1). Classification (NCBI taxonomy): domain Eukaryota; kingdom Viridiplantae; phylum Streptophyta; class Magnoliopsida; order Gentianales; family Rubiaceae; genus Mitragyna; species Mitragyna speciosa. Next base: position 9,586,018 of record CM045560.1, read on the forward strand.
CATTTCCAGAAACAGGGAAAATCACAGAGGAAGTAGAGGACTTCTTCTTGGAGGCAGAAGGCCGACCAGCGGCAGAGAAACATCCCTGAAAAGAGGCGGAAAACACCACCAGAAAGCACAAAAAACCCAGCAAAAGGGGTACTTTTGTGGGGCTCTTTTTCTCATGCATATTGATTAGCTTGAGGTATTGTTTTGATGATTCTGATTCCGATTCAGGTGGAGGATATGCTAAGGAAGAGGGTTTTAAACTAATGAAAAGATGAAAAGGGCAAAAGTTGCTTTCAGGGGCAGTTTCTTAGACTTTGCCGGTGACGACGACTTTATCACTACTAGTTTATCATAGTTGAAGTGGACTACTGGTGTTGCATGGTTTGACTTGTCTCCGTGTTCTAGCACAGACATTTTTAGTGTTTTGATTTTACAGATTCCGCGTTTCTAACCTGTTCAAGTCTTGTAATAGAAAATTATTAAATAAATCACGTGATACACGTAAGTGTAATAAAATAAATAATTATCGTTACGTAAATATTAAAGAATTATATTTTATATTATTGGATGATATAAAATTAATTTTAATACATATATTACGTGATTCGCGTAATACACATAACACGTACATTTTATGTGATGGTTGATAATTACAAAAATTTTTAAATACAATCGATTCACAATTTTAATTGTTAATTTTTTGATCTAAAATAAAATACACAATCATTATTACTCGCTTCTTGCACTGTACAGACCATTTTAGAATACAAGTTCTACGGCTGTCCCGATGACTGCCAACGGAATTTCTTGGAAACGTTCCTTTGGCATTGTCCCAAAAGGTTTTTATATTTTGTTTTGTTCAAAGAAAGTCCAAGAACACTTATCTAGCAGACAAAAACTTCAGTCTTATATGAGGCAACATTGAGGTTAATGCTAGTATTAAATACTCATGACTGGATATTTGATAACTGCAAGGAATTATGGCACTTTGCACTATTGACTTTTCATTTTGTTAATTTCTTTTTCAACCTTGAATTTTTAGTATTCTAAACTTAAAAATTTTCAGAGTAGTCCAAAAACTCATATCAGTCCTTGAGAACATACAAAACCTGTCATGTATAAGCTAACCTTAGGTAAATAGTTAAGTAGTAAATAATTATGGCCAAAATACCTGCAAATAATTATGACCAGATTCATGTAAAGAATATTTTAACCACCCAGCTAAACCCCGCCCCCCCCTCCCCGGGCCCTCCGCCGGGGCGCCCCAAAAAAAAAACCAAAAAAAAAAATGAAAGGATTATGCCACTTTGCACCATTGACAAATTGTTAAACCTTTTTTACTTTGCACTTTAATGTTTCGCAATGTTAATTTTAGCCTGAAGTCTTGAATTTATTTTATTTTAGAGACTTTATACTCAATATTAACAGATCCTAAATCATTCCAATCGTTTCTTTGTTACAAAAATTAAACATATCCTAAATCATTCCAAATGTTTCTTTGTTATTACAGAAAATAAACATAAAAGAACACTATATTCTTATTTCTTTCATGGTATTAAGCGCAATTAATCCTTAAGATAATCGAAATTACAAGTGTACATTCAATTTTTCTATCAATGTTGAATAATAGCGGGATCGATTAGGTTGATTTGCGATTTTGAATAAATTTAAGGTGTAAAGTATTTAACTTAGAAGTTCGAAATATGAATAGAAGGATGATATTGAAAGTTAAATAAGTTTATTAAAAAAAATTAAGGTGCAAAGTGACTTCAGTCATAAACTTAAATGGGTATTTGGTACTGGCTAGTGATGTTTAGCCGCTGATGTTGCAGTGCTTGAAATAATAATTTTGAGGAAATAACGACAAAAAGTTTTTACCAGCCTTTAACCTGAGTCTGAAATATTTTCGTGTTATAAGGGTAACTAATACATTAATAAAACGCAAATGACAAAAATATTTTCCCTATTAAATTACAAAGGCCAAAATGAGATTTTAGACTTCAGTTTCTTGGGAGTGGAAAATTCTTAAATGAAGCCGGTCCACGGCTTCACCTGTAGATTTATAAAGCTAACTAAACATTCTTACGTCACTTTCTTATAACAGCATGCATCATTATATTTAGGCGACATTCTTTTATATCACAAGATTTACAGGTGAATTGTGGATCTGATCCACTTAGGATTCAGCCGCCTTTATAGTAATAGTCCAAGATTTCAATTTTTTTCAATAATTGAGAATTGTATATTGTAATATCCTTTTTTTTTTTCCCTTTTGTGGGGATCACATTGGAGGGACATAACGCGTATGCTTATGTAAAGAAGCACCTAATTTTTGACAATTTGGGGAAAAGGGAAGGGGAAAGAAGCACCTAATTAGCAATTCTTTTTATCATATAATATCGGTGCTGGGTAGTTGCATTGGTTGAGCACGTCAGACGTGACAAAATGTTGATAGTTCAATTTTAAGTATGATCACGCAGATTTCCACATGATTTTGGTCTTCACTCTTGTTTCGTAACTTTCGATGAAGTTAACTTCTGTTATTAAACTTTTTATGCGCTGGCTTTTTATGAAAAATTGTTAACATCTTTCTTGGGAAGCACTTCTCATTTTTACCAGAATACTTTTCTAATGATGTTAGAAATTGACTTTTCCTCAATGGGCGTTTTTGTGGTTTCAAACTGCTTCAGATCCATCGTTCAATCCATAGGTTTCTTGTGGCATATTTGGTTGGAAAGGAATGGAGTTGTATGGCAAGATAAGCTATTTGATCCTATTTAGAAAAAAAATCCAAAACCCAACAACCCGCCCAACCCGCCCACTAAGTTTAAAGGATGGGTTGGGTCAATTGAGTTATGGGTTTTGATGAGTTGGGTTAAGAAAACTCAACTTATTTATTAGGTGGGTTAGGGTTTTTTACTTGGGTACTCATTACCCAACTTCTATTTTTAAAAAAATCAAAAGGCTCCATTTTGTTGAAGGCATTTTGCAGAAAATTATGTTGAAATAATTTTTTAAACATGTTTTCAATCACCTTTTATAATTCTAACAATATTTTTATTTCATGTACATTACATTTCAAAAATTATTACAATATCATTGTTTAATAATATTCTAAAAAATTTCAAATGCAATCAAAACTATCCAAGTCAATTTTTGGACAATGAATTTTACATATGCTACATTTTTTTTTAGTGAACTTTTAAGAAATTTTGGTCAAGAATATGGACATTACTTCAAAAAATCATTCAAAATTTAATGTTCTCAACAAAATTGTAATCCTTACAAAATGCTAACTTTAGGATAAATAAATGATTGGCAGCTTAAAATAATGCAGAATCCATCATTCTTAATAGTTCATGTATTCTCTATATATAAACAGAAAATAAAATTTAGCTTCTAAAGCAGTTAGTCAAATTTTTTAAAAATTAGAGAGGAAAGAGTAGTTTAATTAAGAAGCTAATTATCTCTTCTACAATTAGAATATGCGGATGCTTAATTAGAAGTGTGTGTTTGTATTTGTGGAAGTATTCTAGTGTGTGAAAATATGTTTATATATGAAAAGATGCGTTTATATGTGTGAAAAAATTATTTTGTAATTATTTTTTGTATGTAAATATGTATGAAAAAGTATTATGAACAAAATCGATAAAATAATATGTTGGGTCATGGGTTTGAGTTAACCTAATATGACCAAACCCAATATTAACCCAGTATATAGTTGGGCGGGTTGGGTAGAACTCATATAAATGAAAACCCAATATTAACCCGCCCAAGTTTCCTCCCTTAATCCTATTCGTGCAATGACTCAAGCTGTGAACATGCTTAATCATGTTTTTGATGAAGAGGTTTCTGTCAACATACATGCACAACAATTATCACAAGTTGAGCACAAGCACGAAACATTTCAGTTGGCTAAGGAGTTCCATATAATGCTCAGGAAAATGGTTGCTTGCAGGTGATAGTGGATGGTGCATTTAATGGAAAATTTTTAAAATCAGCAATAGCCATTGTAGGAATAAATGAGAGGGGTGTTCAGATAATGAATGAAAAGATGAAAGTTGATGCGATCTCTGCATTCCAGATAGAAGTGTTAGCTTGCTTATTTGCTATTATGATGGCGGTACAACAGTGCATTTACACATATCTCAATTCTCACAGAATAGTCTCCATTTATTACGATGTTTGAAGAATAACATGCTTATTCCGTATTATATGAAGCATAATTTTTGTGATATTAAGTTTATAGCTTCCTTTCTTTTTACTGTAGTATAATAAGGTTGATAGAAGTCAGTTTAAGTTGGCTCATGTTTTGACTATAACTTTGAACAATGTATAAGCTTTATTATTAATGACAATATCATTTTCTTTCTAATGATGTAGAAAATACTTTTATACTTTCCATACAATACATGACACGAAATGTACCTGACAAAAGCACCATAAAACCACTAGGACACAAATGGTATATTAAAGAGCTTATAGTAAGCTGGACAAATATCAACACCCTATTAATAGGCCTATTTTTGAAGTAACTTTTCATATATCTATCTAACACACACATACACACACATACATATAGAAAAAAAAATAGTATATAAAAAGGAGTCGAGGCAAACTCTTGTCTCCTTCTTTTGCCATGTGTCAATGTGTTGTTGGACTTTTGGCGGCTGGTGGATGTCACACTTGATAGGCTTCTTGGACAGATGGGCTTTTGGGCTGTGTTATTAGTTTCTTGAGTTTACTAGGCCTTTCCTTCCAACTGGGCCCACTATTTTCATATAGTCATCTATTGGGGCGATTTAATGTTAAAATTCATTTTAACCCACACCAAAGTTTCTTCAATTTTTGCTTTGCTCAAGGTTTCGCTGTCTTACGGAACCCATTGTTGGATCCTCAATCCAATTTAAATGGACTCATTTTTTACCATTGGATGATAGTTATGCTTAAGCCTAGCAACTGATGTTAAGAGTGTCTTTTTTTTTTTTTTTGGTTATTAAATGATCATCCTAGCGGACAATTAATGATTTTCTCATTAATGCCAAGATAAGCACGTTCACTTTGCTTTGACTGTCAATTATGATGAGGTTTTTTTTACTCCCTTTTTTGTGTGTTTTTGAGATGTTTTCTTTTGTTAATTTTATTTAAAATCCTTTGATAGCCATTGATTAATCTCTGTATTGTGTCGTAGACGTTGGATTTGTTTATGATGAAGAAGAGATGAACAGGTTGGATAAAATTGTTGACGAGAGTTATGAGTAAAGTTAGGCATTCTTTTTGTGGATTCACCAACTTTTGTGGATGAAGATGGTAAAAAGTTTACGATAACTTGATCTGGAAATAGCATACTACATTTTAGTGGTTTAATGGTAACTTTTGTATCCAAGCTGGAGTGATTTAAGTGTAAACCAACAAGTGAATACTGAGAAATGCGTTGGCTATATATCAAGGCCACAAGTTTCTTCTCGTCTTAAATTCTTCAGCAAGTTGGATTGTTTTAAAGCATTTAGTTTTTAAAAATTCTCCAATTATTTAGATAATCAAGCTAGAAAAATCAAGATTCCACGATTTTCAGCTATTCTCTATTTATATTTGTTAGAATGAGCTCGTAAAAATTAGTCAATGAGCAAATGCAGATGGAGATTATTTTATTTACTAGAACTTTAGTAATTTGGCAAGCTGGCTTTCGACGGCCAATTTTTCTAGACAGTTACATGGTTTTTAGGAAGAAGAATGGATGTAGCTCCATAGCGTTAGTTGTTTATTACTTGGCTGATAATCCCCCACACAAAGTTGAAATATATTTATTTACATCTATAATTCGGAACCAATTTTTATTTTTGGATTTGGCTTATTACTAGAGAACTATTGAGATGTTAAGAATGAAAATTATGTCACGTACATTTTAGAGTGAGTTTATTAATAAACTTGCTCATTAGCCTTTACTCTGACAACCTGCAAGCTCATATGCAAGACTGACCACATCGTTGTGATTACAATATATGCAATATATAGTTGAAGAATTGCAACATCAATAAAATGTTAAAATTCAGTGTGGAAGGACCAAAGGAGAACATTGTTATTGCTTACAAATTGTTATTGACATTGTATTTTAACAAAAAAACAAGCAAGAATAATTTATTTTAACAAAAAACAAGCAAGAATAATTTATTTGCCTAAAAAAATTATAAACAGTGGGCTGGTAACACAATATAATAGACACAGAACCCTGTCTTTGAATATTCTTCAGAGTTTCCAAAATCTTTTTTCTTGCAATTACTGACTTGAGTGCTGGAGTACAGCTAGGGGAAAAGCTTTACTTGTTTCCGGTATGGTGGCCATGGTCCTCACAACTGCCATTTTTAATTAGTTGATGGTCCAGATTTGAAGCGTAAAAAATAAGTGGATAAAATTGAATTAACAATATCATATTTATAATGAAAAAATGACGTCGTTTAATAATTACACCATAGTTCGGTCGAATTATATCATTATTTCAGTATAGTTACACATTCTAACTGACATGTTACGCACATTTCACATTGTATGAAATGAAAGGGCCTAACTTGCAATGTCACGTTCCGATGATATTACATCCTTACAAGCACAAGCGTAACCGACAAAGCCTTTAAACAATTAAATACCTCTCCCAAAAGTCCTCAAAAAATCAGAAAATAAACTATTTGCTGGTGTCCATTTTTTGACATCAACATCTGGTGCCATCTGTAGGAAGCTAACAAACAGCCAGCCACTTAGGACTAGGGGATCTAAAGACAAGAATGGTGAAAATACAAGAAATTGCTTGTTATTCCCAGGGATCTGCAAGGCTTGCCTATGAAATTATTATTATTCTGTCAACGGACCATTGCACTCCTCTTAACAAGAAGATAACTCCTTCATTTAGACTGAGTGAACGCTTGTCTCAGGGGAACCTTAAATCATATGTCTGTACAAGATGTCTCTTGCTTAAAGTAGACTAAAAAGACAAAAGAACAGCTCACCTAGAGCTAACAGGTGGAGACATTGACTTAATTTCTTGTCCATCAGTAGAATTGGGAAGGCGTCCAAATATCAAGAGACTCTAATGCTGAGAAATCAAAGAGAAGAGAGAAGATTCCCCACAAGGAGAGAGGAAAAGCTTCTTATGGGGGTGGCAAAGCAAGATACGTTAGAATAGCAAAAGAAGCACAATGGAGAAGATCTCTGCCAAGCCACAATGATGGGACAGCATCATCACATTTTCCACCAGAAGGTCAATAGTGGCGTATTAGAGGCGACTTAGCCATCTCCTTAAGAATTAAAAGAGGCCTTCTGAAAAAGTAGGAAATTTTTAGGGCGAGTCAAAGACATAACCAACAAAGATAACAAGGAGGAGACCAATGCCACATGTCATTTATAGAGGAAACTGTTGCGCCCTATTTTTTGCGAGCGTGACGGCAAATGAATCAAAATATTTGGCTTTATTGCAACAATATCAGTGAAACAGGAAAAGGAGGACTCCTAATAGGAAAGAAGATCTCTAGAAAAAAGTTCTAAAACTAAGAACAAAAGTAGCCACCTATTGTGTTCAGTGATCCTACTATATATTTTATCTTTTTCTTTCCCCCAAAAGATCATAAACTTCATTTCAAGCTAAAAAATTATAGTTACCGGATAATTATCCTCAAACCATTGTTCTGATTTTTTATTTTGTCCACCAAAGTTTGAAATATGATTGGAAAACAACATTCTACCATTTCTACTCCAGTGCTTTTAGCATAGCCAATCTTATTGCTTCTGTTTTTACTAACTTCACATCTCTTCCTGTCAGCAAGGATATAACCCATATTGCAAGAATTTTCCCTGAATGATCCCTTACCACTACACTAGTACCTGGTTTCCTCCTTGAAATTCTGACAGCATATCTATGTTGATCGACCCTTGATTGGGCTGTGGACCTAGCTCTATTTGCTTGATTGTGTTTTTAAGAAATATGTTTTTTAAAATTTTTAATCAACTTTTTATCTCACGTACACATTTAGTGAAAAGAATCTTTAAAATTGCTGAAGTAATATTTTTTAGAAAACATTTAAAAAAAAACCATCCAAAATGGAGTCTATATCTATCTAATTCCTGATATCTAGCATGGTCCATCTGATAAACTTCCATTCGAGAGCTGCCTTCTGTGTAGCTCAGTAAGGATCGCTGTTCTTGCATTGAAAGTGAAGATCATTTCTTGCTTTCTATAATTGTCATATGAGGTTAGTAGTCAGTTCAATATGCTCCATTCCATTTGATCTTTTAAAGGTTGATTGGAGTCTTTCACACCACTTTCAAAAGTTCCATCTGTACTCCTGAATTCCATCCCGCTGTATAGGCAATAATTACCGTGTTGCCCCTGGTTATTGCAATTCAAAATTTTATGCATAAAATTTCATAATTGGCCCTGTAAAAATACAAAAAAAAAGACCTCTAAATAAAAAAGCTTAAAATATTGGGTCAAAACCCATCTACAATGCATTTACCTATCTAAGAAGATATCACAGTTGTAAACTCGCATGCTAGCAAAGATTCTGTGTTGGAGTTCACCCGCCAAACTACCAACTTGCTAATTACTAGTAGAAACTCTTGGTCACATTCTTAAGTAGACGTTGCTATAAGTCCCCTCTTATAAGTTACTAAGACTAAGAAAACTTAGTGCTAGAAATAAACAGCAACTGCCAAGACAAACACTAGCGGATAATTTCCTTAATACAGGAAGTCCCCAAAATATCCAAGAGCGCTACTCACAAGCAGTAGCTTACAAGATGACTCTTACTACAATTTTGACTCTGGCTAACCACCACTAGAGTTAAAAAGTCTTTTTGAGTCGAACACATTAAACCTACAAGTGAGGGGCATGGTTAGCTATATTGGCCAAGTTTGCGACGTATCGCATGAGTTATAATTGGAACAGGGTCTATCGATACAATATTATTACTTGCATCGTTGTTAGAACTAAATCAAATATGTATTGCCAAGCAATCGGCGATATCGACTGATATGGAATGATATGACATGGTATCGAGAAAAATTGATTGAGATTTCAATGATATGCACCGTTATGAACTGAAAAAACTTAGGACTATTCCCCTCCTTAAACAACAAAATACTAAGGGTGTGTTTGTTTGGATTGAAAATATTTTCCTGGAAAATATTTTCAAAATTTTCCTTGGTTCCGAACATCAAAAAATATTTTCCAGTGTAAAATATTTTCTAATTTTTCTTCCTTTGGTTGAAAATAACTTGCATACTCAATGAATGTAAGTTATTTTCCTTAGAGTATAAGAGTGACATTAAATGTTAAATACCTACTTTTATAACTTCAATTAATTAACTAATTTTTATTTTTAATTCTTATCAACTAAATTTTTCATAATCTAGGGCACCACAATAATATGATTATGGTTATGTATATTTTACAATTATATTATTTTGAAGATTAATTATAAACAAAACAATCTTTAGTAAACTCTATTTACTTGTCAAACATTTATTACAATTGTTATTAGTCTATTTAACTCATATTAACAATAAAAATATAAAAACTATCAAAAAAATTATTTTTCCAAAGATTTTCACACTGTCAACCAAACACTAGAAAATTGTAAGGAAAATGAAAGTTTTTATGTAGAAGTGTTTTCTTAGGAAAATAATTTCTTTAACAAAATATTTTACATCCAACCAAACGGACCCAAGAAAACAAAAGTTGAAGAGTAGTAATCAAAATATTGGAATGATCAAATCAAGAATCAACAGTCTCACCCTACTATACAAAGTGATAGGAGTGCAAATTAGAGCCAAGTATTAAGCATATGTCATAGCTTCAAAAGAGAAAGTCCACTCTTGTACCAAAAAATTCAACCCCATCATCTCTCTCTTTCTTTCTTAACCACAACATTTTACATCAAAAGATACAAAATTTTCATCCTACTACATAGATTTTTTTTTCCAATTTCGCAACCTTTTGTAGATCTATCGTCCCAATTCAACCAAAAATTTTTTATTGATCAATTTATGATGAAAATTCTTATTGAGAATATGGTAAAAATACTTATTTCTTTATGTCTTTATATTTTATAATATTATTTGATAGATATTTGTTTACCTGTTGTATTGAAATAAATACTACTAATTTCTTTGCGTAATTTTATTATATTATGTAAGATATGATGGTTTTACTCTTATATTTAAGTTTTGATATCATATAAAATCAATGCCTAAAATCATGTACGGCTAATGATATAATTTTATGGTTACAACAACATTACTTTATTTAAATAATTAGCAATTATATATAACAATATAGGTATCTAATAGATTTAATTTGATAATTGTGCTTGTTATGGTATTTTTTATTTTTAGTAATTTTTTTTAGATTTGTTAAAATTTTTATATGTTATAATATACATATCACCCGATATTTGACCGATATGTCGCAACAGATATGAAACAACGACGATTTCGAGCTGAACCATGGTGAGGGGTGAAATGACGATACAGAATATCTTTTCACTCCTGAAACACCAAATGGCACGGACCTAGATAGATAAAGGCTCATAAAGCCGGTATTATATCATACTTCTCAAGAGGAATTCAAGAAATCTGAGTAGAAATGCAGAAATTTAGCAAGAACAGACAGATAATAAGAGTAAAAGAAAGAAAGAAGAATGAGAGGGAAATGAGAGAATTTTATTAGAGAGAGAAAATGTAAAACACAGTTACAGAATTCAATTCCATTTTTCTTCCTCTATTCTGTTATATATGATACAACAAATGCCTTTTATGCTCAAGCTACAGGAATTCTAACTAACTCCTTCTAACCAACTAGGTAACTACCTTATTCCAGCAACCTCCTGGTTTCTCCCCAAACAACATAGTTTTTGAGTCTCTATTCATGACATATTATAAGCCAAGTGCATTAAAAGGCTCAGAGCAAGCCTAAAAAATCCCATGAGCCTATAAATAGGCTATTTGAAATAACTTTTCATATACAGCACAATATAACACCCCCATAACTCTCTGAATATTCTTTAGAGCTCCCAAGTTATCTTTTCATAGATATACTGTGACTTAAGCATCAATGTACAACAGCTAAGAAAGCCCTGCAATCGCTGGAGGAGAGACAATACTCCAAAATTTGTTGAAGACCTCTCCTAAAAGACCTCAAAGACTCGGAAGATTAACTATCAGCTTGTGTTTAAGTTCTCAAGATGGTAAATGTGAACATTTTCGTTGTGTTTAAGTTCTCGGGATGATAAATGTCCTTCTAAAATCTTTCAGATTAAATATTTTTTTAAAAAAATTGTTTCTAATTTTAAACATTTTTTAAAAATAGATATCATGCAAGAACAAACACTATGAATCTTTTTCTATTAATACTGTAAAACGATCTACAACTAACTTTAGCAAAATAACAAATAGGTCCTTCATGTATATATTGTATGAAATATAAATGTGTAGTATACTTGGAGTAAATAATATACCTATAGATGAAGTATATACGTAAGTAAATGCACGGTTATAAAATGCTATTCAAGACTTGCAAAGAGGAGGGAGAGGGGGGGGCGGGGGGCGGGGGGAATTGGCTTAGGCAATTTTAGTATATGTCCTCTTTATAAAGTCTTCTAACAACCTATTTGTCGGAATTTTTTTTTCCTGGGTCGATAAGCAGATTAATTCACCAATCATAACGCATAAATCATTGTTATATAATCGGATTACATTCAAAAATTTGTGAATATCGAATTTTACCATATAATCGAGTTAGGCATAAGTTGGAAATTAGCCCTAAGCTCTTAGAAATGATAGCAGGATACTACTTTACCATCGTAAATATACATACATACATACATATATCTATATACATACATACATACACACACGTGTTTGTGTGTGTGAGCCAATTATGACCAGATAAAATTATGCATAAACAAGAAAAAAAACAGAAGAATTCATAAGCAACAAATTATTTTTAGCCACAAGTATTATCAACATATGTACAGAACTGTCCCATGCTAAATTAGCCCAACGTATGGATGGGTTTCCTTATCCACAGGTCCCACAAAATCTCCCCCTTCTAGATTTCTCACGCACAACACACACTCCAGCCCACCCATCTCCCACGACCATCAAAAACAGCCCAAAACAACTGCCTCCCTCAGCCACCAAATATGGATGCTATCTTCTTAAACTCACCTCTTTCCACCCTCAAACTCTCCACAAAACTTGCCAACTACACTTCTTTTCCCACCAACTTCCCCTCTCAATCCCTCCTCAAACCCACCATTTCCATTGCCAAGCTTTCAGTCTCTGCCACCCTCCAAAACCAACAAGAGAAACAGCCACTCCTCCGAGACCAACAATTCGAAGACTACAATCGAGATGAAACCTACGGGGAAGTCAACAAAATCATCGGCAGCCGAAAAGCTTCCCTCCCGAACGGAAACCAAGTCATGGAATACTTGATCGAGTGGAAAGACGATCATTCTCCCACCTGGGTCCCCTCGGAATTCATAGCTCAAGATGTCATTGCCGAGTACGAAACCCCCTGGTGGACCGCCGCCAAGAAAACCGATGAGTCGGCCCTGAAGAACCTCATCGAGGCCAACGACGGCCGCGACGTAAATGCCGTGGATGAAGATGGCCGGACGGCTTTGTTATTTGTTTCCGGGCTCGGGTCCGAGCAGTGCGTGAGGTTACTAGCCGAGGCCGGAGCTGATTTGGATTTCAGGGATAAAAACGGCGGCTTAACGGCTCTGCATATGGCGGCTGGATATGTGAAGCCGGGAGTCGTTAAGGAGTTGGTTGAAATGGGTGCAGATCCCGAGGTGGAAGATGATAGAGGACGGACGCCATTGGAATTGGCGCGAGAGATTTTAAAGCTTACGCCAAAATTACAATTTGCGAGAAGATTGGGGTTGGAAAGTGTAATTAATATTTTAGAAGGGGAAATATTCGAGTACGCTGAGGTGCAGCAGATATTGGAGAAGAGAGGGAAAGGGGATAAGGTGGAGTACTTGGTCAAATGGAAGGACGGTGGAGATAACGATTGGGTCAGAGCTGGATTAGTTGCTGAGGATTTGATAAGGGATTTTGAGGCTGGGTTGGAATATGCTGTGGCTGAGAGTGTTGTTGATGGGAGAGAATCAGAGGATGGGAAGAAAGAGTATTTAGTTAAGTGGACGGATATAGATGAGGCCACGTGGGAGCCGGAGGAGAATGTGGATCCCGTTTTGATTCAAGTTTTTGAGGATGGTCAAAAAGGAGTGAGCTCATAATTGCACCGTGTATGGGATGTTAGATTTTTGTCCATCATTTTTGGCATGTCCTAGAGGAAATTAGTGATGAATTTGAGATACAATTGTTGTACAATATGAATATGCAATTGTACATTGCTTTCCTCAAATGTAGCTCGCTTTAAATGGATGCATTGTCCTTGATAAGCTTGTTTAACAACTTTGATTGGGAACTACTAGCACTTTTCCTCTTTTTTTTTTTTTTTTTTGAGAACGGGAACTACTAGCTCTTAATTGATTTTTGTTTCAGTTCACTTCTATAACTATGTGATTTTTGCATTCTGTCAGTTTGGATAAATGTAAGTGCATCTTGCTGTCTAACTTGTGGCATATATATATATATATATATATATATATATATATATATATATATATCCTATGAAGTTTTCTTGATAGAGAGAGATCCAGGTGCCTCTTACGTTTTATTACAGGTTATTATGTTGTTTAAATTACTAATTCGGGGATATGTTAACTAGATTATCTAATTTTGTCGTATAGATCACTTCTAGTAATTATCTGTTAATTGGTAGACATAAGGATTATGTAGTCTTTTCAACAAGATTGGACCAAGTTATGTATTCTTTGCACTTATACATGGATATAGATTAAGTAGTTACTAATGGGATATAAAAAGATTTCTTTCTCTATGCTAATGTGCAAGGAATGGACATGAAATTACTCGGCAAGATTTGATGCTTCTGAATGTTTCTCCTTCTCTGGAACATTTGAATTATATGAAGCTCTTCTCTTCTCACTCAATCAGTAATCAAACCTAACTGAACCCGAATATTACCGAACTTGAGCTCGAGCTTGTTAATATTACTGTTGCTCGAGATCGAAGGTCGAGCTTAATCGAGTTTGTAATTTGAAACTTGAACTCGGCTCGTTAATTTTGTAGAGAGCTTGAGCTCGACTTGGGATCGCTCATAAAAACACAATCAAGCTCGAACTCGATCTTTTATTGCTCAAATTTCGAGTTGCTCAACAAGCTGCTCAAACTCACATTTTACTACTCAAATTCGAGCTCAGTTTAGTACACAAGCTATTCGAGTTCGAGTCAAATAAAACCCAGTAGGTCGCGAAGTTGCGTGGTTCGTTAACACCCTGACCAGAGGCACACAAGATTCAATAGATGCATGTCATGTCTTATGTTGAAGAACAGAAGTAACAGCTTATCATCAAGAGATAGCATGATTTTCTGAAACATAAGCTATACTTCTCTTTTTCCTATGCCAATCAGTCTTAGTGGATACACTGTACATAATTAGTGGCGGACGCAAAACCTTATTTGCCAGGCGAGAACTCATAGAACTAAAATATGATTAGGCTAAGGAATAATTTCACAAATCTTCTCTAAAGTTTCTAAAAATTTCATCTAGTATCCCTAGGGTTTTAAACATCACACACCTCTCTTCCTTGTGTTAAATGACTACATATCCAATGGCAAGGTACCTTAGAAAATTCGACAAAATCACAAAAATTTACAAAATTCAAAGAAACGCTTATTAACTTTCAAAAATTACGGAAAAGGTTACTTGGAAAGGATAATAAAAGTAAGAAAAACATGTAATTCAAATAAATACTTAATATTTACAAAAATCACATGACTTTAATAGAAAATTCAATAACCAAAAACAATGACAACAACATTTAAACCTTTATCTCACTATGCTGAAGTCAGGCTATATAAATCATATGTTACCATTGAGTTCAACTAAGGCACATATTCTCATTAAGGTTTAGATATAACATGTCTTTCTTAATAGTTTCTTTCCAATTCCTTTTAGGTTATCTCCTTCCCCTTTTAGTTTGAGTCAAACTTCTTCATTTTTTACAGCTCCGTACTAGAGCATCTAGAGGCCTTTTATGCACATGTTTAAACCTCTTAAGTGTGATTGTCTCATCTTCTCATATATTGGCTCTACTCCTATTTTCCTTCTAATACATTCATTGCTTATTTTATCTAATCTAGTATGCCTGCACATCCATCGTAATATTCTCATTTCTACTACCCTTATTTTTTTGTTCATGTTCATACTTAGTTGCCCAACACTCTGTTCCATAAAAAATGGCTTCTTTTTTTTGTTGTTTTATAATTTTTTTTTTCAATTTTAGTGGAACTTTACTATCATAGAGTATGGATGAAGCACTTCTCCATTTGTTCCAACCTTCTTGAATTCTAGTACATAACATCTTTATATATTCCTATATTTTCTTCAAGGATAGTTTCTAAATACTTAAAACTTTTAAGACGCCTTTAGTTCATGCCTACCAATTTCTACACTTACCCTATTTCTACCTTTATGATTACTAAAGTGATACTCCATATATTCTGCTCTAACATTATTTATGGTAAAAGCTTTCGATTCTAATGTCTCCCTCCTATCTTCAAGTTTGGCATTTACTCCTCTCCTTCGTCTTATTGATCAGAACAATATTATCAACAAACAACATACATATAGGAATGGATTCTGTAAAGGTTTAGTACTCTCGTCAACTATTAAGGTAAAGATTTATGGGCTCAAAGCTTATCCATGGTGTAGTCCTACGATATTAAAAAATTCACCTGATATCCCTACTAGTGTCCTAATAACATATATTGTTACATATTGATTTACAGCTCCAATATAAGTTGTTCTTACCCCTTCTCTTTTTCAGTACATTGCCATAATATATCTCTAATAACTCTATTGTATGCCTTATTCAAGATCAATAAATACCATATGTAAATCTTGTTTTCTCTCGTGATAATGCTCATATAAACTTCATATTAAATGTACAGCTTCCATTGTAGACTTCCTTGGCATAAAACAAAATTGATTATCTAATATCTTTGTTTCTTTTTCTAACCTTATTTCTATTACTCTTTCCCACAGTTTCATAGTATGACTCATTAATTTAATACCTGTATAATTTGCACAATTTTGTATTTCTTCTTTATTCTTATACAAAGGTATTAACACACTTTATCTCCATTGATTAGGCATTTCTTAGGGTTGATAATTGTCGTTAAATAATTTTCTAAGCAATGTAATTAATGCCACAAGGTATCAACACACTTTATCTCCTAGGGATCTTCTTAGTGTTCGTAATATAATTACGTTAAATAATTTTCTAAGCAATGTAATTGCAATTTTCCTATGCACTTCCATACCTCAATTGGAATATCATTAGGTCCCACTGATTTTCCATTTTTCATTTTTTTCAATGCTTCTTCTACCTTTAAGTTTTGGATATTACAGGTAATATGTAAAATTTTATTTTGCTCAGATTGGCTTAACTCACCTAATGTGACTTCATTACCGTTGATTTCATTAAATAGATTATAGAAATATCTATTCCATCGATCTTTTATTTCTTTGTCATTAAGTAAAACATTTCCATTTTCATCTTTTATGCATATAATTTCTGTTAAATCTCTTGTTTTTTTTTCTCTCATTTTCACTATCTTTATATATATATATATATGTATATATATATATATATATATATATCCCTCTTGCCTCTTTAGTATCTAATCTTTTATGACATCCCATAGGCTGTTATCTTTGCCTCATTGATTACTTTTTTCACTTCCTTTTTGCCGATTTTATATCTTTCAATATTTTCCTCAATTCTACAAGTGTATAATGTTTTATAACTTGCCCTTTTTTCTCACTTTTTTCTCGAATTTCTTGGCTCCACCACATGATTTTTATTCTATTTATTGCCCCTCAACTCTTCCAATATATTTTTCATGATTATTTCCATTTAGTCGGTTATATCTTTCCATGTGTTCTCTTCTTCTTTAATGTTCCAATTAATGGTTTCTAACAAGGCTTTTATAAAATTATCTCTTGTAGTTTTATTCTTTAAGTTATGCCATTTAATTCTAGGTGTTGCACCTCATTTTTTGAAAAGAAGAAGAAAAACGAAAAAGGGTGGTTTTTCAAAAATGGTCTTGTTTTTGAAAACAAAGCAAAACAAAAGAAAAAGGCCTAAAATGAGACTTCGAAAATGCGACGGTTTGAACCAAAAAATATAGTCTAAAAAATGATTTTTAAGAAAAAAGAACTTACCACTTGGAATTGAGTTTTGGCGTACCAAGTCAACAAATAAAAAAGTGGAAAAAAACAAGGTATTTTTAGAAAATATTTTAAAGAAAAAGGTAAGAAAAATGAAAAAATCCTTTTAGACAACTTCAGGTCTTTGAAAATAAGAGAAAATGAACTTAGAGTTACAATTGAACAAAAGAAAGGCAAAGATTTGCACCTAAGATACCTTTTCAATCTGGTCGAAACTAATTGCAAGGTTTAGTCAAAATTTTCCTAATGTGCCCTTAAAACTTATCACATTTGGTTGTGTTTTATGAATGCAAAAATCTAGACCTAAACTGAGATTACGAGTTAAGTTGTATTGCATTAATTGTGAAACCTAAAAGGTCTCGAAAGAGGTCACGAGTTAAGCAGAGTGAGACTCCAAAGAAAAAGTAAAAATAAAAGGAAAATAGAGTTTATATAGATATAAGTTATCAAGAAAAGGGAATGCAACATAACGGGTGTGGGGGATTAAGACCCAGGACAAAATTTTCCTTCTTATAGAGGGGCTGAATAGTGTGCTAAGTCTATGAGAGCCATTACTTGCCCATTTTCCGTGTTCGAAAGGTGACTCTTCTATCCTAAGCACGCAAATGACTTTTCTATCATAAAATTCTATATGAAATACAATCTAAATGTCATGCATTATACACATACGGGAACAATAGATGAATATAGAGGAAAATACCATGCGAAGGGAAGAAAATCCTAAAAATAAGAAAAAATACAGGTAAGTGAGATGAATTGCATGCAAATGATGAAGCTACGTGTGAGGAGCCTAAGGGTCTAGCGTTGGACTAGCCCATTTCTACAAATCCTCACTAGCATTGGACTAGCGAGGAAATGAGAATGTACCACAACTAAAGTTGGACTAGTGTGGTGATGATACACATATATCATAACAAAGCAAATGAAGTAAATAAAACATAAATGAAACCAAATAAGCATTTAGGAACACGTAAGCATAATATCTAGATGCAAAATTGTAAGGAAAGCAAATAAAACACATAAGCAAATAAGCACATAAAAAACACATAGCACCCAAGTCCTAGTTATTACATTGGAGAACCTAACTACAATCTAAAAGGGAAAAAATAAGAAAAAAAAATTATCTTAAAAAATAAGAAAAATAATTTTTCTAACCTATTTATTACATTTTCTATCTAAATACAAATTTCGCTAAAATAAAGAAAAATGTATTCTATCTATTACCTTGACTATCTAAATACAAAAATTCTTATTGACATAAAATAAATTATAACCTATCTATTACATTATTCTGAATAATTAAAATTGAGATTAAACAAATAATATAACATAAATGAATGCTTAAAAGTAAATAAAATAAGAAACACAAAAAATACACATGAGAAAACACGTAGGAGTATATAAGAGCATAGAAAGAGAAATTAAGGGATAATAGAGATACCTCCTGTCTCGACTTGGTACTAATACTAACAAAATAAACAAACACATCAAGGTACTGCTTATTTTGGATAAATAAAGCATAAAAATTAAATTCCAACAATTTGTGAAGGTAAAAATGTAAGTTTAGCAATGTTCTAAGGGAAAAAAGCAAATTCTAGCAAATTGGAGGACAAAACATAAATTCCAACAAGCCTAAGGTTGAAAATGCAATTCCCAGCAATGTTTAAGGGCAAAATGTATTAATAACAAACTAAGGAGCAAAAATATAATTTCTAGCAATGTTTAGGGGCTAAATTACAAATTACAGCAAGTTTGGAGGCCAAAAATATAATTCCTAGTTAGCACAAGGGCATAAAGGTAAATTCTACAAGCACAAGGACAAAAATTATAATTCCCAGCAATGCATGGGGGCAAAATGGTAATTACGGCAAGCACAATGACGAAAATTGTAATTTTAAGCAAAGCATAAGGGTAAAAATTGTATTTTAAAAAATATTAAAAGGCACAAATATCAAGGATCTAATTTAAACAATTTCAAAATGTTATGAGCAAAATAATAAGCAAACCAAAACCCTAGGGGCTAAAATATAAATATCTATTCTCTAATAAAATTGAAAGAAGCAAAACGAAGTAGTGTTGCCTAAGACTACGTTGAAACTACGTCGTTTTGGTAAGTGCTCTCTCTTTTTTTTTTTTTTAATTTAAGACAAAAACACATAAAATGAAGAAAACAAACCTTCCCCCTAAATTGTTTCTCTGAAAAAATGAAACACTTAAATCTTTCTAACCCCAAATCCCTAAATCACTAATCAAACCCCCAATCTCTTAAATCAATCCCCAAAATTATAATTCCAGAAACAATCGCCCTTTCTCTCGTTCAAATCCCACACAAAACATCCAAATTCAATCACAACTTCCATTGATTAAAGGTTGGGCTGAGAATTTACTTGATTTGAGAAGCGGTGGAGGTAGAGGCATTTCCTAGTGACGACAACGAGCAATTGTGGTGGTGGTAGTTGTTTCAATGGTAGCTCCAGTGGATGGCAGTCTGTGGATGGTTGATGTGGTAGTGGGCCACGGTTGATGAAGGTGGTTTGTAGCTCGAATAGGTGGTTTTGGTGGTGAAGTGAGGTGGTTGGATTGGTAGTGAAAGATGATTCGCAGTGGTTGAGGGGGAGATAAGTGACTGAGATGGTTGTTTGTTGACTGATGGATGATGTTCATAAAAGGAGGCCAGGTGGTCTCTAGCGACTGGGATTGGTGGTGAAAGAAGGGAGGTTGTGGATGACTAGTGGTGACAATTGGTGCTAGTCATTGAGGTTGGTCGGCTGTGGGATGGGTGATGGTGTAAGGTCCTTTAGTGTGATAGTGCAAGGTCCTTTAGTGTGATGGTGCTTAACTGCAAGGTGGCTACCAGTTATGTATGTTCAGCCATGTGTGACAGTGAACAAAGGGTGAGGTGGTGGTGCAAGGTGAGAAGGTGATTGTGATTGATGGTGTGGGAGTAGTGGCTATGCGTGCATGTAGCTAGTGATGGCCACTATTGTGGTTGTTTGAGTGGATTATTTTGGTAAATGTGTGTACATTATGATTTTGTTTGATATGCAACTGTGGTCGTGTCTTGTGTGTGTTCAGAGAGAAGCTTTTTGTGTTCAAAGTATGTGTGTGCTTGTGTTACTCTATGTGTGCGTGTTTCTGATATGTGAAACTGGTGAGAGTGTATGTATGTAAATTGTGTGTAATGTGTGGGCAATGTGTGAAACTTATGTGTGTTTGTATGTGAAAGCTGTGAGTGTGGTCGAGAGGGAGAGTGAGTAAATTATGTGCGCAGAGTGTTATGGTAATGGTGTATGAGTATAGCCGAGAGAGAGTTTTGGGAGAGTTGTGTGCGAATTGTGTTCTTTGTGATGATATATGAGTATGGCCAAGAGAAAGTTTTGGGAGAGTTGTGTCAATTGTATTCTCCATAAGTGTTGGTGAATGATCAAGAAATGAGCAAAAAATCTCCTAAAGTCTAGTAAACTGAGTGCAATTAGAGGGTGTGATGTGAGTGATGGTTTTGTGAAGGTGATTGATGAAAGTAGGGTGGTTATAGGGAGGACCTCGTGGTGCTAGGGTGGCTGGTTGGATAAGGTTGTTTAGTAGCCATGTTATTGCTGCAGTTTACTCTCTCTCTGTTTTTTCTTTTTTTTTTTAAATTTGTAAAAAAATAAAGAAAATAAAATCAAATTCACTTGAACTCCTTAAGTTATAAACTTTTACTAGAATTTAGCATTACACAAAGAAAGAAAATTCATCGTAAAATTTGAAATTAATGTAACATTGGGAAGCATGTTACATGCAACAAAATTTGTGAAAAATAAAAAAAATACTAAATGACTTTTAAAATCATGAAAATTTTACACAATATACGTTATCACACAAAAACATATATAGTAAAATTTTCACTCGAAGATTTTAATGTTAAGGCATTCTCGGGTAACATGCTCTTAATAGACAAACAAAAAATAAATAAATACAAAACGACCTCTAAAAATCACCAAACTTTTACAAAAAATCTATTAAAAATATAAAATGCAAATATAAATTTTTTTGACATGAAAGTTGTAATAAAAGGAGCATTGGAAAATGAGCCATTAACATAAAAAATATCAAATTTTCAAATAAATACTAAATGATTTCAAAAAATCGTTAAAATTATGACAATGATAAAAAAATATAAAAATATGAATTTAGAAATTAAAATAAAATAAAAATATTTTCATACTAAAATTACTATTTTGCCCTTGATGCAACTAATTAGGTATAATTTATCAAAAATTGCAATTGACCCCTGAAAAGTAAAAAGTACCTCCGAATGAAACAATAAAACACTTTTTACAAAGGGTTGTCAAAATTTAGTGTCTACACTAGGTAGGTTTGATAATTTTTTTCTTAAATAATTTATTATCAAGTCTTTTATCAAAACTATTAACCTATATTAAGTAGTGAGACTTTCACTAGGTATTACCTTACAATCTTTACATATTTTTCTATTGCTCTTTCTGATTAAGAAATAATCAATTTATGATTTATTAAAACCACTTTCAAATGTAATTAGTTGTTCCCCTCCTTTTTTAAACTAGGTATTATCTATAACTAAATCATAAGCTATTGCAAAATCTAAGATCATTTACCCTCATTGTTTCTCAACCCAAAACCATAACCCTTGTGAACCCTATCATACACCTCATTACTCTTTCCCACATGCCCATTTAGATCCTTGTCTATTACAATTTTCTCATTTTGGGATATAGTCTTAACTACAGCTTCTAGGTCTTCGTAAAATTTAATTTTAATAGATTCTTCTAATCCTATTTGGGGTGCATATACACTAAGGGGGAGTTTGGTTTGGTGGTATCGGACTTAGAAATCGAAATCTAACCCTCAAAATTTGTATTTTGTGAAAACCCACCAATAATTCTCACATCCAGACGTCCGCACGGACTATCCAAACTTCCAGAACCTCATCCAAATGTCATCCGTAATAATTTCGCATGTTCTAGGCATGCGAACATGCAGATGGTCCATGTAAACGTCTGGATGACTTGTGGATATGATTCTGATTCCCACAAAATCAAACGGTAATCAGAGTAGTTATACCCATTCCAGATACTGAACCAAACATATGTATTAGAATCAGCAACTTCATTCCAAACCCAAGAGGAATGATTTCGATTCCGATTTTCGAGTGCATACCAAATGCCCCCAACTATATTTATACGTTCATTTCCTTTGATAATTTTAAGAACTATAATTTTATCTCCTGATTTAACTACTCCGACCACTTGCTCTATGAATAGTGGATCTATAATAATACCCATCCCATTCCTAGTTCTATATTTTCCATTGCACCTAAGTTTATACCTTAGGGTACCTAAATCCTTGGCTTTCTCACCTACCCATTTAGTTTCTCAAAGATATATAGTATTTATACTTCTTCTCTTCATCATGTCTACCAACTCTATAGCTTTACCTATTAAAGTTCCAATATTCCAACTACCAAGTCTACAAGTCTTATTTTTCTTATGTTTTTCTCTATTATCCCTTCTATTATTGTGTGAGGACTCTTGCACATTTTGCACTACACCCAAGTCCTCATGGAGATGTAGCAATCTTTGCTAAGATGCCACAATCAGACTTTGCGACATGCTCTATAAAGCTGGGAGCTTCCTAACCTTTACATAATATCTTATAGGATCCATATGATTAAGCGTGACAAAATTTTACACTGATTGTCTATCTATTGTAACCCTCCTACTTTATCTGGGTTTAGGATCGACAGTGTTACCATAGCATTGGCAGAGTTTAATAACCCATAAAAAGATTTTATAAAAATTTTTGTTTATAAATTTTGATAAAAAGACTAGCTTAAGAAGCGTGCTAAAAGACAGAAAAATACTTAATTCACATAAATACTGAAAGACTTCAAAATTTTACCAAATTTTTTAGGAAAATAATTAAAAATATGAATGAACGATTTGAAAATTCAAAAGATGAGAACAAGTCACTGAACGTCGAAAGTGATTATGTTGCCCCTAGTAGTTGAAATTTACATTTTTGATACAAAATTTATAAATTATCCACAAATTGTGAAACGATGGACTAATGTACCCACTAAAAGTAACTGTCCATCCCATTGATCAATGCTTTGATGGTAGGGAAGATGTTGACAGATTTTATCAATATCAATCTAAAATGGTCATACTTGTCAAGCAAGAAATGATCGGTAGCAAGTTTTCAAAAATCTCACATTTTCATACGGGATTAGAAAAAGAATATGACTAAGACAAAAAAAAAAAAAAAAAAGCCAGTTGTTAGTTGTGAAAACAATATGATGATATGGCTAAATAAGGTCAAGACAAGTGTGGATGTGAACAGGAAACAAATAAGCATATATTTTTTGATTGTATTGAGTCAAGAGAATATGGAAAGAAATGGGAAATTAGAATAGGCCCAAGGGGAAATGATTACAAATTTCAAAGACTAGTTTTGTCACATAACAGAAGAGAAGAGAAAAGAGGAAGTGGAGTTGTTGATAGCGATCATCTAGTTGATATGGAAGAGAAGAAATGAGATGGTTTTTGGAAGCATTCAGAGAAGTGCAAAACAAATATGCAATTATATCAAATGAAGAAACAAATGAAACAAGCTATGGAAGAACAAAAATGGAAAGCCCTTGGGAGAGATTACCTAAAAATAAATGTTGATAGGGGCTTCAATGAAAATAGAGCTGGAATTGGCTTGGTTTTAAGGAATCATATGAGAGAGATGGAGGCTGTAATGATGAAGAACATAGGCCAATGTTTTGACGCAAAATATGTGGAGACATTAGCTATCCAAAAAGTACTATAATTTGAAGAGATTTTGGAATATCTTATTTTTATCTTGAAGGAGATGCATTAGAGGGATACGCAGAATTAATTGCAACTAGGATGACCTATCCATGACAGGCCACATCTTCAATGGGATGAGAAGTTTGATTAGAGAGTTCCAGGATGTAAAAATTATGTATGGTAGTAGAAAATGTAATGGGGTAGCTCACGAAGCAGCAAGAATAGCTTTGTTCGTAAAGGGGTATGTTGTTTTGTTTGAAAACTACTCCAAACCAGTTTTGGATGCGACTTTGACTAATTTTAGTTGAATGAAAAATATTATTACTTAAAAAAAAAAAGATCAAAAGCCACTAAAAATGAGACAAACTTGTGTTCCAAAATATAAAATAGAATTGGTAATGATAGAAGATGTGATGAAAAATTTATCATTGAAAAGCAAGTGCTGAGAAAAGAGTGTTGATAAAATTGAAACTGACAAATATGATGGGAGATCTCAAAAATGCCTAAAAGAGACAACAACCATCCTATTAAGCACATTTGAGCCTATAGAAATTAACATAGTGTTGGTCTTACCAAAGACATTTCTTCCAAAAAAAAGATAGTTAAGTTATATTGAGGAAGATGTTGATGAAATTTATGGGAAAACCATTTATATAGTGATAAAAACTGCTGATAAAATTGAGTTATGATCATATTTTGATAAACAACTTATACTTAAAACTAACTAAATGTTACCACATAACAACAATGGAGAAGTACATATCATCAAACAACAAGGTGTTATTAATCGAGTAATCTTATGTAAACTTACAAATGATGTTTTTGCTCATTTAAAGTACATGCATTTATATTTATTTTACATACATAAATATTTTGCATTTAAATTGATTACATAATTAATTAATTTCTTGATCTATGTATATAAAAAAATACTTTTATGTATTTATTGATGTTCTACATAGCATGAGCCGTAAGCTAATATTATCCATACTGTGTATAACACTACGATTATAGCGATGGTGTGACTTTGAAAACCTTCACCTGTTTTTGTAGAAATTAGAATTATTTTATTAGACAAAAAATATTTATTTATTTAGAAATATAATATCCAAGGTTGCAGATATGAACATTGGCTGAATCTTAGAAAATTTCTAAGCAGTTTTTATTTAAATTTATACAACATTTTACCATGTTTAGATTGATTAAATTTTATCCTTTCTTCCCATTGTAACAATAATTATTGATAAAAAATATTATGCTAGACTTAACTTCTTGTACACATATGATTAAGATTGTTTGGATTTTCATAGTAAGTTTTTTTAAACTATGAAATAGTAGTTAATTTAGCATAATATATATTTATAACAGATTTAGTATGTTTATGTGTGTATACACTTGCTTTTGTGTTTATACGTATTCAATTCATATATTGTACGATGATAGTGTGCCTTGAGTAGTTTGTGCCAATTCAAACCTTTCAATTTTCTTAGGTGAAGATCTATTGTTTTTAGTTAGAATAGTCATTATGATCGTTATGCGAGTAGAAATAATTGCAACTACTCCCCAAAATTAATTGATTTAGATATAAACCATATTAAAACTATTTGATAACCTAAAATAGAATTTCTTAAGTATTTAAGTGCCTTTAAAAATCTAGGCAAAATTTAGTATAAAAAATAAGTGATACTATTTGCACTTAACGCTTAGTATTAAACACACTCAGACGTTAGGAATTTAGGTAATATGTTTATGTGACAAAAATAACCTTATAAAAGCACACTCTATCCCTACTTTTCAGTCTTCTCGCTCTCTCATATCTCTCTTATTCTCTTCTCCCTCTGACCAACTCTAATAGCTTTCTCTCACCATAGAAGACAAATTTTACATTAAAATTTTCGCTCTATTCATTATCTAAATGTAAGTAAGTATGTGTACATTTATATGTGTTGATTATAGTAGTTGTAGTTGTCTACTAAATATTTGTGTGTGCCTTATTTCCATTCAAAAGAAAATAATAATAAATTTTTTGAGAGAAAATAAAACAAAGAAGTAGAAATTTGACGAAGTGCTAATTTGATATTTAAATGATTGGGAGAATTTAAAAAAATAATTATAGCAGACAGGGATTAATATGCGGTGGAAATATACGAGTAGTAGGGGTGCTAGGATGGGTGAGAATTAAAAAAACATTTGTAGCTAGGTTGGAGCGAGGCTAGGCTGGGGGTGGTTTAGGAGCTACTAGACTGGCGTGGGTTGGGTAGAGATTGGGATAAACTAGTGGAGTTAGAGGTAGGGACAAACGAGGTTGGATGATGTCGAGGGAAGAACAAACTTGGTGGGGTTGAGGATTCAAAAAAGGTTGAGAAAAGATAGTGGAATTGGAGAATTGGAACAAATGGGATAGGATGTGATAGGGGTTGGATCCAGGTTAGGACGAACAGGTGAGGTTGAGGGTGGCAATAACAATGAGACTCAATGTCCTATCTTTAAACAAGAGAAAAAATTAATAATAATGGCTTTTACTCTTTGTTCCCCGTAGGAGAGAGAATTGAAACAGATTGATGGCTTTTCTCCTTTTCTTATCTCTTTCAGGGAAGATTGAAACTGGTTGATGCTTCTCTTTTTTTTCCTATTGAAGAAGCTTACATTCTTCTTGAAGAAGCCAACGTATGAGGAAAAATTATATGGTGTTGATAATTTTGCTACTGAGCTCATTTTCATATTAGTCTTGAGAAGAATTATACATCTAGATGCTAGCACTTATTTTTTTCTTAATAATTTTTTGTGAAATATTATGAGATATTTTATCACTTTTTATGGTTCCTTCTATGTTTGATGTTTTTTAATTATTTTTTCATTGCCTATGAACTTCATTTATATATTTTTATAGTCAAATTTAACAAAATAAGAAAACTACAAAAAATAAATTGAAATAAGGATAAAGTATAAAATTCTTGAAATTTAGTATTCAATTACATATTGCTATCAAAATGACATATTAAATCTAGTGGAATAAATTTGTAAAATTCATGATATACAATATGCAATCACATATTATTATCAAACATACATACTAAATTCAGCATTCAAATTCAAACGTGAACTTGTAAAGTTTTCAAGTTCTTAAAATTCAGCAACTTAAGTGATCTATAATTTAGATGTTAACATTCAAATTTCAGAATTTAGATTTCAATTTATTCAAATGTTGGCTAACTTGATATCTACTTTCAATATTTTTCATTTATGAGTGTCATCTACTTTTCATTATTTGGTAACTGTGGAAATAATAATAAATTGAGTGTAACATTTTTCGCTATATTTAGAAAAATTCAAAAATTAAAAAGGCTAATTGATCTTTATGTGCTGTACATTTATAAATATGCCTCTCTCTCTCTCTCTCTCTCTCTCTCTCTCTCTCTCATGCATGCGCACATGCACACATATATTTGGGTGATGTCAACAAATATGCAACCATAAGCTAAATTATTAACCTATTTTGGATGACTAAATCAATTATTCATAGTTTGTTATTAAACAAAAAGTTACTTTGAGATATTTTCGGTGAATATTCACTTGTGTTTTTAGTTTATTTGAAGATAAGAAAAGCTTATTTCAGTAAGCCACTTTGACTTTCCAGAACTTGAAAGAAAAAAACATGTTTGTAGGAGATATAAACTTTTATTATGCTATAATTACTATATTTAAATTGTAAATCAAAATAAATACACTAGTCAAAAATAAAATGGTGAATGACATCCACAAAAATAACAAAACTAAATTGGTTAATGTTGTTCACAATTTAGTTCACACATCACTATAATATTTCCAAATCTATGATAATCAATAACACATTATAATAGTCAAGTCATCTCAACATGAGCTAGCATGTACATTGATTAAATTTTAATTTTGGATAATATATCCTAAATTAATTTGCACATGAATTTGTTTTGCAGTAATAATTTACCCCTACAAGTTATATATAGATTTTAATTTTACTTGATTTATTACAACTGGTTGAAATTGGACAAACATACTACACATGATTAGTTACATTAACTAGGCGGAAGGAGACCCAAAATAAAATGGTTTACTAAGTAATAGATTAAAATTTTGCATGTAAATTATCAAAAATCATAGTAAAAGATATATAATCTCACAATACAATATTTCAAAGATTGAAGTTGATCTAATCCTAAAAGCAAAAGGGTTATAAAATATCCTTCTATCTCCTCTAATATAAATTCTTAGTAAATGAAGGAATTAAAATTTAGAAGACCAACAAGATATAGCTTTATGTTTGGCTAACCACCCATTCTTGTGGATATAGTGCATGACCTCCCTCATTCCTCTCTCTCTCTCTCTCTCTTTCTTTCTCTCTTTCTCTCTCTCTCTGTCTCTCTCTCTCTCTCTCACTCACAAAGATGGCAAATCATTCTCAAGCACCACCACCGGACTTGCATACTCACCGCAACCTTGGAGGAGTTTGTAGAAAATGCAAATCATTTGTATCAAAATGCTATCCAGAAAGGAATCTATCTCCTCTGAAAACAGAAGGGAAAAACAAGCATGATTCCATAAAAGAACGACACAAGGTATTTTACAATGAAATTATTGATGCTTCAATTACATTCTTGATGTTCATTGGATTATTAGTCCTCTCAAATTAAAATGGAATCATCAAATTGAATAGGTTCAACCATTTATATATGTGAAAAAATTAATTTGTTCATTTTTACTTTTCAAATATTCATAGAAGTCATGATGGATTAAATATGAAGAAAAAACATTTTTTAGTACTTTTGTATATCTCTAAAACTTGATGCTCCTTTTACATGCACGAGCCGCATGTGCAAATCTGTTTGACACTTGCATCGCAAGAGAGATTTTAAAAATCTTGACAAAGATTTGATTGACCTTCAAATGTATAGAAATATCAATACATCAAATTGCATTTGGATTTACAGTACATGGAATTTACCAAAATTTAGTTATTCAAGTAGATATTCGCATTGAAGAAAATCTACGGGTTTTCAATATGACTTATTGAAGTTATAGTTGCATAATTTTGTTATTAATTTAAAATGCAAATAATTTTAAAAAAAGAATATTTAACATTATTGAACTGGAACTTGACTTTCGCTTTCTTTTTATCACGACATATATTTTGTTTTTTTTATACCAAGTTAATTTGGTACACACCCAAGTTAAACTCAATGTTCAAACTATGATGTGCCAAAAGATGTGTTGCTACAATAATATTGTAATAGCATGTTTCTTAGGATCATGACCAGAAGGATTGCGGCCAGGTTGCCATGAATGAAATGCATGAGTTAAGATACAATGAGGAGGGATCCCCAAGAGGAATATCAAAGTATCAAAGTGCTGATAAATCTTACTTCACACGTTCACCTCTATCAAGCCCTCCTCTTTCAAGAAGCACAAGTCTTTCTTCTCATTCAAGAACTACTAGCCCTTCTCCTTTATCCAATAATACAAGCAAGAGAAGTGTAACCCCAATCCGTTCTGCTGCAGCACATCTCCTAAGAAGCATGAGTAGGCGAAGAAGTGCTAAAGCAACTACCCTCCCTAGCTCACTTTCTAGGAGTTCAAGCCGAAGGAGTTCAACTTCAATCATGTATTCCAATTCTAATGGGCTAATAAAGCCTCCACCAATGGGCATGATTCTCGAATGCACTCTTGAAGAGTTGTGTTTCGGATGTATCAAGAAGATCAAGATTACTAGAGATACAGTTATAGATGATGGGTACACACTGTTACATCTTTCTTAACATGGTTCATTTCTCATTAATTCAAGAGCTTGAAGAAGGCAAAGATTTCCTATTTGATGTGTTTCTAAGATACTATACAAGGTTCTCAATCAATGCTGAACACTCAGTGAATACTCTTCAATAGTTTTAAAAATGTTTGAATCAAATTTTTATTCATTTACCCCAACATTTTTTACATCGTGATGTTACACCATATGTCTTCACTTTTAGACATTGATTTTGTAATATGTTGGGCATATGATTAGACAGAAACACATCTAACGTGATATCAAGAAGTGGAAATGATTCTAGAATAGAATTTGCAACACCCTAGTTGCTGTAAAAAGATTTAGGCTTTAACTTATTACGTCTATATCTAGTTTACCTTAAAGGAAGTTGTTATGTTTTAGAAAGATGCAAACTCTATTGTTGTTTACAATTGTATGTATGTGTGGATGCAAGTAAGGACTTTAGTAAAGTAGAATTCTTATAATGGCAGTAATATCAGTTATGATTAACTCTTTACTTGTCACTCAGAATCATAATTAATTTTTATTTTACTTTTCATAGGCAGATAATAAAAGAAGATGAAATGCTGACAATCAAAGTTAAGCCAGGATGGAGAAAAGGAACAAAGATTACGTTTGAAGGCATGGGGAATGAGACACCAGGGGCAGACCCTGCAGATGTTATATTCACAATTTTAGAGAAAAGACACCATATGTACAGGAGAGAGGGTGATGATTTGGAATTGGCAGTGGAAATTCCTTTGGTAAAAGCTCTAACTGGCTGCAGTATTCCAATCCCTTTGTTAGGTGGGGAGAAGATGATTTTGTCAATTGATGATATTATATACCCTGGTTACCAAAAAATCATAGCAAGCCAAGGCATGCCAAAGCCACATGAGCAAGGAAAGAGAGGAAACTTAATCATAACATTACTAGTGGAATTTCCAACAGAACTCACAGAAGAACAAAAATTTGACATTGTTCGTATTTTGCAGGATTCTTGTTGATTAAAGTTTACTTCTCATTACAGCTTAACAACTCCACTTCCTTGATGTGGAGGATAGCTTATTATGCAATAGCATCAATGGTAGAATGTGTTTAGAAATTAAATCATGACATTATCAAGTTTTTAAGGTAGTTTAGAGCTTCTTTTGAGGTTTGACTAAAATACAGTTCCATTTTAAAGTATTATCTTCAATGTTCAAACTATATGAAATTAGAAGCACATAATTCTTAGCATATCTACTTTGCATTACAATAAAATTCACAAGATTGACATAGAATCACTAACAACAAAAGTTTACACAAGATTGAGTAATTTTGACCTTATTATTCTATCCAAGTTGCTCGATATGAGTGAGTGCATTAAAATTTAAGCTACATTGAATAAGATCTTTGATTGTGATTTGTAAATCATTAAAATATTATCTTAAAATATACATTCAGGTATTGATAGTACCAATTGATAACACTTTTCTTGCTTTAAGTTCCTAGATCAAACCATTTGATCTTCCATCTCCTAACTCACATAATATTGCGACAAGTGATGGGTAGTAGACTCATAACATACATAAAATAGCGAAAATGACTAAGAGTCACATTTATAGAGAATTTGAAGGCCCCTCCCTATCATGAATCATAACTACAATATAACAGGATACTCATCATCCTCTCATAAAAATTATGTCACATTTTTTAAATTCCATAACATGTACTATTTATCTCAATTTATATAAGATAAGTGTTATACATTGATATAAAATTGAACTCATAAAAATGATTAATATATTTAACACAATTATGGGCTCATGAAATCACTAAAATAATGAAATGGGTGTTGTAAATTCACAAAACCATGGTAGCTGTCGCGCCCCATTTTTCGAAAGAGAACTAAAATGATAAATAATGTTGAAAGATGTGTCGGAAAAAGAAAAAGGGAGAATTAAATGTGATTTTATGGTTATTGAAAAAAAAGAAAAAAGAGGTTGTGTTTATTTTGGAAAAAAGAAAAGCGTGTAAATTTTTTGTAAAAAATGATTTTTTTATAGAAAATGCTTTGTAAAGGATGATTTGATAAAAACGCGACAAATAAATGCTTTATTTTTTAAAATAAAAGAAAAAGGGCCTAAAATGGGACTTTTGGAAATGCGACGGTTTTTGGGCCCGAAAATAGAGTCTAAAAAGGGTTTTTTAGTGAAAAAGGAGTCGCCACTTGGTATTGAGTTTTGGTGTACCAAGTCACCCGAAAATATTTTATAAAACGTAAGAGAATTAAAAATGATTCATTAAAATGATTTTTGAGGAAAAACAAGAAAAACCCTTTTAGACGACTCCAGGTCTTTGAAAAACAAGAGAAAAAGGTTCGGGAGTCACAGTTGAAGAAAGGGAAGGCAAAGGCTCGTGCCTAAGGCACCCTTTCAACCTAGCCGAAACTAGTTGCGAGGTTTAGTCTAAATTTTCCTAATATAACCCTAAGATTTTATCGCATTTGGATGCAACTATATGAATGCAGATCTAGTCCTAAAAATGAATATCGATAAGGGACAAAATGTTCCACTGAGGTTTGGTCGGGATATTCGCATTAATTGCGAAACCCGAGTCTAGACCTCGACGGAGTCACGAGTGTAGATGCAAAATGGGAATGCAAAAGAAAAGAAAAATAATAGTATAGATAGTAAGTGAACAAAGAAAATGGGGATGCAAACATAACGGGTACGGGGGACTGATGGACTCGTGACTAACTGTTTCTACTCACGGAGGGGGGAACGACATGTACGCCATCGCTTCCCACGTGAGTAGATTGACTATTTCTAGTCAAATCACACAAATGACCTAAAATTCTATGTGTAGTGGAATCTAAATGTTATGCACTAGGTAGAGGTTAAAAATAGATAATAAATGATAAAGTATATAAAAATTATACAAAAATGAAAAAGGCCTAAAAGATAAAAATGTGTGTGAAATATCATGAACACGCGAGAAATGATCCTAATACTAAAATGATCTAAAGGCCTAGCATTGGACTAGCCTATTTTCTGAAAATTCTCCGCTAGCGTTGGACTAGCGAAGAAAACGAAATTAACCACAACTAGCTTTGGACTAGTGTGGCGACGATACACATATATAATTAAAGCAAGTAAATAAATAAAGCGTGTATTAAAGCAATAAATCACATAAAAGCAAGTAATAGCAAGTAGGAGCACATAGCACATAAGCATGGTATTCTAGATGCAAGTTCCTAGGAAAAGCGAATAAAACACACAAGCACATAACACACATAGCACACAAAGCCCTAACTATTACATCGGAGAATAACCTAATTGCAGTCTAAAAATAACCTATCTAACCTATCTATTACACTTTCTATCTAAAATACATAGGCTTTAATTAAATAGATAAAACGTAAACTATCTATTACATTAACTATCTAAATACAAAAAAAAATTTTTTTTTTTTGCTAAATAGAAAATTACCTATCTATTACATTTCTTTGAATAATCAAAATTAAATTTGAATAAATAATATGACATGAATAAATAAACATTCATACATAAACAAAAATTATAAACACAAAAATACATTAAAACACATAGAAAAACACATAGGAGCACATAGAATTACATAAAAGGAAATTAAAAGGGTAATTGAAATACCTCCCGTTCGTAAACTCGGTACAAATTGCTACTAACATGAACAAACATGTCAAAAATACCACTATTTGATAAATAAATCAATTAATTAAATAAATTAATACCAAGCACTATGAACATACTAAAATAATTCAAACAACAAAAATAAAAGAAAGAAAATAATGATAATAATAATTAATTATTTAAAAAGAAAACGCAACTTGTTTAAGTAGGAATAAATAAGTAAATAAAACAAAACAACGAGAATAAAGAAATAATGATAATATAAGATAAAATACAAAAATACATATTTAAACTTTTAAAAAAACCAAATAAGAATTATTAAAATAACTAAAAGAGAAATAAAGAAAATTAATTTGAACATTAATTAGACTAACAATACCCAATTTTAGAACATTAATTGTAAAAAAAATTTTTTTTTAATAAATAAAGAAAATGTGAAAAGAAATAATTTAAAGTTTTGAAGACATAACTAATTTTAATTAATACTTTTTTTTTTTGGCAAAAATAAAATATTATAAGATTTGGATTAAAAGTGAAAATTTAAGCAATATTCTAAAGTGAAAAATGTAATTTGCAACAAGTAAAAAGGTAAAATTATAATTTTAAACCCTACTTACAGTAATGACATAGTTTACAACAAATTTAAAAGCTAAAATGTAATTTTCAACAAGTATAATGCCCAAAAATAAAAAATTCCAGCAATATTTAAAGCCAAGAACACAATTTCAGCAAGCTTATTAAATAACACACAATTTTCAGCAAACATTTAAAGGCAAAATTTCAAGTTTTAGCTATTTGGAGAGCAAAAATATAAATTCCAGCAGCATTGGAGGACAATAAAGTAATTCCAGCAAAAATATAATGGCAAAATGAAATTCCAGCAAGGTTTAGGGGCAAAAATGCAAAATTCCAGCAACATGATGGACCAAATTGCAAATTCCAGCCATATTCAAAGACTATAATAGAATTCCAGCAACATTTTATGACAAAAATGGAATTTCCAGCAATGTATAAGGGCCAAAATGCAATTTTCAGTAACATTTAAAGCCTAAAATATAATAAAAGAAAGTTTGGGAGGCAAAATTGCAATTTTCATAAATATCAGAGGGTAAAATTGCAATTCCAGAAAAATTATAGGGGTCAAAATGTAATTACCGACAAATATAGGGGTCAAAAATGAAAAATTAAAAACGTAGGGGGCAAAATTATAATTATCTAAAAGTTGAGGGACCTAAATGCAATTAATCGGGACCTAATTGCAAAGAAAATTAAATTATGGGGGTCAATCTACAATAAACAGAAATTTAAATGCACAAATCAAACATTTTCAGGGCCACAGTAGCATTACTGAAAATATAAGGACTATAAAATAAATACCTATTATTAATTAAAAATAAATGAAAAAACTAACTAACCAAAACGACGTAGTTTTGAGTGAAACTACGTCAAAACGACGTAGTTTCACCAAAACTTTTTTTTTTTTTTTTTTTCCGGCTGATTTCGGTTTTTTTTTTTTTTTTTCTTTTCAGATTTCCCTTTTTTATTTTTTTTTCTTTCCTTTTTCTCTCTCTTTTTTCTTTTCTCTCTTTTCTTCTTTCCTTTTCTTTCTTTTCCCTCTTTTCTTTTTCTCTCTTCTTCTTCCCCGATTTCCTTCTGCTTCCCCCCCGATTCCCTTCTGATCCTCTCTTCTTCTTCCTCCTTTCTTCTCTTCTTCCTTTCTTCTCTTCTTCCCTTTTCTTCTTCTTCTTTTCTTCCCTTTTCTTTTCCCCTCCCCCCGATCTGCTCTCCCCCTTTTCTTTTCTTTTTTTTTTCTTTCTTTTTTTTTTTTTTTTTTTAACATAAAATTTATAAAATGCTCATAGGTAGAATTCTCATAAAGAAAATTGTAAATAAAAAGTGCATTGGAAAACGTGACCTAAATATGACAAAAATTATAAAATTTATGAAAATTAATAAATGACATCACAAAATTTTTATACAACATGCATTATTACATAAAGCACATATAGTATAATTTTCACTCAAAATTTTTTTTTAAGATTAACGCATTCTCGAAAAACGTGCCCTTAATAAACAAAAAGACAAAAAATAAATAAATACTGAATGACCTCTAAAAATTATGTAATTTTACAGAAAATTTATGAATATATACAAAAATGCAAATATAAAATTTTTCACTTGAAAATTATCGTAAAAATAGTGCATTGGAAAACGTGACGTTGAATTAAAAAAATACTAAAATTTTAAATAAATAATGAATGACTCCCAAAAATCATTAAAATCATAAATAATGATAAAAATAGTAAAATTATGTATTTAGGAAATAAAATAAAATAAATTAATATTTACATGGCGAAATTACCATTTTGCCCCTGATGTGACGAATTAGACATAATATGCGAAAATTGTACTCGACCCCTGAAAAATAGAAAAATACCCCCTAAAATAAAGTGACACACATATTTTTACAAAAGGTGTGTCAAAATTTGGTGTCTACAGCTTGCCCCTCTTTGTCGGGAATCTCGCAGAGATTTCAGACAAAGACGTAGACAACACCGAATTTTGACTCACCTAAACACAAAAGCAAAGATAAATATTTAAACATACAAGATGTAAGAATGTAAACAAATAAAAGAGTGAGAATATGACCGGACTCTCTAAGAGTTGCCTACGTATCCCTTATAAGGGAATCAGGTCAAAACGTAGTTCGAATGGTGAAAGTAAAATTTTGGGCTGCCTGACTTGAAAAACAAATTAAATATCCAGTTTGCTGGAGATGTGGCCTAATTTGTTAAGATTGATGAAGTGCAAAGAAATTAAATATGAAGGTCCAATTTGCTGGATATGTACCCAGTTCACTGGAGTGAAATGCAATGCGAAATCTGGTTTGCCAGATTTTGAAAGGTAAACGTGAAAGGTCCAGTTTGCTGGACATGCACCCAGTTTGCTGGGGTGAGTACAAGAAAATTAAACGTGAAGGTCCAGTTTGCTGGACATGCACCCAGTTTGCTGGGGTGAGATGCAATACAAAGTTTGGTTTGCCAAACTTGGAAAATAAACGTGAAAGGTCCAGTTTGCTGGACATGCACCCAGTTTGCTGGGGTGAAATGCAATATAAAGTCCGGTTTGCCAGACTTGGAAAATAAACGTGTAAAGGTCCAGTTTGCTGGACATGCACCCAGTTTACTGGGGTGAGATGCAATACAAAATCCGGTTTGCCAGACTTGGAAAAGTAAACGTGTAAGGTCCAGTTTGCTGGACATGCACCCAGTTCGCTGGGGTGAATACAAGAAATTAAACGTGAAGGTCCAGTTTGCTGGACATGCACCCAGTTTGCTGGGGTGAGATGCAATATAAAGTTTGGTTTGCCAAACTTGGAAAGTAAACGTGAAAGGTCCAGTTTGCTGGACATGCACCCAGTTTGCTGGGGTGAAATGCAAGTACAAAAGTCCGGTTTGCCAGACTTGGAAAAGTAAACGTGTAAGGTCCAGTTTGCTGGACATGCATGAAAAAAGGTTTTTTTTTTTTTTTTTTTTTTTAGTCGAAAAGCAGCCCACAAAACAATGTGAAACGTTTAATTGCTAGACAAGTACTGTGAAAAGGATAAACATGTTGCAAACGATCCACAGGTCAATATGAAATGTCCGGTGTGCTGGACAAATACGTGACAAAGATTTTTTTTTTTTTTTTTTGACAAGCAACAAAGAAATCATTTGAATTTTTTTTCTTCTTTTTTTTTTTTTTTTTTGCAAAATTTGCCCCAGTATTAAATCCTGTATCAATTTGAAATCTCTCCCTTAAGATCTCCTCTTTTCCCTTGTTAAAATCTATTTGAAATAGATAAATAAATAAATAAATAAAATTTTATACCAAAAATTTTCCATACTATAAATCAAGTGAAATCAATTTGAAATTCATTCTTTAAAATTTGCCTCAGTGTAAGTTTGAAGTTAGTCCTTTTCAAGACGGATTCAAACATGAGATGTCAAAATCAATGTGAAACCAAAATTTTTTTAAAAACAATTTTTTTTTTCAGTGTAAATTTGAAATCAGTCATTTTCGCAGTGTGTTCAAACATAAAGCATCAATGTGAAATCAAATTTTTCTCAAAAAAATTTGCCCCAGTGTCAGCTTAAAAATCAATCTTTGATTGGAGTTACGCTCCAATTAGATCATTGTTAGCTACAAAAGACTTGCCTCAGTCTTATCTTTTGATGGAATATCAATGACGAACTCATGATTTTACCTGCAGCTCGAAAAAATGAAAAGATGATTAAACAGCGTGCCGCCACCGTGTGACCCCTCAGGCTTTACGAAACGTGTAAACATGAGTTCTTGATATTGACATCTAATCCCAAATCCATCCCTGTGAGCCATTTCTGATCTTTGCAGTCTATCAGCATCCACCAATTGTCCTTTCGCTATGACTTGCAAACATCGAATGCCGTGATTTTCATGATAAATTA
The DNA here is from genome assembly GCA_024721245.1 of Mitragyna speciosa. NCBI lineage: Eukaryota > Viridiplantae > Streptophyta > Magnoliopsida > Gentianales > Rubiaceae > Mitragyna > Mitragyna speciosa. The sequence continues at coordinate 9,624,099 of CM045560.1, forward strand.
AGAGGATTGTCTCTTGACGCAAATTCAATGAATGGACTAATGCAAACGATTTATTTAATTTCACTATCCTTATATATACATATATATGTACACATATATATTTTATGCAATCATCATCTTTCAATAATTTGAAAACAAAATTACAAAAATGGGAAAACAACACATTGCAACAAGTAAAGGTAGGTGTAAAATGATTTTTTTTTTTTTTTTTTTAAGATAAGTTTAGAATTTCAACTATGACAAAACGATTATTCCGCGAAGTTGAAACCAGGCTCTTGATCAAGAATATCACATTTGACCCTTTTGGATGTTATCAATCAGAAGCTTGATACTGCCAGAAGAAGAACAACCATAAAGAGAAAACCCAAGCGAACATAGTCACCAGCTCTTCAGCTTCGTCTTTTCTCCTTCATCCCGTTTCGTTTAGGTGCACAAGATTCCCACCTTAGCGCCCTTTCAGGTTTTCACTAAGGTTTCTCCCGCCCTTTTTCTTTTTTTTTTTTTTTTTTTTGTTTTGTTTTGTTTTTGTTGTTTTTTTTTTTTTTTTTTTTTTTTTTTTTTTTTAGGTGCCCTTTCGGGTTTTCACCTTTGCAAAGGAAGACGCAGAACAACAATCATTCAAATCTTGAATGATCATTCCCCATTTTCATTAAATCAGACTAGTATTTGAAAAATATTTGGCATCAGTAAGACAATCTTCCCTTGATGAACTTGGGATAGATATATTAACATCATATGCCCCTTTTGATTTGCAAATTTTCATATCAAAATTATTACAGAATAAAGACGGAGGTCGGTAACATTCTCGGCTTTCAATATGGGGTCAGGTTAAGGTGTTCGAAAAAGTTAAGGCCGGAAAGTAGAATTTGTGAAAGGGTTGATTGTCTTGAGGTTGCATTTTCTCAGAATGAATTATTCCAACTTTTATTTTCTTACTTTTGCTCTCTTCTCTTCTTCTTCTCTTTTTTTTTTTTTTTTTATTTTAACGAACAAACAACAAAACAAAATCTTGCCCCAGTGTAGGGTGCAACCGTCAAGTGGGTTATGAAACGAAGTTCATGAATTCTGAAAGCTCAAAGGGGAAAACTAGAGGAGAAGAATATTCAAGGGGAAAGAAAGAAGGCCCGCCTTTGATCCGTCTCTTTTTCGCAATAATTTTGAAAGAAAATTTACTAATCAAATGTAAAACTTTTTTACCAAGTCTGAATTGATGATTTGAGGAAATTCTTGACCATCCATCTCCGCCAGCACGAGACCTCCACCTGATAATACCTTCCTGACAATGAATGGACCTTGCCAATTTGGAGCGAATTTCCCTTTCGCCTCTTCTTGAATAGGAAGAATTCGCTTTAAAACCTTGTCTCCAATCTCGAATTGGCGAGGTTTGACTTTTTTCTGATAAGCCCGGGCCATTCGTTTTTGGTAGCACTGTCCGTGACAAACAGCATTTAACCGCTTTTCATCGATCAATGATAATTGCTCATGACGTTCTCTGACCCATTCAGCCTCTTCCAATTGAACATCCATCAATATACGTAATGACGGAATCTCCACTTCAACAGGTATTACCGCCTCCATTCCATACATAAGAGAGTAAGGAGTTGCCCCAGTAGAAGTCCTTACGGCAGTTCTATATCCCATCAATGCATAAGGCAGCTTCTCGTGCCAATCCCTGTGTGTGTCAGTCATCTTTCGAATGATCTTCTTTAAATTCTTGTTGGCAGCTTCCACAGCTCCGTTCATCTGGGGTCTGTAAATGGCAGAGTTTCTATGATTGATTTTGAATTGTTCACACAACCCATCCACCATGTCGTTATTGAGATTTTTGGCATTATCAGTAATTAACGTCTCGGGCACTCCAAAACGACAGATGATATGATTTTTCAGAAAATCTGCCACGACTTTCTTAGTCACATGTCTGTAAGATGCAGCTTCGACCCATTTGGTGAAATACTCTATTGCCACTAAAATGAATCGATGTCCATTTGAAGCAGGAGGATCAATGGTTCCAATTACATCCATTCCCCACATCGAACATGGCCAAGGAGCAGTCATACTATGTAGTTCCGTAGGAGGAGCATGTATCACATCACCATGCATTTGGCATTTGACACACTTTCGAACAAAATCTACACAGTCGTGTTCCATAGTAAGCCAAAAATATCCCATTCTCATGATCTTTTTAGCCAACAAATGCCCATTCATGTGCGGTCCACACACACCGCTGTGAACTTCTTTCATCATTTGGTGGGCCTCTTCCTTATCAACACACCTTAACAGACCCAAATCAGACGTTCTCTTGTACAGTATTTCTCCATTCAAAAAGAATTTTGAAGACATTCTGCGCAAAAAGCCTTTTGAAACTGCATTAGCACCAGGAGGATAAGATCCAAATTTAATGAATTCTTTGATATCATGGTACCAAGGCCGACCGTCTGAAACTTCTTCTGCAACCCAACAATGAGCTGGCTCTTCTTGAAGCCGAATTTGGATGGGTTCAATTACCAATTCATCGGGATGTTTAATCATTGAGGACAAAGTAGCCAAGGCGTCTGCAAACACGTTACGTGTCCGTGGAATGTGCCGAAACTCCAAATTTCTGAACTTGGAGGCCAGACCGAGTAGACTGCAATGATAGGGGATGATTTTAGAATCCCGAGTTGCCCATTGCTTGAGCGTCTGATGTATGAGCAAGTCGGAATCACTAAATGCTATCAAATCTTAACCTCCATCTCTAATGCCATCTTCAATCCAAGAATACAGGCTTCGTATTCGGCCATATTATTAGTGCAAGGAAAACATAGCTTGGCAGTTGCCGGATAATGCTTCCCTTCGGGTGAAACTAGAACAGCACCGATTCCAGCCCCAAAAGCATTTGAAGCGCCATCAAAGAACAATCTCCACCCCGAGTACTGCTCACTCATATCTTCAATTGCACCAACGAACAAGATTTCTTCATCTGGAAAATAAGTATTGAGTGGCTGGTAATCATTCTCTCTTGGATTTTCCGCCAAGTGATCTGCTATAGCCTGCCCTTTAATCGCCTTCTGTGTGGTGAAAACAATGTCAAATTCAGAAAGAATCATTTGCCATTTGGCCATCCGTCCAATAAGCATTGGTTTTTCCAACAAATATTTCAAAGGATCAGAACGAGAAATGAGGTAGGTGGTGTGACTAAGCAAATAATGCCTTAGTTTTTGAACCGCCCAAGCCAACGCACAACAGCTTCTCTCCAGAAACGAATAATTAGCCTCATACGCAGTAAATTTCTTATTGAGATAGTAGATGGCCTGTTCTCTTTTTCCCGATTTCATCATGTTGCCCCAAAACACATCCTACAGCTTCGTCAAGCACAGATAAGTACATAATCAGAGGTCTATCAGGTTGGGGCGGCACTAAAATTGGGGATTCAACAAATAATCTTTAATTTTATCAAAAGCCTTTTGACAATCCTCATTCCATTTGATGGGTACATTTTTTCTTCAACAACTTGAAACAAAGGTTCACAAGTAGAAGTCAGTTGGGCGATGACCTGCCAATGAAATTGATTCTTCCCAAAAAACTTTTACATCTCTTTGAGTCTTCGGAACTGGCATGTCGCGAATTGCTTTGATTTTGGCAGGATCTATCTCGATGCCT